>CM038795.1:65284257-65377936 GCA_021764765.1 Vicia sativa
TATTCCGCGTTCGAGGGGACATGACCGTTATTGAAAGGCAGCAAGAGAGGATACCCTAAGGTGGGTGCGTGTGAAAAAAGTGTGTTGTATTCGGATATTTTATCTTGAATTAGGGTGATCTAAGTTTATTTTATCTTGCCATATACGCCTAATTACTAGCGGGTTAATAGGTCGCGGAAAATAAATTAATAATCATAATTATCTATTACATCCCAGCGGATACATAATGATAAAAGGAAAGCACGGAAAATTATACATCACGGGCGATTACAATAATGTGGCAAATGATAATCGAAAGAAAAATAGAATCGGGAGAGGCTTAAAGAATAGTTAGTAAAAAGTTTTAGGTTAGTAAAAAAAAGGTTTGATTTTAGTTTAACCTAATTACTAAGTAAAAATCGGGTGAATCAGAAACCCTAATTCTAATAGATTTTAATTAATAAAAGAAATTTAATTTAAATTAAATGATTAACCTAAATTAAACTAATTAAATTAATTAATGTAATGAAGAAAAATAGAAAAAGAAAATTAATTGTGAAATTAATCCTAATTAAGCTAATTGTTTAACCTAATTACTAATTAATTAATTGAAATAATTAAGAAAAATAGAAAAAGAAAATAATCAGTAGAAAAATAAAATAAAAAGACTTTCTGTTACAACTTCTGACAGAGGTTCCCCCCAGAACCTCTTGAAACCTATTTTCCAGAGCTTCTGGAGGCTGGCACGGAAGCTGCTCCTTCTGTGGGTGGCACTCCTAGGCATCTAGAAGCTGGAGCTTCTGGAGATGATGCTTTTGAAGGGTCCAGAAGCTAGAGCTTCTGGAGATGATGCTTCTGAGGGTCCAGAAGCTAGAGCTTTGGAGATAGCGCTTCTGAAGGGTCCAAAAGCTGGAGCTTCTGGAGATGATGCTTTTGAAGGGTCTAGAAGCTGGAGCTTCTGGAGATGATGCTTTTGAGGGTCCAGAAGCTGGAGCTTCTGGAGATGATTCTTCTAAGGGTCCAAAAGCTGGAGCTTCTGGAGATAACGCTTCTGAAGGGTCCAGAAGCTGGAGCTTTTGGAGATAGTGCTTATGGAACCTGAAAATTAGAAAAAAATATTAGAAATCGGCGGCAAAGGTGGGTTTGAACCCGTGCCTTTGGAAGGGAATGACTTAGTGCGTGCAAGGTGAACCACTGGAGCGGTGATACATCCATGAATTATGTTACATGGATTAACATATGTGTGTTGCTTCTTTTCCTCGCCGGTTGACCTAAAGTCAGAGTCGCCGGAGGTGGCTTTCGGTTATCTTCTCCGACCATTCAAAAATCAAACCTACAAAATAAACAATATGAATTCAACAAGGATACCCTATCCTAATTCAATGGTTGCGAATCGATAGGTGGTGTTAGTTTGTTACGATCGGCCTAGAACTGGAGTGCGAGCTTCTCCGGTTTGTGCCCTAACAATGGCAACTAACAATTAAGCCATGAAAGCTTCAAACAACTGTGATTTATTCTATAACATGCGATAAACACATTAGAATCGTTAGTTGCAAGCAAATCACATTCAAAATAAAATACAATTCATAAAAAATGCAATCGGAGCTATATGTATGGCATATTTCAACGTGTTATGGTCATGTATAATGATGCCTACTTACTCAACCGGGAGCACGATGGAGTGCTTGAAATGGCGAAAGTGGCTGGAAAATAGAATCGAATTTGCCAACTTCTTGGAATTTTTGAAATTTTAGGGTTCTTGTCTGCGAGGCTAATGTCTGTCGCTTGAGCATCTGAACTTGTTGGGTATATATAGAGGTGAAAATAGGTCAAGACTTTAAGAGAAAATATCTTCTTTCAATGGAGAATATTTGATTTGAAATTTGTATGAAATCTTTCAAACTTGGCTCAATCTTTCCTTAAACATTCTTGCACAAATTTGGCATCTTGTTTGGGCTTCCTTGGTCCTCAAGTTAAGTAGAAATCAAGCTCAACTTGTCTTAGACCTTGCTTTTGCATTTATTTAATTAAATTGAATTTAAATGCTTTAAATCCAAAATAAATCAAATAAATTGGGAAAGAGGTGTCAAGGAGCATTGAGACTATGGATAATGTTAAGATCCAATTTGGATCATAAAATTCTAAGCCTATTTGAAAAATATTTGCATTTGTCAAGTTTTTTCCTTTATGCACCCCATCAAAAATGCTCAATTTGCACAACTTGTATCTTGCTCAATTTTTAACATTTTTGGACTTTTCAGAAAGCTAAAGATGTCTTCTAAACAACCCTTTTAGTTTCATATTCATTGAATTTTCCATGTTCATGAACACTTCTTTGCAAAAAGATGACTTTTTGTTGACTTTTAAAAGAACCTATAATATTTTGATCCATAACTTCAAATGAAGCATTTCTAGCAAGCTTGTGAGACATGAAGTTGTAGATAATTGAATTCCCTTTAAAATGAGATTTGGTGGAAAATTTCTGATAAAGCATGTGAAAGTTATGCCTGGTCAAAGTTCTATTGACTTTTGTCTAAAAAACCCTAATTTGGAAACTTTGACCTTTGACCAAATCTTGACTTTTCTTGATAAATCATGATCAACCCTTGATCAAATGATGAATAACACTTCAAAATAGGTGTTGACAAAAAATATGAAGTTTGACTACATGTTGACCACAATTGACTTTTGTCCATCGAGCAAGTGGATGAGCAATTTTGACTTGGAGCTTGAAACTTGATATGGTGATCCTTGAGCATATGGTGGGGTATTGTTCGTTAAAAGTGACATGATCAATCACGAATTGATTCTGCGGCTCGAAAGCGATTTACTCTTTTGATTTTGTTTATAAAGATGCATGCAGCATCAAGCTTTATTCAACACAAGAAAATGATTATGAAAAGGGAAAGCTATACCCTCAATTGATATGATATGCATTACGACTAGCGCAAAACTAGACACAACGTATTGGGGAGATTCGGGCAAGGGGTTTGTTATATAAAGGAATAGATGGAGCACCCTAAATATATAGTTATCTATAGCTTTATATATGAATATGTTTGATATGTTTGTGTGATTTAAATTGCTATTTCTATTATTGGGAAAGTTTCTCCTTTGGATTTTAAGAAAGAAAGATTATGTGGGATCCTAGGTTTTGTTATTATTGTGCTCGCAAAGATCATTGGGATCTTACTGCACATATCATAATGGGAATCGAGCATTTGTAGCTCGGATCTAAAAGGATCTATGGTTTGTTTGGTTTGAGGAGAAAGAAATTTGCTCGCCAAGGATGAGACCTTGTGCCTACGTATTCTCAAAGGATGTTGAGAAAGTCGGAGCAATCGTGGTTCCACTTACTAGTGGAAGCAATAGGGTGTTATTAAGAAGCAGAGACAAATGTCATCTTAATGAAAAATGTATATCTATTTCATCACATACATTTTGAAAGGATTGATTGATTAAATCTTTCATCGTAAGTTATGGGTGTTTTGCTTGAGTTTACAAGCGTTACCACTTACGAGTTAAGAAGATGTTTGAAAAATGATTGAATCGCTAAATTGTAAGCATTGGGTGTTTTGCTGAGTGTACAAGCGTTACCACTTACGATTAAGAGATGTTTTTGTTTGAAAAGAGTTTGAAAAGTTTTTTGATTGTATGTGATGTGATAGATGAGATGCTTCTTCCATAGAGATGATAGATGTCTAAATCTCGAGGAGAAATTGATTGGATTAGGGGATGCTTTTAAGAAGCCCATGGGTCCTTATTGTAAGCCCAGAGGAGGCATTCGGGGTCATCGAGGGTCCTTATATGAAG
This sequence comes from Vicia sativa, assembly GCA_021764765.1. Taxonomy (NCBI): domain Eukaryota; kingdom Viridiplantae; phylum Streptophyta; class Magnoliopsida; order Fabales; family Fabaceae; genus Vicia; species Vicia sativa. The sequence goes on from CM038795.1 coordinate 65,288,050, forward strand.
CTCAAGGAAGCTATAGGGTATGGCTTTGGGCTTTAAAAGTTTCAGGAAACCATCCTCTTAGGATTTCAAGAGCGATTTCACCGGGAATTCATACTCTCAGGGTTCTATCCTAGCACGGGTGATTCTTTGTATTGGAAGCCCAATAGGAGGCTGTTAAGAGATTTCCTAGTCTCTTTCTTGTTTGATGCCGAGAAGTAAACTCAATGAGGAGTTCTTTTGAGCGAAGCCCAAGGAGGCGACTCAGCAGGGGAGTGTTGTCTTATGAAGCCTAAGCGGAGGCTAAACTCGGATGAATGAGTTTTCTTATATGAAGCCTAAGAGGCTGAACTCGGATGAATGAGTTATCTTGCACAAAGCCCAAGAGGAGGCTATACTCATGGGAACTTAATGGTTAGACTAGTTGTTATGTTATAACTAGGCAGTTATATAAACAAGTATATGAAGTCTATTCACAGGAGTTTATGAAGGAAATATAAACAATGTGTAATTTTTATTTACAAAGTTTATAAACAAATGTATGATGTTTATTTACAAAGTTTATGAAGGAAATATAAACAAGTGTGTGTAAAAGCGAGCGTTTAAAGCAGCGTAACTTGATTATTTACATGTTTGAATGTACAAGGAAGTAAATATGTACGAATGAGTATTTATGTACAAGTGTATATGTACATAGGAGGGTTGGGACTTACCGTAAAGGGAGGCCCATTGGTTTAAAAGCGATTTCACAGAATAATTCCTTTTAATACCAATGGTATTTAGTATATAACAGCGAAATGAAAACAAGCGAACGAATTTGTCTATACTGAATATTTACAAAGCGTCTGTATTATGTACAAGTAAAAATGATATGTACATAAAAATTGGATATGTACACGGAAATAACAATGTACATAAAATTGGGACTTACCGTGAGAGGCCCATGATCGGTTAAGAAATTCGAGGAAAAATGAGTTGGTTTATCTTCAAATCGGGTCGATCATGGAAAAAAGGATGTAAATTTGATGAAAAGTTTTGAAAAGATCTTGAAAGTTGTTTTGAAAGATGAAATATACTTATAAGAAGTTTGAAAAAGTTTCGGGCTTCGAAAGTTTGAAAGAAACGTCTTTGAAAGTGCTTTGAAAAGTACTCAAAACGTATCGTTTTCGGCTCGATGAAAATGTAATCAAAAGAAAGTATTTTTGAAATTTTTTGACATTATCATAAAATATACATGTTAATTGACAAGTGTGCAAAAAATCACCTCAAAATGAGGAGTTTTGAATGATCTTCTTCTTCCTCAATCCTTCATCCAGCCATGGATTCTTCGTTTCTTGATGAAATTGCTCGATGTAAACATCAAACTTGATCGAAATTGAACCAGGAACATGATGATGTGGTTTAATTTCATTTATTTTTAGTTAAACATGATTAATTTTCCAGAAAACACGAAGAACCCTAATTCCTAAAAATCAAATTGAAATCGTGTATGGCCATGGATTTGATCAATTGATTGAGGGTTATCAATCAGTGAAGGTGTAGAAACAAAACGGCCAAGCCATTTTTGAACTGGAAGTTAGAAAATATGAAGTTCAAAGTTCGTGTTCTTACCTCTTGAAGCTGGAATCGATTCTTCAAAGGAGTATACGAGTTGTTTTAATGATTGCTATAGCACCGGTGGACTTGAGGCGTGTGAGGATGCTGCTTGCTGAAATAGCACGGATCATTCTGACCAAGTCCACCTACATTGCTCAAGTGAAACTCGAATTCGGGGTTAGAGGTGTTACAGGTCGGGGATGATGGCTTGTATCATTCATATGAAGTGTATTGATGATGTTCAAATGAAAAAACACAACTTGAGAGCCAAAGCGGCGGTTTGAAGTTTAAGGCAGTTTTTGCAAGTTTGAAAGTTTGAAAAGCAAATCTGAGTTTTAGTTGTTTTTAAGTTGATTTTAAGCTTCAAACCAGTTCTATATTGATGTTAAGACATGTTAGACACCAAATTTCTCATGGTTTTTCACAAGATTTCAAAAATGCAAAAATTCTCACTTTGAACTATGTAACTTGAATTTTAAGAAAGAAGAAAGTTTGTTCTTGCATAGCTTTGGTGTAGTTTCAAATTGCAAACATGACCTCTATTTATAGGTCAAGAAATCAGAATGGCAAGTGAAGAAGATTGGCTTGGATTTGGACAACTTGCCTTAGAGGGCAAGAAAGTCTTTTTTGCCATAAATGCAAAAGGAACCTTCCTTTTAACCATGGTTAAAATTCAACTTGATCTTATCTCCATCATAATTACTTTCCATCTGATTTTTATCAACTCTATCCATCTTGGCTAGGTGGCAAGGCTTCTAGAAGGAGAAACTCTCAAAAATGACTTGTAACTTTTGAAGCATGAACTTGAAATCCATGGTTTTGGAGCTCTATGTTTCAAAATCAAAAGTATAGCTAGACACAATGGATTTGCAAGTTCTTGGACATTTGGAAAGCTTGTTTCAAGGGATACAACTTTCATGTTTTGAGTTTTTCTAATTCCAAATGGAACTATGTGAAAAAAATGCCATGAAAGTAGGAAAAACATGAAATTTTCAATACTTAAAATTTTTCTAAGTGTTGAAAAATTTGACTTTTGTTGACTTTTCAAATTTCTTATTTTTATGATCATGATGGATCATTTGGAGTATTTTGATGATTGAAAAGTTTTATCTTGAAAAGTTGACCAAAAGTCAAAGTTTGACTTTTCGGTGTGATGAAATTTCATCGGATGATCCGAAATGGTGATGAAAATGTGAACTTCGTGATGTTTTGAATCAAGAAATTAGGTCAAGATGTTGTATTGAAGATATGAAGATCAATATCCAAGCAAAAAAGTCATTCATTGATCAGAAAATCAGTGATTGCTTATCCTCGATAAAAACCGTAATTGGTCGATCCTCGATAGATCATGAGGAAAAAATGGATATCTGAAGATCAGAGGTTGATGATTTGATTAAGATAAATCAATTGAGGTGAGTGAGACTCAAACCCTAATTGATTACCTCTTGAGTCAGATGAAAAATTGATGAAACCCTAATTTTGACACGTAGAAGCTACACCGATCTATTACATTACGAGCTGATAGTGATGCAATGATGCAAATGTAAGGTGGTATATTAGGTCAAAATTGGGGTATGATAGATGCCCTATTTAAGTTTCTTTACCCGAGATATGAAGATGAAGATCTTCGTCTCGATAGGTGTGAAGAGACTTAAATATCGAAATCATAAATTTTGGACCTAAGATACCAAAAGATGGTGATGCAAAATGATTGCAAAAAGTTCACCGAGAAATATCAAAGATTGATATGATGGGGAAAAGTTTGTGAGGATGACTCGATCATCTAAGAAAAGAGAATCTGTTTGTTGGGAAACAAGCAATATGTTTCTTTGGGAAAATAGATTCACGATGCATGTGAACATGTTTCGCTTTGAAACAAAGAGATTACCTTACATCGACCTTGTGACAATGTTTAAGGTAAAAGAAGATGATATTACCAATTATCATCCTTGTGATAGTTTATGGTAATGAGTTCTGAAGATATTACCAATTATCAGCGAAATGATAACTATAACAAGGTAATTCTTGAGATATTTTTACTGAGTATTCAGCCTTGTAAATAACAGTCAATGATGGAAACAGATCTCAAAAGAGTTTCTATTTTCACAGTTACAATCTTGCTGGGGATCTCTCTCTTTTGAGGAGATGCGGGCATTTTGATTGATAAGACACAGGTTTCTTTAGACAGAAAGACAACTGTGGGGATTTCTTAAACTGTCATGATTTGAACTTGCTGAGAAGAACAATCTTTTTATATCAAGCTTCAAGATGAAAAGGAAATAAGCGGCTCGGATGACGAGGCTATTGCTTATTGTTTGCAGGTAGATTTTTTCTGTGAAATCTAAACCTGAGTTGGTCAGAGACGAGGTTCTATCCAGGAATGAACTGGAAAGAAAAGGGTCAATCAAGACTTCGTTCCCTATGAGGAATGCTCTCAGCTGGGGAACATGATAGAGAAAAGATGTATTTCTTTGCTTGGGGATAATCTGCTGGAGAGATGACACACCCATACTTGTTTTTGGGATGAATACAACCTAAACAAGTGATATTGAAGCAAACATTGAGAAATGCAGGAATGCATTAATGATGCCATTATGTATGAATGATGAATGTTATGAATGTCATATGCATGTTGACGATACTTGACAAGACAACAAAAAAGGATATTTGGGAAAAGGACTACGTCACAGTTCGAACAAATACTCAGCAAAATCTGCAGCAATGGTGTAGACGTCACTGATGATGAATATGAGTTGCATGCTTTAAACTTTCTGAAAAAGGCATTTCATTGGCAACTTTGTTGGGAATTCTTTTGGATAAGAATGTCGATCCTTGATGATCTCTTTTAAAGAGAAGAAGACTTCTTTAGCGATTGTTTTATCTTTTAGAGGTGAAACACTCATGGAGAAAAGCATTGAAGTTCTTTACGTGTTCATAGTTCAAAGGAAAATTTCGCTTTTATTTCAAAATTTTGAAGTAAAATTCATTTAAAACTTTTTTTTAGTTTCAAAGTGATTTTCACAATAAAATTGTTATTTTGCAAAGCAGAATAAAGCAAAATTGCAAACAAATGGGCACAAGGCCCAAATTTTATTGATAGAATGGTAATCACCAAAGGCGTGATTCCATGAGCTATTTACAAAGTTGGAAATGATAATTTATTGGGAAAAGGCTACATTGAAAGCAAATAACCACTATTATCCCTAACAACTTTGAATTCAGCTTGTTGCTTGAAGATTTGATTGAAGATCCGTTGATGGAATTTCTTGATTGATCTGGACTAATCGATTACTTTGTCATTTTGTATCCTTAGTTTTGCCTAGATTGCCTTTTCGAGGTTTTCAATCTATCGGGATAATTTACATTTATTGTCTCTAATTTTGCTGGACCGCCTTTGGTTTTCAATCCAAAGGGCAGCTCTTTTTGCCTAAGCGCCTGTTCGGGTTTCGACTTACCGAGCTGTTCTTTTGTTTTCTAGACAAAGTATTTCTTGCATCAGCATTCACGGGATGCGGGAGTTCATCACCGTCCATGGTTGTGAGAGCACCGCAAAAAGCTTCTTTTGACGATGTATGGGCCTTCGTAGTTAGGAGTCCATTTGCCCTAGAATCGGTTGAAAAGCGAATCTTTTTAAGCACGAGTCGCCTTCTCGAAATTCACGAGTCGAACCTTTTGTCGAAGGCTTTCTTCATCCTTCTTTGATATAATTGTCCATGACACGGAAGCGGTCGGGCACTTTTCTTCGATTAAGTTGGGTTGGTGTCGCTTTGACACCATTCGACCTCGGATAACTTAGTTTCCATGAACTCTCATTGGCGGAATCTCAACTTCTACGAACCTTTGCTTCCATGCCGTATACTAGAAAAATGAGTTTCCCTGTTGAAATGCGTCTTGATACGATATCCGTGCGAGCAAATGGCAACATCTCGTGCAGGTTTTGTAAGTGATGAACATCTTACGGGCGATCTTCTTGATGTTCTTGTTGGCGACTTCAGCGCCGTTCATCTTTGGCGGTAAGGAGATGAGTTATGATGCTCGATCTTGAATTCCTCACAGTTCTTTCATCATTTTGTTGTTCAAGTTCGATCCGTTATCGTAATGATCTTACTTGGAACTCCATATCGGAAATGAGGTTGTTCTTGATGAACCTCACAACTTGTCTTATGACGTTGGCGTAAGATCTTTGTTTCGACCCATTTGGTGAAGTAATCAATAGCCACTAGAATGAGCGATGTCCGTTGGGCGCTTTTGGTTCAATCATCCCAATCATATCGATGCCCATGGAGAAAGGCCACGGAGAGAGAACATTGAGTAGAGTCGGTGGCATATGGATCTTATCTGCGTAGATCGCACTTGTGACATCTCTTGGCGTGTTTACTGACAATCGGTTCCATTGTTATCCAATAGTATCCTGCTCTCAATATTTTTACGGACATTGCATGCCCATTTGAATGGGTTCAAAGGACCCTTCATACGCCGTGGATTATCGGTATGCGCTTATATGCATCCGACGCATCGAGCGGAACCATGTCGAAGTTTCTTTTGTATAGCACATCTTCATTCGGAAGAAATTTCTAGAAAGCCTACTTAGAGTTTTCTTATCTTTGTACGATGCCCAGTGGGTACTCACGAGTTTGAAGAAAGCGTTTGATGTCGTGGAACCACGGTTTATCATCGCGCTTGATTGCAAACACATATGCAGGTCTTTCAAGGTCGATCGGATCTTAGGCATATCGTTCCAATTGTTGACTTTGAACATAGAAGATAGAGTAGCGGTACGCCATTCGATTACGATCTCGGGGATATGATGCAGTTCGACTTTGTTGAAGGAAGTCAACAAGCGTCTTGCATAATCTGTAGGAATCAAACCAAGATGATGAGTTTCATACTTGTCTTTGATTTGATTGATCACAAGGCTGAATCTCCATATATGTCGAGGATCTTGATCCTCGAAGTCGATCTTCTTGATACCCATGATACAAGCTTCATATTCTGCGATGTTGTTGGTGCAATCAAATAACAATCGGCGGAAAGCGGGATATGAGAACCCTCGGGAGTGATGATGGCCCCAATTCCATTGCCAAAACATTAGCTGCTCCATCAAAGATTAAGCCCCATCTAGATTACGGATGGGACCTTCTTGGTAGCGGTTCGTCACAATCTTTCATCTTTAAGTACATAACATCCTCGTCGGGAAGTCAAACTTGAGAGATTGGTACTCGTTGATCGGTTCATAAGCCAAGTGATCGTGAGAATGCTTCCTTTGACCGCTTTTGAGCGATCTTGGATGTCATATTGGATAACGACATCTGCCATCGAGCAATTCTTCTGTTAAGGCGGGCTTCTCAAAGGCGTACTTGATTGGATCCATTTGGAGATTAACCAAGTCGTGTGATTGATCATGTCTTGGAGCGTTTGAAGCCCACACAAAAGCGCAACATGTTTTCTCGAGCATGGAGTGAGTTTCCGATATGTGAACTTTTTACTCAAGTAGTAGATGGCATCCTTCTTACAGTTTCATCTTGTTGTCCAAGCACGGACCATGGAATCTTCTAGCAGTAAGGTACATGATTAACGGTCTTCCTTCAATTGGAGGAATCGATATTGGAGGTTCGGCGGTATTCCTTGATCTTGTCAAAGCGCTTTTGGCAATCTTACATCCATACAACCTCTTGATTTTGCGGAGAAGCTTGAATATTGGCCCAGTAGCAGTCATTTGAGAGATAAATGGAGATGTAATTCAACCGTCAAGAAATCCTCTTACTTGCTTTTACGTATGTGGCGTAGGCATTTCTTGAATAGCCTTGACTTTGTCGAGTCAACTTCAATACCTCTTTGTTGACGATGAAACCTAGGAGTTTTCGGATCTTACCCCAAAGGTGCATTTGTTAGGATTCGAAATGAAATTTCCTTAATCGTTGAAACAACTTCAAGAGATATTCTATATGCTCTTCTTGATGTCAGACATTGCTATCATGTCATCCGTAGACTTGATCTCTTTGTGCATCATGTCATGAAAGAGTAGTCATCGCCCTTTGGTAAGTTGCTTGCATTCTTTAATCAACGGCATTACTTTGTAGCAAAAGCGTGCCCCATGGCGTGATGAAGGATGTCTTCTCCATGTCTTGGAGCCATTACGATCGATTGTAACGGAGAAGCGTCCATGAAGGAAAAGACATTGAATTTTGCAGTACTATCCACTAGCATATCGATATGCGGTAGTGGGAAATCATCTTTTGGACTTGCTATGTTCAAATCCCGGTAGTCAACACACATTCTGACATTTCCGTCTTTCTTTGAGACAGGCACTATGTTAGCTAGCCATTGAGGATATTCAGAGGTGACGAGGAAACCTGCGTCGAGCTGCTTTTGAACTTCCTTTTTGATTTTGTCGGCCATTTCAGGGTGAACTCTTCTCAGTCTTTGTTTAACTGGTGGACACTCCGGTCTTAATGGCAAATGATGCTCCACGATGCTGGTATCTAAACCCGGCATGTCTTGGTAAGACCAAGCAAATAAATCGACGTATTCTTTGAGAAGATCTATCAGTTTGCCCTTAACGTCGCTGTCGAGTAGAGCTCCGATACTCACTTCTTTTTTGTCTTCCTCAGAACCCAAGTTGATTGCTTCCAAAGGCTCTTTGTGAGGCTGAATGATTCTTTCCTCGTGTAGCGTCAGAAATCTCATCCGGGATCTCTTCTTCAACTTCTTCCTCGGTGACTTCACTGGGGATTTCAAAGTTGGGAGAGAGCATAGAGTTATTGCGTTCAATGGATTTGTCCATCTGCATATTTGATTTATATTTGTTTAATTAACTCTCTTTTTTTGTAGAAAAAGTTAATGCGAAAATGTATGCAGATTATTATTATTATTATTCTTTTGAAGATTTTTATTGTGTTTTTTAGGATTATCATTTCCAAGAAAAGGGTAAAAATGAAAAACAAACACAAAGTGTGGAATCAAAACAACGCGTTTTATTTATGATTCACAATATGAAACAGGGCCCTAAAATACAAACTCATTTGTCTTGGGCAAGACAAAGAGAAATTAAAAAGCTAAACCCTATAAAACATCTTTTCGCTTTGGCGAGGCGAGTTCAAAACAAAAGCAAAATAAACTACTTAGAACTATGAACATTAGTCCGAACTAAGGCTTCCAATAGTAGCGAACTCCTTGGATGTCAAGATATTACAGTAGTTTTCCACTTGGCTTATTTCTTGAGTAGACTTTGGTCGTTGGTCGAGCAGGCTTTGAAGACTACGGACGGTTGACCTTGCCTTTGTCTCTGAAACGATCTTCACGCTTGATTGGCGGTCGAGGAGCATGGAACACGACATATGTATTTTCCATTGGCATTCGTGTTGAATTAAGGGATGTTCTTTCCAATCTTACGATGAAGAGACTCATTATGCGCAATGGTTTCGAATTCGTTTCGAGAATCGTATCACGATGATTAATAAATATTAATACTCATCATTTTAACTAAATATCGCGAGAAATCTTAGAATCCAGGATACAAAGGTTGGGCCAATCGTCAGGTGGATGTCTTCAATTCTGATTTTTGAACTTTCAGGTGCAGTGTATCTCACCATGTAGTCAAACTTTCCACTTGGTTCTCCCAAGGTATCCCAAACTTCAGAAGGGACAGGTGGATTTTCATTCTCATTGTTTTGTAGAGACATTCCTTTGAATTGATCAGTCGGAGGATAGAACGGTGCATATGATTCTTCCTGAGACACATATTCAGAGCCGGTAAGATTAGTGCTCCACTCTTCAGATCCAGAGAGATTGTCTTCATCACCTTCGTTGGTAAGAACGTTAACATCTTGAAGAACAGGGTTTAAGAAACCCCCACTGTGGAATACTTCTCTGATTGGGCGAAGAGCTTCATCCCTTTGATTGTCTTTAGGAAATACTGGAGCAAATCCGGGCCCGACCTTTGTCTCGTTGTTGACAGGTTTTATTACTTGTCCCCAACCTGCAGCATTACCATCTTTCACTATCTGCGCTACTTCTTTTTAAGAGGAGATAGACGATCTGCTTTTGATTGTAGATTCATCTTCTAACGAAAGTCCTTGGAACTGCGTCCCTTCAACGTCGTTGGTTGTGATGAAAGAAAAGCTGGACAAATGGCTTACTAGTAACGCTTGTTCACCGATGATGGTCACTAGCTTCCCATTTACTGTGAATTTTAGCTTCTGGTGGAGAGTGGATGTCACAGCTCCTGCTTCGTGTATCCATGGTCTTCCTAGCAAACAACTGTAAGCAGCTGGCACATCCATGACCTGGAAAGTGATTTGGAAAGTATGGGGACCAATCGTCATTGGAAGATCGACTTCCCCAATAACAGATTTCCTTGACCCATCAAAGGCTCTTACCACTATATCGTTGAACTTCATCAGCGTTCCTTTGTAAGATAAACGAGTAGAGTCGTTTTTGGCATTACATTCAAGGATGAACCGGTATCCACTAGTACATTGGACAGAGAGTCTGATTGACAAATCATCGAGATATGTAAATCCAGATTGTGATCTTTCCCTTCCTCTGGGAGTTCTTCATCACTAAAGCTTAAATTGTTGCAAGCTGTTATGTTGCCCACAATTCCACCAAATTGATCCGTAGTCACGTCGTGATCTACGTAAGCTTGATCTAGCACTTTCATCAAAGCTTCTCGGTGGGCTTCGGAATTCAGAAGTAGAGATAGTATCGAAATTTTGGAGGGAGTCTTGTCATACCCTAATTTTTGACCTAATATACCACCTTACATTTGCATCATTGCATCACTAACAGTTCAGATAGCATTAATCGGGTGTAGCATTCACAGGTCAAAATTAGGGTTTCATCAGATTTTCATCTGATTCAAGAGGAAACCAATTAGGGTTTGAGTTTTTCTCACCTCATTTGATCTATCTTGATCAAATCATCAACCTCTGATCATCAGATATCCATTTTTTCTCATAGATCAATCGAGGATCGACCAATTAGGGTTTTGACCGAGCATGAGTATTCTCTGACTTTTTGAGCAAGAAATGACTTTTTTGGATAGAGATTGGTCATTATATCTTAGATACAACATATTGACCTAATTTCTGGATTCAAAACATCACAGAAGTTCACAGACTTCATCAGTCAATTTCAGAAACATCTGATGAATTTTCATCTGCATAGAAAAGTCAAACTTTGACTTTTGGTCAAATTTTTCAAAACAAAACTTTTTCAATCATCAAAATACTTCAAATGATCCATCATAATCATAAAAAATCAAAGAATTTGAAAAAGTCAACAAAAAGTCAAAAGTTTCCATACTTAGAAAATTTTCTAAGTGTTAAAATTTCTTATTTTTTCCAAACTTCATGCCATTTTTTCACCTAGTTCCATTTTGAATTGGAAAAAACTCAAAACATGAAAGTTGTAGCTCTTGAAACAAGCTTTCTAAAATGTCCAAGAACTCACAAATCCATGGAGTCTAGCTATACTTTTGAAATTGAAACATAAGGCTCCATGAACATGATTTTTCAAGATCAAAACTTCAAATTATAGGTCATTTTGAGATTTCTTCATCTAGAAGCATTGCCACCTTGCCAATTCAAGCTTAGAGATGATAAATATCAGCTAGGAATAATTGAGATGAGATAAGATCAATTTGAAGATTTTTCACACATGGTAAAAAGAGGAAACTTCCTTTTTCTTTGCAAAAGTCATTCTTACCCTTTAAGTTATCTTTGAATTTCCAAAAAGCTAGTACGTGTGCCTAACATTTTCAGAACCATTGGCCTATAAATGGAGCATGATTTCAAGTTCAAAATCACACCAAAGTAATGCCAAGACATACTTTCCTTCCACTTTCTCCAATTTCTCAAAACATAATTCAAAATAGAGAGATCATGCAATTTTGAAAAATTGTGAATGAACATAAGATCTTTGGTGTCTAACATGTTTTAATGTCAACATATAACTAGTTTGCAACTTAAAATCAAACTGAAAGCAAGTAAAAATCAGAATTGCATTTTCCATTTTCCAAACTTGCAAAACTGCCTTATGATTCGAATTTATGGCTAGGCTTGATTAACTTGTGTTCCAAGCATTCAAACATCATCTATGAACCTCATAGACATGGTCCAGATCAATCACAGCAAACTGTAACACCTCTAACCATGATTTCCAGTTTCGTTTTGAAGCTTATGCAGGTGGACTTGGCTGGAGAGTTCTAGGGAGATTCAAAGCAAGCAAACCATTCCTACAGCTTCCCTAGCATCCGTTGGAGCTCAAAGAATCTTCAAATCCATTCTGGAAACACGTTTGCACCTTCTTCGATTTCAACTTGAACAGGTATGAACATAAACTGGGATATCGTGATTCTTTGCACTTAAGTAAAAAAACTCTTGGTCAATCTCTTTCTGCACTCATCACGATCATAAGCCCTCAAAAAAATCAAAGAATCATCAACTATGCATCATTTAATTTGAAATCTTAGTTTCTAGGGTTCTTCGTGGTTCCCGGAAATTCAAACATGCTAGACCAAAAATAAATACAATTAACATCCACCTTCGTGTTCGTGATGAAAAATCGAGCAACTTTCATGTTTATTTCATTGAATTTCATTGAGAAACGAAGATTATAGCTGGGTTTGAAAAATCTGAAAATCAAAACGAAGAACAAGCTTGCGCGCGTGTTCTTGAGTTTTTTTAAATTCAAATATTCCAATATCTTGTTTACATGTGTTTCTGATTCCTAAACACAAACGCGCGTTTGTCCCAGTGGTAGCTAGCTTGCCTTTAGTCCTCTGTGCCACGTATGCTACCCAATGGTCATGGGTTCAACTCTCCACAAGACCAACTTTTCCATATTTTCTTCATTTTTCTTACAAACTTCACAATTTTTTTTAACCAATCAAAACTCCTTATTTTAAGGTGATTTTTTAAACACTTGTCAATAAATGCATCTATTTTATAATAGTGCAAAAAATTTCAGAAAAAACTGTCATCTGATTATATTTTAATCGAGCCAAAAACGACGTTCTGAGCACTTTTCAACACACCTTATAAAGGTGAATTTTTCAAGTTTTCGACTTCCGATTCTTTTCAAAACTTCTCATAAATGAACTTCACATTTCAAAACACTTTCAAAATCATTTTTCAAAACTTTTCATCAAACTTGCATCTTTTTACCATGATCGATCCAATTTAAACGATAAAACCGAATTCGTTTTCTCTCGAATTTCTCAATCAATCATGGGCCTCCCTCACGGTGTAAGTCCCATAACATTCGTTTATGTACATATTTCTCTGTACATATCAAATTCTTTTCAGATACATACAAATTTCATCTGTACATAACACAGATACTTTTTATACTCAAGTACAGACAAACTTCGATCGTTTGTTTCCACTTCACTTGTGTATACTCAAACCAACATTCTTTTATGTACATACATGCCTTTTCCTTGTACATATCAATTTCTTTTCATACAAACCTTTATCTGTACATAATACAGATACCTTTTACAGATAAACTTTGATCAGTCGTTTTTGTTTCTTCTGTACATATACACTGAATACCATTGGTATTGAAAGCAGCATTATTCCTTGTGAAACTGCTTTCAAACCAATGGGCCTCCCTTATGGTGTAAGTCCCAACCCTCCTATGTACATCCACAACTCTCTGTACATAAATACTCGTTCGTGTACATATTCATTTCCTTGTACACAGTTCAAACTTGTAAATAATCAAGTGACGCTCGTTTTAAACGTTCGTTTCACAGACACTTGTTTATATTTACTTCATAAACTTCTGTAAATAAACATCATGCATTGTTTATATTTCCTTCATAAACTCCTGTGAATACATATCACACACACACACGCTTGTTTATACAACTGTCTAATTATAACATAACAATTAGTCTAACCAATAGGTTCCCCATAGTTGTAGCCTCCGCTTGGGCTTCATACAAGATAATTCATCCACAGCATGAATTTAGCCTCCGCTTGGGCTTTATACAAGATAACTCTCCCCAGAGTTAGCCTTCTCTTGGGCTTTGTACAAAGAAACTCATTCATCTTGAGTTTAGCCTCCGCTTAGGCTTCATATAAGACAACACTCCCCTGTTGAGTCAGCCTCCTCTTGGGCTTCGTTCAAAAGAACTCCTTATTGAGTTTAGCCTTCTCTTGGGCATCATACAATGAAAGAGATAGGAAATCTCTTAACAGCCTCCTATTGGGCTTCCAATACAAAGAATCACTCGCGTTAGGATAGAACCCAGAGTATAATTTCCCGGTGAAATTGCTCTTAATTCCAAAAGGATGGTTTCCTGGTGAAATCCCTTTTAACACAAAGCCAGCCATACCCTATAGCTTCCTCTTGAGCTTCATACAAGGACCCTCGATGACCCTCGGAATGCTTCCTCTTGGGCTAACAATACAAGGACCCATGGGCTTCTTAAAAGCATCCCTTTAATCCAATCAATTTCTCCTTGAGATTTAGACATCTATCATCTCTATGGAAGAAGTATCTTATCTATCACATCACATACAGTCAAAAACTTTTCAAAATCTTTTTTCAAACTTTTTTCAAACAAAAACATCTCTTAATTGTAAGTGGTAACGCTTGTACACTCAAGCAAAACACCCAATACTTACAGTTAAAAGATTCAATCTTTTTCAAACATCTTTCTTAAACATGTAAGTGGTAACGCTTGTACACTCAAGCAAAACACCTATAACTTACGATGAAAGATTTTTATCAATCAAATTTTTCAAAAATGTATGTGATGAAATAGATTAGATACATTTTTCATTAAGATGACATTTGTGTGTCTCTTACTAACATCCCGTTGCTTTCCACTAGCATAAGTGGGAACTACGATTGCTCTGACTTTCTCAACATCCTTTTGAGAATACGTAGGCACAAGGTCTCATCCTTGCCGAGGAAATTTCTATCTCCCTCAGACCAAACAAACCATAGATCCCTTTAGATCCGAGCTACAAATGCTCTGATTCCCACTAGGGGATATGTATGCAGAAGATCCAAAGATCTTTGCGAGCACAATAATAACAAACATTAGGATCCCACATAATCTATCATTCTTAAAATCCCAAAGGAGAAACTTTCCCAATCATAGAAATAGCAATTAAAACACACAAACATATCAAACATATTCATATATAAAGCTATAGATAACTATATATATTTAGGGTGCTCCATCTATTCCCTTTATACAATCCCCTTACTCAGAATCTCCCCGATGCGTTGCGTCTAGTTTCGCTAGTCATTCACATATCAATATCAATTGAGGGTATTACAGCTTTCCCCTTTTTCATAATCATTAAATCATCTTTCTTGTGTTGAAAATAATAAAGCTTGATGCTCGTGGCATCTTTATAAACAAATCAAAAGAGTAAATCGTTTCGAGCCAGAGAATTTGAATTCACGTTCGAATCCTCTAGCACGTCACCTTTTAACGCGAACAAGTCTGCATTAGCTGATCCACAACTCTGTACTCGCTTTTCTTGATTAGCTTCAAAATCTCATCGAAATCCGAGTTGACGTTGGTTCCATCAGATGGTCCAACGTTTATGTTTGGATTACCAACGGGAATCCCCATGGGATTCTCGGGAGGTGTATTAACTGGATTTTGTCTAATAATAGGAACAGCAGGCGACTTTGGAAATGGGTATGTCTGCGTCCGCTTGCGATTACGTCCTATTTGATTATATTAACTTGATTGAAAGAGTTGGCATGGTTTCTCCTTCCATCTTCTATCACGATTGCTTGTATTGATAGAAAATTGCTTTATTAGATTTGTATAGAGCAGGACCGGGTAAGCAGTTACCAAAGGAGACTGGAACTTTTGAACCATTGTACTCAATTTCCACACATCAGGCACATTGAAGCAGGGATAATGGCGTCTACTTGAGTTTCGAGTTGATATACGAGACTAAAGCTCATGCGAAAATGCCTACCATATTCACGTCATAGTCATTTACATTTACGAAGATATATATCACCAATGTCTATTAGTTGGATATACGCTCTTACGGTTGGACATCCTCGAAAATCATGAAGCGATTACGCAAGCTGTGTAGTCATGTTTAGTGAAAGTGCCCATTGTCTTGTATGTATCATGGGTACCAAACTTTCTCTTATCATATTCACATCTGTGACAAGATACCGATCTGTATTCCTTAGTATCAAATTCACGGTATGTCCACTATGATTGGGTAGTGGATTTGCTTGCACATTTGGATTTGTGTTCCTGAAGGAGAGTAGATTAGTCCTTACTAACCTTTGTACTTCAGCTTTTAGTGCTATGCAATGCTCGAGATCATGGCCCGGTGCCCCTTGATGAAAAGGGCAAGATACGTCTGCTTTGTACCACCATGGTAATTTTTCTGGTACTAGAGGTGGTAACCTAGTTTACACAAGATCCCTTTCTATTAATGCAGGATATAGTTCTGTGTACGTCATTGGAATTGGATCAAACTGCAAGACCCAGGGCGCACGGTTCTGATTGTTGAGCTGCGAGCTGCTGTCGGTGTTGAGTTTAATGGGCTGAGACAATTCACGTATTGAACTTGTATTAACGATTGGCGCTATGGCAGCTACCTGTTGTTGACTGACATTCTTCCTTGGTTTCCCTCGGGATACCATTCCTATGTGATGTTCCTTTTTCTTTGGAAAACTGGTTCCAACCCTCTTAGTTCCACTGGAAGATCCTATTTCTTTGACTAGGCGTCCTGTTCGAACTCCTTCCTCTAGTCGCATTCCCATGCTTACCATCTCGGTGAAATCTCCGGGAGCGCTGGCGATCATGCGTTCGTAGTAAAATGGGCCAAGAGTGTTTAAGAAAACCTTGGTCATTTCCTTCTCCTCTAACGGTGGGTTAACTTGGGCAGCGATTTCCCTCCAACGTTAGGCGTACTCTTTGAACGTCTCTTTTTCCTTCTGAGACATGGAGCGGAGTTGATCCCGATCTGGAGCCATGCCCAAGTTGAATTTGTACTGTTGGACAAAGGCTCCGCCTAGTTCATTGAATGTACGGATATTCGCCTTGTCTAGTCCATGTACCACTTGATGCGACCGTGAGGCTGTCTTGGAAATAGTGAATTAGCAATTGGTGATTGTCATTGTATGTAGACATTTTCCTAGCGTACATCGTAAGATGACTCTGCGGGCAGGAATTTCCTTTATACTTTTCAAAGTCAGGGACTTTGAACTTTGCGGGTATCCTTACGCGAGGAACTAGGCACAGATCGTGGGCATTCTTCCCAAACAATTCCTTCCCACGAATTGTTTTAATCTCAAGCTGCATCTTATGGAGCTGTTCCTAGAGATTTTTCATCGGGCTACGAGGATTCGTGTTATCGCCTGGGTTATGACAGACTTCTTCGTCTGAAGTAGTGTGAACTACAGATGCTAAGTTTGTCATGATTGGTTGAGAAACCATCATGGTGACTTGCGGAAGGGTTACTCCATGATGCGGAGTAAGCATTGAGTTCTGTAAAGTAGGAACCTCAAACGTGGTTGTTTGCACGAAGTGGGTTGTGAAACCGATGCGAAATTGAAAGGCATGCCCCATGGATAACCTTCTGGCATACTGAAGAGTGGACTACTGGCCGCAACATTTGAAACTGGAGTAGTAGTAATCTCTGAAATCGTAAACGATTTTGTTTTCAATGTTGTTTTGACTTTGCATTGTTGCCGTGAACTTACCAAAGAGTGAGTCTCCATCTCTCCTAAAGTGTTGTCACTACTACTGCTCAACATTTTCTTGCTCAAAACCTTCCATTATTTTCCTTCTCTTTGAGCAGTATTGTATATACGAGTTGGTCGTGGACGTGGTCGAGAAACTCTAAGGCGGAAGCTTGCGATCTTTCTCTTTCTCGGAAAAATTCCAAAGATAAGACTCTAAACAATAAACTCGATATGCAAAGTATGTTGCATGATTATGAATGCAAAGAAAATTTCCAAAGAATTTACGCTAAAAGAGAATTTACGGCAAATATTTGGATGGAAAACACTTATTTTATTGAATATGAAAGAAGATTACAACAATTTTGTTTTGAGCATAGCTCATACAATGATAAAATAAATGATAAAACTACAATCTAAACTAATTAATCGTCCTCGTGGGATGAAGATCCAAAGGCTTGATGTAGCTTCAACTTGGGATCTCCTTCCATAGTGAGCTTTAGTTCAACTTTCTCGGCTTTTAGCTTGCGATGACTTTCTTCCACTCGTCGGGAAGCGGATCATTGGTTGTCATTTCCTCAAGCTTTCTTTTCTTTCTTTGATGTATCTTTTGATCGCGTTATCTTTACGCGAATCTTCTCATCTTTCTCCATGAGCCATTCATCTTGGAAGTAGGCGTCTTTTCATGATCTTTGACTGCTTCTTAAGCTTCTCATTTTCAAGGTCAGCCTTAAAATTTGTCTTCAAAGCCTCTTTCTCGAGCCTCATCTTGGCCAAAGCTTCTTGGTATTCTCCATAGTCTCGACGGGAAAAATTGTTGATTTGGAAGCTGTTGAACATAGGTTCCTCATAAGCATAAGGCATTGAATTCCTTAGCTCTTTTCTTTACCAAAAGTGTAGATTTCCATGGCTACACAATTCACTTGCATTACCCTTTTCTTCCTTCGGATGTGATGCCAAGCTCACGATCATTCGGCTTTCAAACCTTGAGAATCTTCCCTTCATGATAGAAGTAGCTTTCTCTTTGTAAAACCAAGAGGTTTACTAGAGTTTGCATACCGAGTTGACGTCTACGCCAAGAATGGGTTGTAGTTGATTCCTCCTTTTGTACCGATGAGATGCGTTGGCAAATTCTCCACAACTTTCAATGATTTCCATCTCATTGTATGCCAAGGTATACCAATGGATATCGTCATTTGTAAGAGACATGAGTCTTGAGACCAATGCCAATCGTCTTTGTTTTCGCGGAAGATAGGAGATTTAGGCAAGTGTGAGACAATCCATTTGAAAAGCAGAGGTACACAACACACAATAGTTCCATCTCCTTGGCGATTCCTATGATGAATGGAGAAATCGTCACCAAGCAAAGTGGGAGCAGGATTTCCAATCGAGAAAGATCCTTATGGCGTTGATATCAACGAAACTTGGGACGTTGAAACAACACCAATCCATAGATGAGTAAAGCTAAAATAGCTTCAAAGGCTACCATATTACCGGCTTGAGAATTTAGAGCCTTCTCCATTAGGAACTTTGAAGTTAGTCCTAAGAGTTTTCCTTTGGTAGTTAGGTTTTGTCTATCTCGATTTCTTTAAGTGAGTCATTGTTGCAATGAATGGTGACTTAGGAATGGCTTCAAACCATTGAAAGGCACTTTATCGATCTAAGATACCTAGTATGTGCGTACTCTTCCAAAGTAGGCATCAACGATAGTCGGGGAAAGTGAAACGTTGATAGGCGGATCGTAAAAGCGAGCGAAAGTTTTGAAGTCCTTCATCAACGTTAGTGTTCAAGGCGAGTTAAAAGAGTTCCATAGCGTTTTAAAATCCGAGGGATCTTCTACCAAGGATGCCAATTCTTTCTTTCCTCGAGGAATCCTAAAGCGTATTTCTTGGTGAATCTTCCTCGGCGTCCATCACTCTAACCTAAAATATTTACAAAGAAAAATCTCTAAATTCTTTGGAAATGGGAAGAGAAATGATGTTTTGAATGAATGCATGAATGCTACAAACATGGTTAGTAGTTATACACACGGTCAGCGTTGAAGTCACGAGCATGAGGCCAACGATAAGAATCAAGCGTGGGTAAGTTCTAAGGGCTTATTCATCGTGAAGCAGGTTCTGCGATAATATAGGTTCAACGCTTCTCTTTGAAATATTATCGGTTTGTTGAATACTAAAAGTCAATAATATTTTCAAGAAAAACTACTTTGATCGTAGTCTCGCATGACAATTATTCTAAGCTTACGCTGAATAATTTACTTTACATCTAAATGGCGAGGATGGGTTATGTGTTCTCTGACCACTTTCGACCGTAAGTTCTCTCGAAAGCAAAATGTCTTCCAAATACTTTCTAAACACAAATACTCCCAAGACAACCTCCAGAGAGATCTCAAATTAACTTAGTAATTCTTGAAACTTCCCACAAGTTAATAGGACTATACCCCCACCTAGATCTTAAATGTTTCTTAAATCGAGGTTAGGATTTATTTCCATCGAGATGAAATCGAAAACACACAATAAAGAAAAACAAACATATGCATATGAAAGCTTAACCCTTTTTTCTTTTGAAAACAAAAAAAAGCTTGGTGCTCTTGAGAGTCACATTTTTTTAAATCAAAATTTAGCGTACTCCCCAGTAGTCGCCATTTTTCATTCGCGTTAAATGTGGCGAGGAATCGAATCGATTGATTCTCGGCTCAAAACGATTTACTCTTTTGATTTGTTTATAAAGATGCATGAGCATCAAGCTTTATTATTTCAACACAAGAAAAATGATTATGAAAAGGGAAAGCATTAATACCCTCGATTGATATGATATGCATTACGACTAGCGAAAACTAGGCATATAGCATTGGCAAGGGGTTTGTTATATAAAGGGAATAGATGGAGCACCTAAATATATATAGTTATCTATAGCTTTATATATGAATATGTTTGATATGTTTGTGTATTTTAAATTGCTATTTCTATTATTGGGAAAGTTTCTCCTTTGGATTTTAAAAGAAAGATTATGTGGGATCCTAGGTTTTGTTATTATTGTGCTGCATAAAGATCATTGGGATCTTCGCATATATCCTTAATGGAATCGAGCATTTGTAGCTTGGATCTAAAGGGATCTATGGTTTGTTTGGTTTGAGGAGAAAGAAATTTGCTCGCCAAGGATGAGACCTTGTGCCTACGTATTC
This sequence comes from Vicia sativa, assembly GCA_021764765.1. Classification (NCBI taxonomy): domain Eukaryota; kingdom Viridiplantae; phylum Streptophyta; class Magnoliopsida; order Fabales; family Fabaceae; genus Vicia; species Vicia sativa. The sequence goes on from CM038795.1 coordinate 65,308,496, forward strand.
TCAAAGGATGTTGAGAAAGTCGAGCAATCGTAGTTCCACTTATGCTAGTGGAAGCAACAGGGATGTTATTAAGAAACAGAGACAAATGTCATCTTAATGAAAAATGTATCAAATGTCATCACATACATTTTGAAAGGATTGATTTATTAAATCTTTCATCGTAAGTTATAGGTGTTTTGCTTGAGTGTACAAGCGTTACCACTTACGAGTTAAGAAAGATGTTTGAAAAATGATTGAATCTGTTAATTGTAAGCATTGGGTGTTTTGCTTGAGTGTACAAGCGTTACCACTTACGATTAAGAGATGTTTTTGTTTGAAAAGAGTTTGAAATTTTGTTTGATTGTATGTGATGTGATAGATGAGATGCTTCTTCCATAGAGATGATAGATGTCTAAATCTCGAGGAGAAATTGATTGGATTAGGGGGATGCTTTTAAGAAGCCCATGGGTCCTTGTATTGTAAGCCCAAAGGAGGCATTCGAGGGTCATCGAGGTCCTTGTATGAAGCTCAAGAGGAAGCTATAGGGTATGGTTGGCTTTGGCTTTAAAGGGTTTCATAGGAAACCATCCTCTTAGGATTTCAAGAGCATTTCATTTGGAAATCATACTCTCGGGTTCTATCCTAGCGGGTGATTCTTTGTATTGGAAGCCCAATAGGAGGCTATTAAGATATTTCTAGTCTCTTTCTTGTTTGATGCCCAAGAAGGCTAAACTCAATGAGGAGTTCTTTTGAGCGAAGCCCAAGAGGAGGTGACTCGTGGGGAGTGTTGTCTTATATGAAGCCTAAGCGGAGGCTAAACTCATATGAATGAGTTTTCTTATATAAAGCCTAAGAGGAGGCTGAACTCGGATGAATGAGTTATCTTGCACAAAGCCCAAGAGGAGGCTATACTACGTGGGGAACTTAATGGTTAGACTAGTTGTTATGTTATAACTAGACAGTTATATAAACAAGTATATGAAGTCTATTCACAGGAGTTTATGAAGGAAATATAAACAATGTGTAATGTTTATTTACAAAAGTTTATAAACAAATGTATGATGTTTATTTACAAAAGTTTATGAAGGAAATATAAACAAGTGTGTGTAAAACGAACGTTTAAAGCAGCGTAACTTGATTATTTACAAGTTTGAGTATGTACAAGGAAGTAAATATGTACACGAATGAGTATTTATGTACAAGGAAATGTGTATGTACATAGGAGGGTTGGGACTTACACCGTAAGGGAGGCCCATTGGTTTAAAAGCAGTTTCACCGGGAATAATGCTCCTTTTAATACCAATGGTATTTAGTATATATACAAGCGAAATGAAAACAAACGAACGAAGTTTGTCTATACTTGAATATTTACAAAAGACGTCTGTATTATGTACAAGTAAAAATGATATGTACATAAAAGAATTGGATATGTACACGGAAATAGCTATGTACATAAAAGAATTGGGACTTAAACCGTGAGGGAGGCCCATGATCGGTTAAGAAATTCGAGGAAAAACGAGTTCGGTTTTATCTTCAAATCGGGTCGATCATGGAAAAAAGGATGTAAATTTGATGAAAAGTTTTGAAAAGATCTTGAAAGTTGTTTTGAAAGATGAAATATACTTATAAGTTTAAAAAGTTTCGGGCTTGAAGTTTGAAAAAAGCGTCTTTGAAAGTGCTTTGAAAAGTACTCAAAGCGTATCGTTTTCATTTCGATGAAAATGTAATCAAAAGAAAGTATTTTTGAAATTTTTTGACATTATCATAAAATATACATGTTAATTGACAAGTGTACAAAAAATCACCTCAAAATGAGGAGTTTTGATTGGGTTTTGAAAGAGTCAAAGTTTGAAAAAAATATGAAGAGAAACTAAAAAAGTTTGGCAAAAATGGTCCCAAGGCTACTCAAACCCGGGACCATTGGGCAAGGCAAGGCAAGTGACTTAAAGGTGAGCTGGAAACCGCTGGGGAGGCAATACATCCGTTCACTTATGCCAATCCAATTAATTATATTATAAACTTTTATTTGAATTTCTGAAAATCGCGCGCAATGATCTTCTTCTTCCTCAATCCTTCATCCAGCCATGGATTCTTCGTTTCTTGATGAAATTGCTCAATGTAAACATCAAACTTGATCGAAATTGAACCAGGAACATGATGATATGGTTTAATTTCATTTATTTTTAGTTAAACATGATTAATTTTCCAGAAAACACGAAGAACCCTAATTCCTAAAAATCAAATTGAAATCGTGTGTACCATGGATTTGATCAATTGATTGAGGGTTATCAATCGATGAAGTGCGAGAAACAAAGCAAGCCATTTTGAACTGGAAGTTAGAAAATATGAAGTTCAAAGTTAGTGTTCTTACCTCTTGAAGTGGATCGAATTCTTCAAAGGAAACATTCTGAGTTGTTTTAATGATTGCTATAGCACCGGTGGACTTGAGGGAGCGTGTGAGGATGCTCTGCTTGCTCTAAAATAGACTGGATCATTCTGACCAAGTCCACCTACATATGCTCAAATTGAAACTCGAATTCGGGGTTAGAGGTGTTACAGGTCAGGGATGATGGCTTGTATCATTCATATGAAGTATTGATGATGTTCAAATGAAAAAACACAACTTACTCGAGCCAAGCGGAGTTTGAAGTTTAAAGCGATTTTGCAAGTTTGAAAGTTTGAAAAGCAACTCTGAGTTTTAGTTGTTTTTAAGTTGATTTTAAGCTTCAAACCAGTTCTATATTGATGTTAAGACATGTTAGACACCAAATTTCTCATGGTTTTTCACAAGATTTCAAAAATGCAAATATTCTCACTTTGAACTATGTAACTTGAATTTTAAGAAAGAAGAGAGAAAGCTTGTTCTTGCATAGCTTTGGTGTAGTTTCAAATTTCAAACATGACCTCTATTTATAGGTCAAGAAATCAGAATGGCAAGTGAAGAAGATTGGCTTGGATTTGGACAACTTGCCTTAGAGGGCAAAAAAGTCTTTTTTTGCCATAAATGCAAAAGGAACCTTCCTTTTAACCATGGTTAAAATTCAACTTGATCTTATCTCCATCATAATTACTTTCCATCTGATTTTTATCAACTCTATCCATCTTGGCTAGGTGGCAAGGCTTCTAGAAGGAGAAAACTCAAAAAATGACTTGTAATTTTTTGAAGCATGAACTTGAAATCCATGGTTTTGGAGCTCTATGTTTCAAAATCAAAAGTATAGCTAGACACAATGGATTTGCAAGTTCTTGGACATTTTGGAAAGCTTGTTTCAAGGGCTACAACTTTCATGTTTTGAGTTTTTTCTAATTCCAAATGGAACTATGTGAAAAAATGCCATGAAAGTAGGAAAAAACATGAAATTTTCAATACTTAAAATTTTTGTAAGTGTTGAAAAATTTGACTTTTTGTTGACTTTTCCAAATTTCTTGATTTTTTATGATCATGACGGATCATTTGAAGTATTTTGATGATTGAAAAAGTTTTACCTTGAAAAAGTTGACCAAAAGTCAAAGTTTGACTTTTTAGTGTAGATGAAATTTCATCAGATGATCCAGAAATTGACTGATGAAAAATGTGAACTTCTGTCATGTTTTGAATCAAGAAATTAGGTCAAGATGTTGCATTGAAGATATGAAGATCAATCTCCAAGCAAAAAAGTCATTTATTGATCAGAAAATTAGTGATTGCTTATCCTCGATAAAAACCCTAATTGGTCGATCCTCGATAGATCATGAGGAAAAAATGGATATCTGAAGATCAGAGGTTGATGATTTGATTAAGATAAATCAATTGAGGTAAGTGAGACTCAAACCCTAATTGATTACCTCTTGAATCAGATGAAAAATTGATGAAACCCTAATTTTGACCTGTAGAAGCTACACCCGATCTATTCTGTTCTGAACTGTTAGTGATGCAATGATGCAAATGTAAGGTGGTATATTAGGTCAAAAATTGGGGTATGACAGGTATGATGACCATTTAGAGCACTGGAAATCCATCTTGACTTGAGGAGCAAAACCCTAGTTTGGATGGATTGCTTAGAAGAGGGTTTGTCTGGTCAACCCTTATGAAATCCTTGAGTATTGAGTTGTGGATTGTCTTGAGAAGTAAGAGGGAAAATTTTGGGGTATAACAGTTGCCCCTGTTCAATCTTCTTGTACCAGAAGGTTTAGATTGGTATGCTTTCCTTTCGTGACCTGAAGGTAGAAGATGATTGAACACTCGAGTACACCTGAAAATTTGCACTCGCTGTTGTATGGAATGGGATCGTCAATTGACGATGCACTGGAATGGGCTTATGGATGCCATTTGGAGAAGCTGATGCTGGAGAATGAGTCGTACGATAGACTCTGTATTCGTATTTTGGATGAAAGAGAAATCGGAGATGGGCTTAAGATGTCATCCGGGGCGGTTGATAATAAGAGAGAGTCAAAATAAACCTTCGTCTTGGCTATTTCTGAGATGAATATTTGTCAGAATGTAGATAGTTTCCCCGTCTTGTTTCGGGTGTTAATCTACGATCTGTTGTCTTGAAATAACTTGCATGATCATTTATATAGTTTTCCCGCTTGTTTCGGGTATTAATCTTTGACCTTCTGTTTGGAAAAATAGTTGTTACCTGCTGTGGAAATAAAATCTTGACAGGATATGGTTAGTCCTATGTAGATTATGATGTATGCGAGTATATGACAAAGTCATGAACAATGTTGTTATGATGCATGCACATGTTATTACGTTTATGAATAATGTATGAATGTAGATGTTATGGTATTTCAAAACATATCAATCTTGAAGAAGATAGGAACATTCTGTTGGAGATTTCTGATGTCTGCTTGGAAATGAGGTTGTTGAAAACCTTGACCTGGGGAATAATAAAGATGATTCTAATTTACTTCAATGCACTATCTGACCAAATTTTCAAGTCTGGATATTACTGTTGTTGGGAGAATAATAATGATAGAGAGATACTCAGCCGGGAGTCCTGTGTATAGACCTTGTTGTGGATGATGCGATATTGCATAACCTGTTACTGCTTGGAGACTGACGTAATGTGGTGGAGTTGATAGGATCACTGCTCGGGGACCAATGTGATGAAGTTGATAGGACCACTGCTCGGGGACTAACGTGATGAGGTTGATAGGATCACTGCTCGGGGACTGACGTGATAAAGTTGATAGGATCACTGCTCGGGGACTAACGTGATGGATGAAGCTGATGCAGCCGATCGGATCACTACTCAGGGACTGGCGTGATGAAGTTGATAGCATCACTGCTCGGGGACTGACGTGATGAAGTTGATAGGATCATTGCTCGGGGACTAACGTGATGGAGTAGAGGATCACTGCTCAGGGACTAACGTGATGAACTTGAAGCTGATGTAGATGATAGGATCACGGCTCGGGTGTTGTACCCCAAAATTTACCCTCTTCTTTTTTGCATTGTTTTTGGCTTATAATCCCATTGCATAAAGCATACATGTAGCATGCATAGCATTTATCATGAGGAGTATCAGATTCCAGGTATTCCGAATGGCACCCAAAAAGAGCTCATTTCTTAATAAGGCGGATTTCAAGTTTTGGCGCATTTTGGGCAATCCAGAAGGCGTATCTCTCATCTCCTTGGGTATTTTCTGTTGGTTTTCGACTGGCATTCCCCTTTCATGATTATCTACAACTTTCATGTGAAGGTCGAGAACGGATCTTGTGAGGAGGAAGGCTCTCAAAGGAGTCATTATCCCCAGCATGTCAAGCTGATTTTTGTGCTGCACCCTGTGTTTTGGCTCACCGAAAAGGCTCTATCTTCTACCTGGAAGCTCGAAATTGAGCGGGACCAATTTCTAAAATTCCGTATCAAGGTCCTCTACAACTTCCATTTGCAACTCGAGAGCTAATTCCCCACCGATCGGAACCAGAATTTTAATTTCTGAGTTTGATTTTTGAGCTGAACCGAGCAATTTTCATCTGATACGCGAAGTTCGAAAAATTATATCTCACTCGATTTTCATCGAAAAGGGACGGGACCGGTGCCAAAACTTAACAAATCTTGTTAGCTTCAAATGTCCAAGAGATACGCATGTGTAAATTTCGATCAGAGGATCCTCGTCTGAGGCATTTTCCCCACAGAGCGCGAACGAAATTCTGCATGTGTCAGTGGTCCAAAACTGATGCTGAAACTTCAAAAATTCCTATTTTCAAGACCATTCATTGGATCATGTCGGGATTTTGATTCACGCAAGAAAAATCGCATTACGGACGCTTTTCGTTTACATTTCGACTCTGAATTCCGTACGGATTTGGCTGTTTTGGACTAATTACGAAAATTATTCGGATAATCATAATTAACTTGTTGATTAAGGATCCAAAGCTATAAATAGATTTACCTCTTCACAAATTACAACAACACATTCATTTGCTTAATTTTCCACTACCATACACACTCCAATTCTCTCAAATTCCAAAGCACAAAAACTCAAAAGTTCAAACTTCAACTTTCCCTCCAAGCAACCACCACAGGCCGCCGCCGGACCTCCGTGCACCACCGGCTTCTTACACAGAGTGCGCTAAGCGCGCCCTCCGCGCTAAGCGCGATCTGCGAATTCTGATTTTTCTTCATTGTAGCTTCTCCTATTTCAATCTACATCATCTTCTCCTCCTTCTACTCACACTTGACATGGAAGGAACGGTTTCATCTTGATTTTCTCCTCAAGTTCAAGATTCAAGAGTTTCTCCTCATCTTTCTTCAATTTTCCATTGGATTTCAAGCTTTTCTTCAAGGATTCAAGCTTAATTCTGAAGATCATCCACAATTCCTCATTGATTTGGTATTTTCTTTGAAGAGCACAAGGAATTCCTCTTCAATTTGACTCAAACTTCAAGTGCAAGTAAGTGTTAGGTTCAAATAAGCACTTATTTTAAGCTGTTTTCTGACTTTCAGCTTTTCTTGAAATTGAATATTGAAATCACATGCAAATTCAATGTAGATTCTGACTCTAGGATTTGTGTTCTTGAATTCCTTGATTTGAATCGCTTTTTTTGCCGCCTTATTTGTGTCGGAGTTTGGATTTTGGATCATAGCATGCATATACACTTGTGCATTTGTTTTCTCTTTGCTCATAAGACATAAACTCATACACATTGCATCATCCATTGCATGCTCATGCATTGGTGAGTATCTAGCTTGATTCATGGTAAGTTGAAGCATAACTTGCATTCAACATGTAGATATCCAAGCATCTAGTGCATTGTGCATAAACTTGTTGCATGTGCATTCCAAGTGTTTGTGTTAATGCTTGACTTAGAGTCTTTGAAAGAGAACTTCAAAATGTCATGGCTAGATCGCATTCACAAATGAACACTGGAATTATCACTTTGATTTGCGTTCCTTGCATGTTCATGCATTCATTACACAAATGAACATTGGAATTATCACTTTGATTTGCATTCCTTGCATGTTCATGCATTCATTACACAAATGAACATTGGAATTATCACTTTGATTTGCGTTCCTTGCATGTTCATGCACTCAATCATCACTTTGCTATGAACATTGGTTTTATCGATTTCGATTTGCATTCCTCACATGTTCATGCATTTTCACATGTATTTGAACATTGGTTTTATCGATTTCGATTTGCATTCCTCACATGTTCATGCATTTTCACATGTATTTGAACATTGGTTTTATCGATTTCGATTTTCATTCCTCACATGTTCATGCATTTTCACATGTATATGAACATTGGTTTTATCGATCTCGATTTGTATTCCTCGCATGTTCACGCATCATTGCTTTGGTATTGTCACATGGTTTTATCGTTCGGTTCGCATTCCTTGTATGTTCATTCATTTCTTGCTATGAACATTGGTTTTATCGTTCGATTCGCATTCCATGCACGTTCATTTAGCTCCCATTCATTTCCGGATCATGTCCTAACATCGTGGGTCGAACCGTAGCATGAAAACATCATAAGCGAAGTGCGGTTGAAATCGAGATTTTCTGCAGGTTGCGGTCGCGCTTAGCGGTCGAGCGCTAAGCTCAAATGTTACGACTTTTGGGTTGCTTAGCCTTGCTCTAAGCGCTAAGCTCTTCATTTATTTTTACGATTTTTCGATTCGATGATGAGCGGTAGTCACCCTAGGCGTGCTTGGCTGCTTTGTTGCACTCCATTCTTGCGGGGACACACGGCGCATGCATATCGGCTCGTTTTCTCCGATATTCACACACTTTTCCGTTATTTTCTTTTTGGGTCTAACTCCCTTCTTGCAGGTTTTGGTTGGGTTTGTACATTACGTGTGCACCATTCCTATCTTGTTTTGCTTGTCTTATCCCGTTCTTGCAGGCATTGTCACTTCGGATGCGTATCGACACGTATTCCGCTTGTTTTGGTGCTTTAAGTGATTCTCATCGGTTTACTTTGTTGCATGGTACGATGCCAAGTATTCGAGACATTTCATTAGCTTGCGTGCTCTTGGATTCTATATCCGTTCGGTACTTGCTACTTTGTTTACGCATTCTCTTGACTTTCCTAGATATCATGAGAAGTAGGGCTTCTGACTTTCTTTTCCATGAGAAGTAGGAATAGAGATGCATGATGGGGCTTCGTGGTGGAGCATGTTCGGAACCCCTCTGGTTTATTTAAAGACCGTTTAGGGCAATTCGTGTGATCTGTGCATATTTGCTTGTTTGTTTCTTGCAGGTTCCCTTGGTTAGGGTTGGTTCTTTAGCCTAGACATTAGGATTCACATCCTTTGCATGTCAACATAGGTAGAGATTCCCTTGCATCCTAAACCATAGGTCTATCCTTTTGTTTTGCTAGTTTCCTTTTGCATGTTGCACGTGATTAAAACTAAAACTTGTTTTTTTTTCCTTTTAAACTCAAAACACTTAATAATGGTTTAAATTCCTTTCTCAAGGTAAAAACAACCAACCAACACCAACTCTTTTCGCTTTTGCGCGTTTTCCTTTCTTTTGTGTTTAAAACCTTTTTCATAAGTAAAAAAACACAAAACACACCAAAACAAGTGAGCAGTACTGGCTCTGACTTTCCATTACGCAGGAATATGTAGGCATCTTGTCACGGGGCTCGATCGAGCAAACTTTGTAAATACTTCCTTCTTTTCCCCGTGGTTTCTTATTTTCTCTTTTCTTCTGCATGCATGATTAGCGATTAAGCATAGATATAACACACCCTTTAGCTAGAATTAGAAAGTGGATGAAAGTACTACGGGCGTGTGAGTGCTAATCCCTTCCCTCGCGTAACTAACTCCCTTACCTAGATTCTCTCGATTTCACGGTTATAGGAGCGATTTCTCCCAGGTTTACTCGATGTTTTCCTTTCTCCCTCGTGAGATAAAAGGCGTTCGATGGCGACTCTCGATACTAGTTATCATGTCGGAGGTTCGCCGGTGTTTTCGGATAAGCGACTTCTGCTTTGAGGATCGTCGGAGACTGTCTTGGTCCGATCGAGGAGTTGATCCTAGCTTTCTTTTTCATGTCTATTGGGTGTTTATGCTTTATCGCTTTATCATCTATATATGCTGCATTGCATTATATGTGGCATATTCTGCTTTCATATATCCTGTATCGGACTCTTCTTTGTCTTTGGTTGTATCTCTTGATGCGGGTGGGTGTTACTTGAGGTAAAGGCCAACTACCCGACCCGATGACACATAGGCTAGATGGATGTCCATGTCGAATCTAGCATCCCGTGGTGCGTGTGAGGAGGCATGGATCTTGATCGGAGCGAGATTGATTGGCGGTGCTTTAGCCTACACCTGTTGTGTAGTCGGCGAAGTACTCGATAAAGGATCGTCGACTCTGACTATCATTAGGGATACCCTGTTGAGTCTAGAATTACCCTGTGAGTTAGGGCGGGATATCTTTACTACAGGTACTGTTGGTGACCGTTGGTGACTTGTTATTGTCGGTGACTTTGTTATTGATGGTGACTTGGTATTTTCTGGTATTTTCTATGGGATTCCAGTTTGATGCCGGACCTTTGAACCTGTGACGTTCAGATCCAGTTCTATATGACATCTTGGTTGTGTGACAAGTTTCAGACTTTGTGATACTTATCTGAGAGTCCAGTACAGCAGTGGTTCCGATATGTCGGATACATGATTCAAAAACATTGCATTCATGAAAATTTTTAACCTTTGCATATTTTAACATGCATATTTGTTATTTCCAGGATTTCTTACCTTTGGGTCTAGTTTTGGATTATTTTGGAAGATGGATCTTGAAAGAAGAATAATCGAGGCGTCATCCGATGTACAAATTTCCCTCTGCTCTCGAGAATCTCCTCTTGCTTGCCAAGTCTCCACACGAGAATGTTCTCATGTTTGCGGGATTATGGAAGAATTCGACATGGTTGAAAGCTCGTTTGTGGATTATCGGAAGGATGGGCTCAGGCCCTTTTCAATTTATGACCGTGAGTTGAGGTGCTTTGTATTTCCCTATTATTTCTGATGCCCACCTTGGAAGAGTATTCTAGTATCCTAGACATTCCTATCTAGCGTCAGTACCTTTCATGCCTCCATGGAGACCGTGATGATCGGATCATGAGGCTCTTCATTTGCAAAAATCGGTGGTGTCCGCCAATGCATAGCAAGGAGTGCCGTGGAAGGCTTTCATTTGGGCTTTCTTCTCAGGGAGGTAATGCCAAAATTTGTCAAGGAGGATTGGAAGGGCTTCAGCGCCGTTCTAGCTTGTTGTATCTATGGGATATGCTTGTTCCCGAATGAGCCAAAGTTTGTTGACATGAACGCCATCTCTATTTTCATCCAACGGAATCCAATTCCGACTTTGTTAGGAGATGTTTATCATTCTATCCAAGCCCGGAGCTTCAAAGGCAAAGGTGGAATTGTAAATTGCTGTGTGCCATTGTTATACCATTGGTTTCAGGGTTTTCTTCCTCGAAACGGTGCTTTTGTCGACACTCGGCATACCATAAGGTGGATTCCTAGACTGATGGGCCTCACATCCCACGATATCAATTGGAGTCGTGAGATGTCCAAGGCGGAGTGAGAAGATTATTATCCGGTCGGAGACTTTCCTAATGTCCCTATCTTGGGCATAAGGGTATCAATTACAATCCGACTCTTCTTTGTGAGACAGTTGGGTTATGCCTTAGTTGGACCTCGATGCGAGTTTTGTGCGGAAACTCTATATTATGATGTACCGATGCTACCGAGATGATGGCTAAATTTGTCCAAGCATGGAAAAACATCCGTCTTGAAGGTGGTGATATTTTGGTGAGAAAGACCCTCGACCTATGCTTCTTACATCCAATGGATCAAAGACAAGAATAGAGATCGTCGGTGGCCTTCCATTACGGGCTGACTTTTTATCCTTGAGTCAATTCACGATGTTGTTTCTAAAGGAGATTATGGCGTGTACTTGCTCGAATCGCCTTTATGAAAAAAGGAGACACTAGCGGTGGTGTCTTGTTACCTCGGACAAAGAACCGGTTGGCTCCGAGCTCAAGTATTTTAAAGGAAGCTTGTCGACTCGACCAAGAAGAGGTCCAGAGTTGAAGATTTCTCCATTCCTATGGAAGAGCACCGAAAGGTTGTCATCAGCTTGGAGAAGAAGTATAAGGCTCAAATCGAAGACTTGAAGAAGCAAATGCATAATCATAAGTTGGTGTATGAATCCCGTATCCGAGAGAGAGAAGCCCGATTACCCATTGCTGTTGGAGAGTTGGAACGTCTCAAGATTCAATCGGGTGCATCAGAGGCAGAAGGATTTCCTACGTCGGATATCTAGATTTATGCTTTATTTGTCTTATGCGGAAATCACCATCAGGCTTGTTGATGGGATTACTCCTTTTTCATGATTTACAAAAATAGTTGATTCAAATGCTTGTAATCTTCTTTGATTCAATGATATTATACTTTTCAGTATTCATTGCTTTGCTAAATCCTAAAACTTGAGTCAAAGTGTTAAGAGTCCTGGAAATGTACAAATATGCCATTACATGCATAACATGCATATCATTCATATATATACATGCCATGCATAGAGTTTTATGCAGGTTCTCATCCTCGGCTTAGCTTTTATTTAGCGAAAGATTGCAAACTTCCACCGTTACCCAACTCGACAGCGAAGCAGCAGATGGAACAACGAGGCGAGACATGCGCGATGAAAGAGATGGAAGCGAGATGACTCAATTTATGGAAGTCATCACCAACATGAATCAGGGTCAGCAAGAGCTGAGGGATTTAGTTGAGAGGAGTCGGTCAGAGGAGGGTCGACGCAATCCGTTTGACGATGCTTCTGTTGGTCAACCCCGTGTTGAAGCCATTAATGCTGATTTGGGTGTCAACGACCACCTTCGTGGTCCAGGTGTACAATTCACTGGTCGGTTTCCTCCTCCACCACCTACTCCACCTTAAGGGCAGTTCTTCTTTGATGATGGGATGCAAGGGCATCGTGTTCGGGGTTGTCCTCGTTCTCAGGGCGCAGATTTTGAACAGATTGATGAAGCCTATTCTGTAAATGGAAGTGAAGCGGACTTCCCCGCAGACGACCACAGGTACCGTTTGCTTGAAGAGCGGTTAAAGGCTATTGAGGGTCAAAAGTTGTTTGGGCTGGATTTGTCTGATTTGGGTTTGGCACCTCGAGTGAGGCTTCCCCCAAAGTTCAAAGTTCCAGTGTTTGACAAGTATAATGGGGCAACTTGTCCCAAAACTCATATCACTGCATATTTCCGCAAGATGGCGGTTTATCTTTGAAGATGAAAGGTTGTTGATGCACTTCTTTCAAGAGAGTCTGACCGGGGCTTCTTTAGAGTGGTATATGCATTTGGAACGAGGCCATATCAAGACATGGCGTGATCTTGTGAATGCCTTTCTTCAACAGTATCAGTTCAACATTGACATGGCTCCGAATCGCACACAGCTATTGGGTTTGTCTCAGAAATCGGGGAAGCGTTTAAAATGCGCTCGAAATGGAGAACTTCATTGCTAGTTCAACCACCCATGGTCGGCGGGAAATGATCGATATGTTCACGATACTCTATCGGGCATTACTATATTGCATGCGGTACTACGCAAGCTTTTTGAGATGGTCGATCGGTGAGCGGATCGAGAGTGGTTGAAGTCGGTAAAATCCAACGGTTGAAGGAAATTCTTAGGAGCTAAGAAAGCATCGATGGTTATCCCGAAGGAAAAGGAGAAACCCGGTAGCGTATATGGTGGTAGAAGCAAAGCTCAGGTTAATGCAGTGACCATATCCGCTTCTCAACCTCCAACTCAGCAAGTGCCTCGTCAGCAGAACCAGAGACAACATGAGAACCGTGCTCCTAGGAGATTTGATGATATTCCTATGAGCTATTGATCTGTTTATGCCTTGAATGATCTTAAATTGGTTGTTCCCAAGCCTGCATTTGCACCTCCTCCTCTGGATAAACGGCCCAGAAACTATGATGCAAATGCTAGCTGTGAGTTTCACTCCGGAACCTTGGGGCATAGTATTGAAAACTGTTATGCATTTAAATGCAAGGTGCAGACCTCATTGATTCAAAGACCATTGAATTAGAGGCTCGACCGCAAGTTGTTGGACCCAATGTTACCCAGAACCCAATGCCGCGTCATGGGGCTGTACAAGCTGTGATAGAAGATGGGGAGGTCCTTAATCTGATCATGAACGTCGACTTGGTGAAAACTCCTTTTCCTTTCGTCAAGAAGTATCTGATTAAAAGAGGTGTCTTTCCGGGTTGTGAAGCTGCCTGTCATAGGTGTGAAAATTGCTCTAATGGTTGTGCGAACTTGAAAGCTGGTATTCAGGGTTTGATTAATGATGGTCAGCTGCAATTTGATCGGATCCGAAAGGGTGAGAAGGTTGAGGCGCCTATTATATCTGTGATTACCATTCCTTATACTCCGATTGTGATATTTGCGCCAACAAAGTTTGTTCCCCTAGCAATTACCAAGCCTGGTCCGTTGCCATATGAAAGTGATAAAGCTGTGTCGTGGCATTACAGATCAGATGTTTACTACCACGGGGTGAAACAGGAAGATGCCTCTTCCCCAACTGAGAAAGGTGATATGTTGGATGTTGCTAATGCTGATAATATTGCTGGAAGTAGCGGTATGACCCGAAGTGGGCGAATTTTCTCTGATCCAGCAATACAACTCAAGGCGGATGCTCTTGCCAAAGCTAAGGGCAAAGCGACCTATGAAGCAACAGACTTACAAAGCCAATCGATCTAGAGAAAGATATAGAGGAGATTATGAAGTTTATCCATGAAGTGACTTGGTGTGATTGATCGACTTGCTCGGACACTGCGAAAATTTCTATTCTCTCTTTGCTTGAGATTACGAAGTGCACCGCAATGCCTTGATGAAGGTTGAGCACCGCTTTTGTGCCCAAGAGATCTCGGTTGGACAATTTGAGAATGTGTGTGCAAGCATATCGGTGAATAACGGCTTGGGTTTCTTGATTGTGATCTTCAGCGGAGGTAGGAACCATATGAGCTTTGCATATTTCCATAGAATGTCGGGGCACCACTTTGTCCAGTGTTGGTTAATCTTGGTTCCTCGCTTAATGTGATCCCCAATCCATGCGATGAAGATCGACTACGGTGGTCTTGAACTCCGGCCTAGTGATCGATTGTGAAGCTTTGATGGTTGAGGCGATCATTTTTGGAAGTGGATCTCCCATCAAAGTTGGCCCTCAACTTTTTGTTTCAACATTTTTGTCATGGACATTCAACACGCATCTTGTTGCCTCCTAGGCCGTCCATGGATTCATAAAGGCTGGGCGATCACATCAACTCTTCACGGTGAAATATCCGTTGAAGGAAAACCATCACGATCATCTTTGAAGAAGAGTATATTGTGAGCCATCTTGCTTCCTTCCGCTATGTCGAGGTTGATGGTGAGATTCATGAAACCCGTTTCAAGGCTTTGAGGCGGTGCACATGCTAAAACCCCTCGACACGGAAGGAGGTTAAGAAAGACAAACTGAGTCTTCCATGGCATCTTTGAAAGATGCAAAAGCTTTAGTCGGTGGTCACCACGAAGGTTGGGGCCGTGTGGTGGAGGTAGCACCTAAGTTCAACAAGTTCGGGTTGGGTTTTGACCACATTACCCGTGATTAAAGCACCCAACTTGGCTACTCACATGAGGTTTTCTAGCAGCATCGGTTTGGGCAAGCAAGCGCGTGGATGATTCGACAACGAGTTTGATATTGATAAGTGGATTCGTCCCGTGTCCACGGCATGGAGCTCGACAAGCGGACCTCGAAGATGCGTCTCGATCACGATGGCCTAAGGTAATTTTCTTTTTGTTTACATTATCATGCAATAATTCACATGTTGCCCAAGGCCACGATGAATCATATGTAGAGCCACCTTGTTTGCATATGCAACATTTTACCATGAAATAAAACGTCTTTTTCATTCAAATGTTTTGTTCCTTTTCCTTCAATTTTACATCACAATTTTAAAGCATAAAATGGCAATGCTTTATTTTTCTTTTATCATCTAAAAAAACTAAAATAGGCATTAAAATCAATCATGCAGATATAATCCCACACTCCTAATGGATCCCTTTGATAAAGACTCTACTATCACTCTTTATGACTTCGATAATCCGATCAACCAAGCCGAAGAAGAAGGTGAGGAAGATTGTGAACTCCCTAAAGAGATAACAAGAATGTTAGAGCAAGAGGAGAAGGTTATCCAACGCATCGGAAGAGATTGAGAAAGTGAATGGGCAATGATGATGTAGTCGGAGAGTTAAAATTGGGGCCACTTTGGAAGGCGATGTGAAGCAAAGATTGATTGAATTACTCAAAGTATTACGATATCTTCGCTGGTCTTATGAAGATATGCGGTTTGGATACCGATATCGTTGTGCCTGCGCCTTTGAAGAGAATGTCATACATTAGCGAAACTTGAAGAACTCATCCGAGATGTCTAAGAAGATTAAAGAGGAAGTCGAAACAACTTGATGCGAGCTTTAAAGTCATTTCCTATCCCATGGGTTGCCAATATCGTTCTGTGCCCAAGAAAGGCGGCAAGGTTAGAATGTGTGTGGATTACGGGGATGCGAGCGAGCAAGTCAGAAGATGACTTTCCTCTTCCCGTATTGACATATTGGTGGACAATACGGCTCATGCAAAAGTGTTTTCGTTCATGGATGGCTTTTAGGGTATAATTAGATCAAGATGGCACTTGGAAGACATGGCTAAAACAACTTTCATTACCCATAGAACTTTACATTATAAGGTGATGCCTTTCGGATTGAAAATGTCGGGGCAACTTACGGTGTGCAATGGTAACTCTTTTCATGATATGATCCACAAAGAGATTGAAGTATATGTCGACGACATGATTGCTAAGTCTCGGGATGAAGAGGAACACCTGTTACACCTACAGAAGTTGTTTGATAGATTGAGGAAATTAGGACTAAGGTTGAATCCAAACAAGTGCACGTTAGGTGCGATCCGGAAAATTTATTGCTTCCGTTGTAGCGAAAAGAGGTATCGAGGTTGATCCTGCTAAAAGTAAAAGCAATTCAAGAGATGCAGAACAGAGCTGAGAAAGAGTGCGTGGCTTTCTAGGGAGGTTAAACTACATCTCTAGATTCATCTCTCACATAGCGCCACATGCGAACCAATCTTCAAGTTGCTAAGAAGGATCAAATGGTCGGGTGGAATGACGATTGTCAAGTCGCATTCAATAAGATAAAAAGTATCTGCGGAACCTCGATTCTTATGCCTCCGTGGAGGCGGGCCGTTGATCATGTATTTGGATGCTTGGCTCAATGGGGTGCGTCTTTGGGCCAACATAAGTGCAGTCGAAAAGAGCATGCAATATACTACCTAAGCAAAAGTTTACCGGTGAAACAAAATATTCACTACTAGAAAACTTGTTGTGCTTTAGCGTGGGCTGCTCGCCGACTAAGGTATATGTTGACCCACGACTTTATTAATATCAAGATGGATCCGATCAAGTACATATTTGAGAAGCCCTTTGGCGGGCGGATCGCTAGGTGGAAAATGATCTTAGCGGGTATGACATTGATTACTACTCGAGCTATCAAGAGTAGTGTGTTGGCGGACTATGTTGCCCACCAACGATGGATGATTATCGGTAGATGAGGTTTGAATTTCTGATGAGGATATAATGTACATTGAGTTGTAACATCGAGTCAGACGAGGACCAAACCGGGATCAAGTGGTCTTTGGTCTTTGATGGGGCCTCAATGCATTAGGCAATGGTGTTGGTGCGATAATCACTACTCGGGACGGTCATCATATCTCGTTCCGCATTCGAATACGCTTTGATTGCACCAATAACATGGTGAGTATGAGGCTTGTATCTTTGGTATCGGCGGCAATTGATTTGAGAATCAAGCATCACGAAAGTGTATGGAGACTACACTTGTGATTTGCGGATTAACGGAGATTGGGAGACTCGCCACCCAATCCGATTCCCTCTGAGAGCATGTGTTGAAGTTGATTCCTTGAGGAAATCACTTTGATCACATCTCACGGGAAGAGAACAACCTAGGCGATGCTTTGGCCACTAGCGTCCATGTTTAAAGTCAAATGGGCCAATGAGCGCCGATAACCATTCGATTGGATGAGCCAGCCTTTTGTTTGAGATCGAGCGGAGAAAGATGGTAATCCTTGGTTCTATGATGTCAAATGATATCTTGAGACTCAAGAGTATCCTGAGGAAGCTTCCGTGACGGATAAGAAGTTCTTGAGAAGATTCTCAGCGAAGTTCTTCCTCAACAACGGTGTGCTATCATGTAGACATCATATTGAACATTGCTCGAGATGTGTTGGTAAAGATGAAGCCGCAAAGATCATCGAAGAAATGCATGAGGGCTCGTTTGGAACTCATTCCAGTGGGCATACTATGGCTAAAAAGATCTTGCGAGCTGGGTATTACTGGTCAACCATGGAGGTCGACTGCTTTAATCATGCCCGGGTTTATTACAAATGCCAAGTATATGCTGATAAGGTGCACGTGCCACCGTCACCTTTGAATGTTTACCCTCTCCTTGGCCATTTGCTATGTGGGGCATCGATATGATCGGAAAGGTTGAGCCGACAGGGTTCAACGGACATCGCTTCATTCTGGTCGCCATAGATTATTTCACCAAGTGGGTGGAAGTGGCATCCTATGCAAGCGTCACCAAACAGGTGGTTGCCCGGTTTATCAAGCACAACATCATCTGCCGTTATGGGATTCCCAACAAGATTATCACAGATAATGGGTCGAATCTTAACAACAAGATGATGAAGGAGCTTTGCGAGTCCTTCAAGATCAAGCACCACAATTCGTCCCCGTACCGCCCGAAGATGAACGGAGCAGTTGAAGCGGCGAATAAGAACATTAAGAAGATTGTGCAGAAAATGGTGGTAACCTACCGAGATTGGCATGAGTTGTTGCCTTTCGCTTTGCATGGTTACGGGACTACCATTCGTACTTCAATAGGGGCAACCCCATTCTCTCTTGTTTATGGCATGGAAGCCGTGCTTCCAATCGAAGTTCAGATTCCTTCATTAAGAATCATGAAAGACGCCGAGCTTGATGAAGATGAGTGGGTGCAAAACCGCTTAGATCAGTTGTGCCTCATTGACGACGGTTGGTACATCGGTCGTGGCGGATCTACCAACAAAGAATGAAAAGAGCATTTGACAAGAAGGTGCGACCTCAGAATTACCAACCTGGTGATCTTGTGCTAAAGAGGATAATCCTTCCCCAAGGGGACCCGCGGGGCAAGTGGACACCAAACTACGAAGGGCCGTTCGTCGTGAAGAAAGTCTTTTCGGGTGGTGCCATGATGCTCACAATAATGGACGGAGAAGACTTCCCACTACCTGTGAACGCAGACGTAGTCAAGAGATACTATGCATAGACATTCTTAAGAGATCAGTGGTCGCACTTCGTGGAGACATCTCGAGATACTCCGAAGGGCAGTGATCAACCCAATCACCTTTTCGGGAAAAGCAAAGTGATGAGATAGTTGGAGTTATAAGGCTGATAGCAGGGTTGAAACCCATTGAGGATTCATTGTCGCATTGCCATGCGTTTTAGTTTTCCTCTTATTTTTACTTTCGCAATTGCCTCATTTCAGGGGTTGCTTCCTATTGTCTCGCTTGTTTACAGGCACACTTTCAATCAATAAAATGAGTTTTTGCTTGTCAATTAATTTCTTGCATTCTTGATTTGTTTGCAAAAGGCGTTCAAAGTTTTGTGGCAAAATTTTGCATATATAAACATTGTTGGTTTTACCATGATCGAAACTTTTGAATATTGCTTTAAGGCTTGAGTGATCACGGATGGCGACGCACTTGTCATATCATGCGAGGTCATTCCGCTAACGTTGTATTGCGGGATATCCGTTAGCTAATGAGAGATGGACGAGATTCTCCTTGATACTTCCCAGTGCGTCCTCCCAACAAGACCGTTTGTTTGGAAAAGGATCTCCAGAAGCTTCCTCCCCATCGGAATCCCCTCTTTTCTTCAGCAGACGGTTATTCTCAGCATGGGTCCGACATATCCTTCCTAGTGGTCCCCGTGGATGTCCATCGATTTGAGTGTGCTACTTTTCTTATCCCTGCGGTGGCATTTGAACCCTCGATTTGAATAGTTATCTCAGTGGGTTCGCCTCAACAATATTCGATATGAGAGCAATGTGTCTTGACTTCTCCCAATATAATTGAGGTGTGTTCCCCCTGATTCTCCCGGAATACGAAGGATGGTGGTCGCCTGGCCATTCAGTTTCCCCAGCGATCGACATATCATTGTCCCCCCAGCCAGGGTTATGATGGATAACGGTGAAAGATCTTCTCCAAGTGTTCCTTTACTCCCAGCTGACTGGTTGTCTAATGACAAATTTCATATGGCATCATGTCCTCAGCGGACATGTCAGCGAGTTGATTTGCTTTGAATGGTTTTCAGGCATTCTCTAATGCTCTAGTCCCCGGCTGAGATCCTATTGCATTCACTTTATATATTTCTTGCAAGCATGCATCATTACATTAACATTACTCCCAAGCGAGTCATACATCTCATAGGAGTATAAGCCAGAAGCGCGATTCTCATCCCCTACGGTATCATGTTTCTTTTGGAATCCGTTGTGTCCCGGTCTCTTCCGGCGCAATACGTCTATTTCCTCCTGATTAGTGTTGAAACTTCCAGCCCTTACCCTAGTGCAACACATCTTGACCAGCAAGCCTACACTCGTCTTTCCTCTCGAGTTGACGTTACAGTGCGTAAAGCAATCGGCACCTTTAGTCTTTGCATCACATATCCATGACTATCGGTAAATGTGGTTAGTCTACTTGGTGTATCTAGTCTTTATTTCCACTTGCATGTCGGTTCTCCTCGGCATTGTGGGTCTTCGAGAACAAGAATACTCTTGTTTTGTCCTCCATGAGAATCGGCGTTTTCAGATCTTTGCATCACAAATCCGTGATCGATCGGCGCAAATGTGGTTAGTGCGGTTTGCGTATCTAGTATTTGTTTCGCTTGCATATCGGTTCTCCTGACATTGTGGATTGAATTGGGTGAGGCCAATTCTTCTTCGGTCGAGAATACACACATACCTATTTTTCGTAGAATTCGGCGTTTATTCTGTCCCTCACAGCCGTGACCAGTTAAGCTCGGCGCAACATATCTTTTCCTCGGAGACACCGAAATTAGGGCGTAAATTTCGAGTTCATTTCGGTATTCAATCACCTCGTTCCACAGCTCGGGAGGCAGCCAACCTTGCTCTCAAGCTTGAGGATGATTGAATAAGGCATTGTTGTACCCAAAATTTACCCTCTTCTTTTTGCATTGTTTACGGCATAATCCCATTGCATAAAGCATACATGTAGCATGCATAGCATTTATCATGAGTATCGATTCGGTATTAGAATGGCACCCAGCTCATTTCTTAATAAAGGCGGTTTCAAGTTTTGGCGCATTTGGACACTCCGGCGTATCTCTCATCTCCTTGGGTATTTTCTGTTGGTTTCAGTGGCATTCCCCTTTCATGATTATCTACAACTTTCATGTGAAGGTCGAAACGGATCTTGTGAGGAAGGCTCTCAAAGGTCATTATCTGACATGTCAAGTGATTTTTGTCTTGAACCACAATGTTTTGGTAGGCTTCGAAATTGGCGGGACCAATTTCTAAAATTCCGTTTCAAGGTCCTCTACAACTTCCATTTGCAACTCGAGGCTAATTCCCCACCGATCGGAACTAAATTTTAATTTACGAGTTTGATTTTTGAAATGAGCAAAGCAATTTTCATCGTCTGAAGTTCAAAATTATATCTCACTCGATTTTCATCAAAGCAGGACGGGACCGGTGCCAAAAGTTCACAAATCTTGTTAGCTTCAAATGTCAAGAGATACGCATGTGTAAATTTCGATCGGAGGATCCTCGTTTGAGGCATTTTCCCCAAGGCCTGAGCGAAATTGCATGTGTCGATTGGTCCAAGCGATCTGAAACTTCAAAATTCCTATTTTCATGACCATTCATCGGATCATGTCGGGATTTTGATTCACATAAGCAAAATCGCATTCCGGACGCTTTTGTTTACATTCCGATTCGAATTCCGTGCGGTTTGGCTGTTTTGGATTAATTACGAAAATTATTAGGATAATCATAATTAGCTTGTTGATTAAGGATTCAAAGCTATAAATAGATTTACCTCTTCACAAATCACAACAACACATTCATTTGCTTAATTTTCCACTACCATACACACTCAATTCTCTCAAATTCCAAAGCACAAAAACTCAAAAGTTCAAACTTCAACTTTCCTCAAGCAACCACCACGGGCCATACGGACCTCAGGTACTGCTTCTTACAGTGCGCTAAAGCGCGCCCTCCAGCGCTAAGCGATCTGCGAATTCTGATTTTTCTTTATTGTAGCTTCTCCTATTTCAATCTACATCATCTTCTCCTCCTTCTACTCACACTTGACATGGAAGGAACGGTTTCATCTTGATTTTCTCCTCAAGTTCAAGATTCAAGAGTTTCTCCTCATCTTTCTTCAATTTTCCATTGGTTTCAAGCTTTTCTTCAAGTTCAAGCAATTACGAAGATCATCCACAATTCCTCATTGATTTAGTATTTTCTTTGAAGAGCACAAGGAATTCCTCTTCAATTTGACTCAAACTTCAAGTGCAAGTAAGTGTTAGGTTCAAATAAGCACTTATTTTAAGCTATTTTCTGATTTTCAGCTTTTCTTGAAATAGAATATTGAAATCACATGCAAATTCAATATAGATTCTGACTCTAGGATTTGTGTTCTTGAATTCCTTGATTTGAATCGCTTTTTTTGCCGCCTTATTTGTGTCGGAGTTTGGATTTTGGATCATAGCATGCATATACACTTGTGCATTTGTTTTCTCTTTGCTCATAAGACATAAACTCATACACATTGCATCATCCATCGCATGCTCATGCATTGGTGAGTATCTAGCTTGATTCATGGTAAGTTGAAGCATAACTTGCATTCAACATGTAGATATCCAAGCATCTAGTGCATTGTGCATAAACTTCTTTGCATGTGCATTCCAAGTGTTTGTGTTAATGCTTGACTTAGAGTCTTTGAAAGAGAACTTCAAAATGTCATGGCTAGATCGCATCATTTCACAAATGAACACTGGAATTATCACTTTGATTTGCGTTCCTTGCATGTTCATGCATTCATTACACAAATGAACATTGGAATTATCACTTTGATTTGCATTCCTTGCATGTTCATGCATTCATTACACAAATGAACATTGGAATTATCACTTTGATTTGCGTTCCTTGCATGTTCATGCACTCAATCATCACTTTGCTATGAACATTGGTTTTATCGATTTCGATTCGCATTCCTCACATGTTCATGCATTTTCACATGTATTTGAACATTGGTTTTATCGATTTCGATTTGCATTCCTCACATGTTCATGCATTTTCACATGTATTTGAACATTGGTTTTTTCGATTTCGATTTGCATTCCTCACATGTTCATGCATTTTCACATGTATATGAACATTGGTTTTATCGATCTCGATTTGCATTCCTCGCATGTTCACGCATCATTGCTTTGGTATGGACACATGGTTTTATCGTTCGGTTCGCATTCCTTGTATGTTCATTCATTTCTTGCTATGAACATTGGTTTTATCGCTCGATTCGCATTCCATGCACATTCATTTAGCTCCCATTCATTTCCAGATCATGTCCTAACATCGTGGGTCGAACCGTAGCATGAAAACATCATAAGCAGTGCGATTGAAATCGATTTTTGCGGTTGCGGTCGCGCTTAGCCTTGGCAGGCTAAGCGCCAAATGTTCGAGACTTTTGGGTTGCTGGCGCTTGGCGCTTATACGCGCTAAGCGCTCTTCAGTTTATTTTTACGATTTTTCGATTCTGATGATGAACAGTAGTCACCCTAGCTGTGCTTGGCTGCTGTTTGCACTCCATTTCTTGCAGGGACACACGATGCATGCATATGCGGCTCGTTTTCTCCGATATTCACACACTTTTCAGTTATTTGCTTTTTGGGTCTAACTCCCTTCTTGCAGGTTTTGGTTGGGTTTGTACACTTACGTGTGCACCATTCCTATCTTGTTTTGCTTGTCTTATCCCGTTCTTGCAGGCATTGTCACTTGATGCGTATCGACCGTTTTGGTGCTGCGATTCTCACGATTTACTTTGTTGCATAGTAATAGACATTTCATTGGCTTGCTCTTCCATTTACCGCATTCTCTTCTGACTTTCCTAGATATCATGAGAAGTAGGGCTTCTGACTTTCTTTTCCATGAGAAGTAGGAATAGAGATGCATGATGAGGCTTCCGTAGCTGGAGCATGTTCAGGAACCCCTCTGGTTTATTTAAAGACCCGTTTAGGGCAATTCTACGTGTGATCTGTGCATATTTGCTTGTTTGTTTCTTGCAGGTTCCCTTGGTTAGGGTTGGTTCTTTAGCCTAGACATTAGGATTCACATCCTTTGCATGTCAACATAGGTAGAGATTCTCTTGCATCCTAAACCATAGGTCTAACCTTTTGTTTTTCTAGTTTCCTTTTGCATGTTGCACGTGATTAAAACTAAAACTTGTTTTTTTTCCTTTTAAACTCAAAACACTTAATAATGGTTTAAATTCCTTTCTCAAGGTAAAAACAACCAACCAACACCAACTCTTTTCGCTTTTGCGCGTTTTCCTTTCTTTTGTGCTTAAAGCCTTTTTCATAAGTAAAAAAACACAAAACACACCAAAACAAGTGAGCCGAACTACGGCGCTCTGACTTTCCCATTGCACGCGGGGAATACGTAGGCATCTTGTCACGGGGCTCGATCGAGCAAACTTTGTAAATACTTCCTTCTTTTCCCCGTGGTTTCTTATTTTCTCTTTTCTTCTGCATGCATGATTAGCGATTAAGCATAGATATAACACACCCTTTAGCCAGAATTAGAAAGTGGATACCGTAGAGTACTACGGGACTGTGGGGTGCTAATCCCTTCCCCTCGCGTAACTAACTCCCATACCTAGATTCTCTCGATTTCACGGTTATAGGACCGCGATTTCTCCCCCATGTTTACTCGATGTTTTCCTTTCTTCCTCGTGAGATAAAAGACGTTCGATGGCGACTCTATCTGATACTAGTTATCATGTCGGAGGTTCCGCCGGTGTTTTCATCGGGGACTAACGTGATGGAGTTGAAAGTGTTGGAACACTGTCGGGAGGAGATGATAATGTAGTACTTCGTTGGAGAAGATTTGTCTTTGTAGGGAGAGCGGTGGATCTGTGGGGATTGATGATCCTACGAATGTATTTCTTGTGAAAGTGACTTTCTGGGGATTCATTGGTGACTTTAGTCGTCATCTCAATTCCTTGAGCCTATAGTAATTACTGTTTCTATTTACTTTTCAATATGTATGTAAACAGATGTTTATTGTCAGATGCATATAATCGTTCAAAATAAACATTGGACTTTATGCAAACAAAACAATAAAAATTGGAACTGAAAAAGAGTAATTTGTATTGAATTTGAAAAGTGGCCTATATGGCCAAGCAGTTTGTATACAGTGAAAGTAAAAAGCTATGCGGAAATAATCTCATCGAGTTTCAACTATGCTAGTCCTCATATATTTCGACTATCTCATCTCCTTGCTATCAGTAGAAAGTGAGTGAATTGATTTTCGCCATTTGAATCTTGAATGCTGATAGTAGTCTGTAGTTTGTAAGTAGGTGAACTGAACGAGACATAGTCGTACGCTTAAATCTAACTTTTGCTTAGACCGCCCTTTCGGGTTTTCAGTCTACGGATACCCTTTTTTGCCCAAGCCGTCTTTGCAGGTTTTCGACTTGCCGGGTGTACATGTTTTGTATATATCCTTAACTTTTGCTCGAACCTCTTTAGGTTCGCCAGGATGCCCTTATTTTTTCCTAGGCCGGTCGACCTAGCGGGTCTCGTTTATGCGTAGTATTTTTTGACTATGTCTGCGTTCACATGGTGTGGGAAGTCTTCGCCATCCATGGTGCTAAGTATCATAGCTCTACCGGAAAATACCGTTTTGACTACAAATGGTCCCTCATAGGTGGGAGTCCATTTCCCCCTGGGATCACCTTGTGGAAGGATGATGCGTTTGACTACTAGATCACCAACTTGGTAGACTCGGTGTTTGACTTTCTTGTTGAACGCTCTGATCATTCGTTTACGATAGATCATCCATGGCGGATGGATGCGTCGTTTCTCATCGATCAAGTTGATGCGGTCGGTGATGCGGATCGATCGTCTCCGCCTAGCTCTGCGTCCTGGAGGACTCTGGTGGAGGGTATCTGAACCTTGATTGGTAGGACTGCTTCCATACCGTATACGAGAGAGAGGGTGGCCCACAGCAGATGTTTGTCTTTGTAGCGGTAACCATGGAGATCAAATGGCAACATCTCGTGCCAATCCTTGTAGGTCACTGTCATCTTCTGAATGATCTTCTCGATATTTTTGTTGGCGGCTTCCACTGCGCCATTCATTTTTGGTCGATATGGAGAAGAGTTGTGATGCTTGATCTTGAACTGCGTGAAGAGTTCGGTGATCATTTTATTATTGAGATTGGTACTGTTATCTGTGATAATCCTTCGGGAGTTCCGTGCGACGGATAAGATTATGCTTGATGAATCGAGCCTGACATTCTTGGTAGCGATCTGAGCGAAATCACCCACTTGGTGAAATAGTCAATTGCCACAAGGATGAAGCGATATCATTGGAAGTAGTAGGTTTGATTTCTCCAATCATGTCAATGCCCCATTGCGAAAGGACAAGGCGGTGGAACATTCAATGGTACGGAGTGCGTGCACTTTGTCTGCGTACATCGGCATTTGTGACAAGGCGAGCATAAGCGGTGACAATCGGCTTCCATGGTGGACCAATAGTAACTTTGTTCTCGAGATCTTCTTTGCTATTGTATGTCCTTTGGAGTGGGTACCAAATCTTGGTGTAATTCTTCCATGATCCGTTCTGCGGTTTTCGATCTACACACGGAGTAAGCACAAGTCGTGGTTGCGTTTGTATAAGATGTCGTTCTTTGAGAAAGAATTTGGGCGAATCTTCTTAAAATTTCTTATCATTGACGATGCCCTGCGGATATTCTTGAGTCTTGGATACCTCTTCACTTAGAGACCAAGGTTTCTCTTCTATATCAAGTTCTGTGATTATCTTTGGTTAGTCAAACTTTTCGATGATGATTTGGGGCTTCGTTGTCCCATCGACCTTGAACATAGATGACATAGTAGCCAATCGTCGTGATTCTCTTCTCGTGGAATATGATTGAAAGTAATCTCTTCGAAGTAAGGGATCAGACTCAGAACATGCTCTCGATATGGAATGAGATTCGGATGTTTCATATTCCACTCGCCTTTAATCTGACTGATCACTAAAGCTGAATCTCCGTACACTTGCAAGAATTTGATTCTTAAGTCAATGGCAGCTTTAATACCCATGATGCACGCTTCGTATTCGGCCATGTTGTTGGTACAATTGAAACATAATCTGGCAGTGAAAGGAGTGTGTCCACCTGTAGGAGATGTAATGATGGCGCCAATGTCATTGCCAAGTGCGTTTGAGGCTCCATCAAAGACCATGGTCCATCGGGATCCTTGTTTAGGTCCTTCTGTAATACGGTGAACTGACTTTATAGGATTTTTGTATCCAAATGTGCGGATAGCAAGAGTCGCCACCGACTTTTATTTTTATCCAATTAAGGGAAGGTAAAAGTAACAGAAAAAGACCTTGTTAGATTACGAGTTCGGAGAATGGTTATGAAAAGGAAATTAGCACCCCTTTCCATCCGTAGTTATCTACGGGCTCTTAGTTGCTCTAGATCACTTTTTTAAAATTGCTTTCTTGTGTGTTTGACAAAAATGTTTTGAAAAGACATTTCGCTTTGACTTTGTAATGACTCATGTAGGAGTGTATACAAAGTGTTCGGAAATGTTTAGTTTTGAGAAGAATTTGAACTTTGAAAAAGTGTGTGAGGTGTGAAAAGCATTTGATAGAGCAAGCAACTAAGAGACTTATTTACCCACTCAGAATTGGTCGTTTTGTTGTACTTCTACATTCCTTTAGAATAGCGCTAGCCATACCATTAGTTAGTAGGTAGCTCCATTCGTTGGATGTAAGCGGGACATTCGAAGGGACATCGGATGGTCATAGAAGGCAACTTGTAGGAAGTATCCTAGCACATTCGAAGGGACTATCATCATTTTTCGTAGGCGACAATCGAGGGTCAAGATCATGTATTCGGAGGCGACGTCGTGGGTCTTATGATCTTTGTATCGAAGGGACTATGATGATTTGTTTGTAAGGCAACGGTGCTAGAATACCTCTACGTTCGAGGGACATGACCATTTGAATTCGTAAAGGCAACGAGAGAGAATTATCCTAAGGGGTGCGTGTGTGAAAGAAGTGTGTTGATTTCAGATATATTATCTTGAAGATTATTGTGAGCTATGTCCAATTATTATCTTGCCATACACGGCTAATTACTAGCAATTGATAAGAGTGCGGAAAGTAAAATGCGGAATGTAAAGCGGGAATGTAAAGGTGCGGAAAGTAAAACCTACGCTATTACATGGCTTTGGGGCAGATACATAATTAAAAAATGCGGAAAATAAAATCCTAATTAAAATTATTACAACCCATGAGCAATTACATTATTGGAAAATAAAATAATAAAATGATAAAGAAAATAAATGCGAATCGGATCAACCTGTACAAAAGGAAGAAATCGGAAAATACAATATGAATCGAACAAGAGAAAAAATGTTAGAAAAATGCAAATTTTAATATGAGAAAATTAATATAGGCTGGAAATAAGATAAATACATTAAAATAATTTTTTTGGGATTTTTGGAAAAGATTTAATAATTAAAATGCAATTAAAAGTGAATTAAATGCAAAAATATAAATAAAATAAATGTGCATGCAAAAATTATATTTTTTTATTTTATAAATTAAATAAACATTTTCAGAAGGTAAATGCAAAAAGAATAAATGTTTTTGGTAATTTTTTAATGCAGAATAAAAATATGAAAAGAAATTAAAATAGTATGAAAATATTAAAGAAAATATGAAAATATGAGTTTGCAAACTTGTAAAAATAAGTGTCTGAGCCAGGGATCGAACTGGAGACACTAGCTTCAAACTTTGAAAACCAACGCGCTGACCAACTGAGCTGGCATGCCTTACTGTTTGGAAACGGACTGAGTGGAATACACGCGTTGCCTTCTCCTTCGCCACGAACTCGCGCCAACCATCGTCTTCTTCATTTCAAATATTTGAATTTTCAGCGTCGGCTTTTGCTCGACGCTATGTCCCTGGCTACAATCAAAAACGCAGCACACATAATATAAATTATATCTAAAACCATGGATCGATTCCTTGAAGCATTCCGAATGCAACGGTATAGGTCTGGTTGTCCAATTTTTCCATTTAAGCAAAGCCCTAAATCGAGCTCAAGAACCCTAGCTATGGTATATCACGATTCAGGCCATGGAAACACGATTGGCTTACCCAGATCGCTTGCAAACTTGATTCTAAACATGAACAAACAATCAAAACAGATTAATGATGCATGAATGATGAAAATCGATTTTGAATGAAACTTGACAAACCGAAATCGTGTTTGATGAATTCTTGATGGTTTTGAATGATATAAGAGTCTGGATCGACTCTAAAGACCTCAAGGAATGCGATGGAATCTTCAAAATCGGCTGTGGATGGTTGGAACTAGGATTCCCACTTGCTTCAAGAACACAATTTTTTTGAATTAGGTTAGGGTTTCTGAGCCAATTTTTTCGTCTCCTTGTGATTGATATGCATCAAGTATATATGCTGGATGGATTTGGCATTGTTTTTGGAAAGATTTGATCAATAATCAATGAAAATCAATTTTGATATTTCTATGAAAATCAAATTTTCAAAACTTGTTCAATTCCAATCAAATCTTCCCATATTTGATTCAATTTCGAAATTGCTGGCATTTATGGGTTAATTGGATCACAAGCAAGCAATAAAAATCAATCTTTCAATTAATTTTGATTTTATACTTTATTTTTCAAATTAATTTGTATTTAAATGAATAAATTCCAAATTAAATAGGAAAATAAAATAGAAAATCGTGGCATTGGGCTTGGACATTCCTACTTGCATGAGGAATAAGTTTGGATGAAGAAAAAGTAGGCCCATTTGCAAAAGATTTGATTTTTTGAAGCATCTCTCTTTGTGCATTCTTTCAAAATTGCCCAACTTGTGGATGGTGTAACTTGCTCAAATTTCCACATTTTTGAGTGTTCTTGAACTTTTTGGAAAGCTCTAAGAGTCCTCTAAACAATGTCTTTGGTCTCATCTCAATTGGAGTTACCATGCTCAATATATCTTCAAAACAAAAAGTTGACTTTTTGTTGACTTTGAAATGACCTGTAATGTTTTGAGCTATACCTCTCAAATGAAGCACTTTTTGGACATTCTTGTGAGACATGAAGTTGTAGAGAATTGAATTTCCTTCAAAACAAGAGGTAGTGGAAAAATTTCTGAGAAAGTATGAAGAAGTTATGATCAGTCAAAGTTCAGTTGACTTTTCACCTAGAAACCCTAATTTAGAAAGTTTGACTTTTGAGCAAATCTTGAGTTTTCTTGATGAATCATGATCAACCCTTGATCAAATGATGAATGTAACTTCAAAATGAGGATGTTGACCAAAAATCGAAGTTTTGTTGTATGTTGACCACGATTGACTTTTGTCAATACTGTGATTTTCAACCATCGAGCAATGCACGAAACTTGACTTGTGAGGCTTGACACTTGACATGGAGAATCTTTGAAACATATGAGGAATGAAGACCATTGGAGATGTTGGAAATCCATCTTGACTTGGGAGATACCAAACCTAGTTTGGGTTGATTGTCTAGGAGAGAGTTTGTCGATCGACTCTTGAGGAATCCTTGAGCATAGATGTATGAAATCTTTTGAGAAGATGGAGGGCAAATTTTGGGGTATGACTGCCCTGTTCAATCTTCTTGTCTTTGGAGGTTAGATTGACATGCTTGTCTTCGTGACTGAAGGTAGAAGATGATTGAACACTCAATACACAAATTTACACTCGCTATTGGTGACGATGCGGGAATGGGCTTCAGATGCCATTTGGAGAAGTTGGAACTTATTTGGGGAGCAGTCGTGCAGCTAGACTCGAGGTTGTTAATAGGAGGCGGCGAGATGGGCTTAAGATGCCATCTAGAAGGTCGATCTTTGGGGAGTGAGTCGTATGTTAGACTCGGTAGATGTTCTGGAGCGGAGGGAGATGGGCTTAAGATGCCATCCGAAGGTCGTACGTTAGACTTCGTGTTCACTTTGAATGAAGTTATTAGTGCGTTGATTTTTAACCATATATGCGGCATTCGAAAGTGAAGAAATGTTGACAAGTAGTCGGAGATGGGCTTAAGATGCCATCCAAGGCAAGCGGGTGTGCTAGACTCTGTAGTTCTTTGTTGATAATAAGGAATCGAGAATAAATCTTCGTGTTGATTACTACGAGGAGAT
This sequence comes from Vicia sativa, assembly GCA_021764765.1. NCBI lineage: Eukaryota > Viridiplantae > Streptophyta > Magnoliopsida > Fabales > Fabaceae > Vicia > Vicia sativa. Next base: position 65,339,533 of record CM038795.1, read on the forward strand.
TGTAGTTGGCAAAAATGTGGATAGCTTCCTGTTGTGCATCGGTGTTTGATCCATTGCTGTTATCGGAGGATAACGGTGGTCTTCGGATAGTTTTCCGTCGGTTCGAGGCTTAATCTGGACGATCGTCGGAGGACAACCAAGGCGGTCTTCGATAGTTTTCCGTCGGTTCGGGGCTTAATCTGGACTGTTTGCGTCAGTAGTATTACATTTTGGAGAAAACAAACTTTGATAGAATATTCGTTAGTTTTATGCAAAGTATGATGCATGACGATGTATATGAATGACATATGCATGAATTATGACTTTATGAAATGTATGGATGATAGATGTTGTGATATTTCAAAACATATCCATCTTGAAGAAGATCACGGATATTACATTTGAAGATTTCGACTTCGCTTGGGGAATTGTGTAGGTGAGAACCCGCTTTGAAGGAGAAGAAAGATATCCTGGATTCCTCCGATGCACTATCGACCAAGTCTTGGGCCTAGATATTGTTGAGGAAGGTAGAGATTTGAGAAGCTCGTTGTTGGAGATCTCATAGACCTGGAGGAGAATGCGGAAGCGATCTGTTGGGGACCTTGTATGTAGATCTGTGAGGAAATTTAAGAGCTCTTGGGGATTACGAGTGTAGATCTCATTGGAGAGCATTTGATGGTTCTTGAGAGGCCGGGCTAGAAGAGTCAGGTCGTTGTAATCTCTGGTGGGGAATAAAGGTGTATGTTTCCTAAGTCTTGTGGGATACCTTCTTGGGAGAAGGGAGGATTGAGAAATATCCATTTGGGGATGAAGTATTCTTGCTTGGAGATGTAACGTTGCTCGGTTGAGTGGAATCCTTGCTTGTGGATTAACATATACTCATTTGGGGAAGGTGTGTTGTGGTGACACCTTTATGCTCTGTGGGGAACTATTTGGTGACTTTAAGTCGTCATCGATTCACGGAACTGTAGTAAGTACCTTTGCATGTTCACTTTTCGTATGTTTGCAAAGAGATTTTCTTTGTCAGTCGTATAATCATTCAAAGCAAGCGTTGGACTTATTACAAAACAACGATGAAAATTGTAAAGAGAAGAACTTGTATTTATTTGAAATGTGGCGTATGGCCAAGTAGTTTTGTACACAAGAAAGGTAAAAGCTATCGAAACAATCTCGTTAAGTTCCAACTATGCTAGTACTCATACATTTCGACTATCTCATCTCCTTCTGTCGATAGAAAGTGGTGATCTTCGCCATTTGAATCTTGAATCTTGATAGTAGTGCAGGCGGGTGATCTGGAAGAGACATAGTCGTGCGCTTAAATCCTAACTTTTGCCTAGACAGCCCTTTCGGGTTTTAGGTCTGGGATACCCTTTTGCCCAGCCTTTTCAAGTTTTCGACTTGCGGGTGTACATGTTTTGCATATATCCTTAATTTTTGAACCTTTTGGCTCGCCGGGATGCCCTTATTTTTGCCTAGGTTAAATGGACCTAGCGGGTCTCTTTTATCGTAGTATTTTTGACTATGTCGCGTTCACGGGGTGTGGGAAGTCTTCACCATCCATGGTGCTAAGTATCATAGCTCCGGAAAATCTTGTCTTGACTACAAGCGGTCCCTCATGGGTGGGAGTCCATTTGACCACAGGATCACCTTGTGGAAGAATGATGCGTTTGACTACTAGATCACCGACTTGGTAGACTCGTGCTTGACCTTCTTGTTAAATGCTCGACCATTCGTTTACGATAAATCATCCATGGCGGATGGATGCGATCGTTTCTCATCAATCAAATTAATCGGTCAAGCGAGTCGGACCCATCGTCTTCTAACTACGCCTCTGGAGGACTACGGTTGAGGTGTCCCGAACCTCGATGGGTAAGGCGGCTTCCATACCGTAACAAGAGAAGGGGTTGCCCTGTTGATGTTCGTCTTTGTAGTCGATAACCATGAAGAGCAAATGGTAACATCTCATGCCAATCTTTGTAAGTCACGGTCATCTTACGTATAATCTTCTTGATGTTTTTGTTGGCGGCTTCCTGCGCCATTCATCTTAGGCCGTAAGGAGATGGTGTGATGCTTGATCTTGAGCTGCGTGCGAGTTCGGTGATCATCTTGTTGTTGAGATTGGAGCCGTTATCGTGATAATCCTTTCGAGTGCCATGCAAGCGATAAGATTATGTTGATGAATCGAGCCACTACATTCTTGGTATGAGATGCATACGAGGCGCTTCTACCCACTTGGTGAAATAATCTATTGCCACAAGGATGAAGCGATGTCCATTGGGCGTGGGCTTGATTTCTCCAATCATGTCAATGCCCCATTGCAAAGGCCAGGAGAAGTTAAAACATTGAGTCTGAAATGCGTGTACTTTGTTGGCATAAATCGGCACTTGTGACAAGATCGAGCATAGCGGTGACAATCGACTTCCATGGTGGACCAATAGTAACTTTGTTCTCAAAATCTTCTTAGCCATGGTGTGTCCAGGAGTGGGTGCCAAATTAGCCTTCGTGTAACTCTCCATGATACGCATTCTTTGTTTTACGGTCTACACCGGAGTAAACACAAGTCGTGGTTGCGCTTGTATAAGATGTCGTTCTTTGAGAAAGAATTTGGAAGCAAATCTTCTCATGAACTTCTTATCATTAACGAGATGCCCTGCGGGATATTCACGAGTCTCAAGATACCTCTTCACGTCATAGTACCAAGGTTTCTCTTACTGCGTCAAGCTCACAACAATCTGTTGGTTCGTCGAATTCTCAATGATGATGCGGGGAGCCTCGTTGTCCCATCTAACCTTGAACATAGGCGACATAGTAGCCAATCGTGCATGGTGATTCTCTTCTCGTGGAATATGATCAAAAGTAATCTCTTGAGTAGGGAATCAAACTCGAACATGCTCTCGATATGGAATGAGATTCGGATGCTTCGTATCCACTCGCCTCTTATCGGACTGATCACTAAAGTTGAGTCTCCATACACTTGTAAGAACTTGATTCTTAAGTCAATAGCAGCTTTGATACCTATGATGCACGCTTCGTATTCGGCCATATTGTTAGTGCAACTAAAACATAATCTGGCGGTGAAAGGCGTGTGTCCGCCTGCAGGGGATGTAATGATGGCGCCAATGCCATTGCCAAGTGCGTTTGAGGCTCCATCAAAGACCATAGTCCATCGGGATCCTTGTTCGGGTCCTTAAATGCGGGCACAGTTCTTCCTGTCTGTAACTAGTAAAACATCTTCATCGGAAATTCGAGCTGCATAGGCGATAGTCATCTGACTTGATGAGCCAAATGATCGGCTACCACACTTCCTTTGATCGCTTTACGAGAAGTGTCTTTGGATGTCATATTCGGTCAAGATCATTTGCCATCTTGCTATTCTTCGGAGAGCTGGTTTCTCAAAGATGTATTTTATTGGATCCATCTTAGAAATCAACAAGGTAGTGTGAGTCAACATATCTTGTCTTAGTCGTGAGCAGCCAACCAAGCGTTGCAAGTTTTCTCAAGCAGTATCTTGTTTCGGATCGGTAAACTTTTGCTAAGGTAGTATATTGCATGCTCTTTTCGACCAGACTCGTCATGTTGCCCCAACACACCCATTGAGTTCTCTAACACATCAAGTACATGATAAGAGGTCTTCCTTGGCGGTGGCATCGAATAGGAGGATTACATGGGTACTCCTTGATTTTGTCAAAGCGATCGGCAATCGTCGTTCCATTCCACTACTTGATCTTTCTTTAGTAACTTGAAGATTGGCTCACAGGTAGCGATTAGGTGTGCAATGAATGGCAATGTAGTTCAATCGGCCCGAAACCTCGACTTCTTCTCGGTGCGGGGAGTTGGCATCTCTTGAATAGCTTTAACCTTGGCGGGATCAACTTCAATACCTCTTCCACTGACTACAAACCCTAGGAGTTTTCCGGATCTGACTCCAAAGGTGCACTTGTTGGGATTCAGTCTCAATCTGTACTTCTTTAATCTGTCGAACAGTTTCTGCAAGTGATCAAGATGTTCTTCTTCAGTTTGTGACCGAGCTATCATGTCGTCGACGTAGACCTCTATCTCGTGATGGATCATGTCATGAAACAATGCCACCATGCACGATAAGTGGCGCTGCGTTCTTCGATCCGAACGGCATAACTTTGTGCGAAAGTGCCCCTGTGTAACAAAAGTAGTCTTCTCCATGTCTTGAGAGCCATTTGATCGATTATGTAGGAGAAACCATCCATGAAGGAAAACCTTATCTTGGCGGTGTTGTCTACGAACATCAATATGAGGAAGTGGGAAATCGTCTTTCGGACTCGCTTTGTTCATATCTACGTAATCCACACATTCGTACTTTACCATCCTTCTTAGGCACGGGTACCACATTAGCAACCCAGGGGATAGGAGGTATGACTAAGAAACCGCATTGAGCTTCATAACCTCGGCTTTGATCTTCTCGACATCTCGGGACGCATCTGACAGAACCTTACATTTCTTGGGAGAAAACCTCTTTTTGTCGGCAATCGGTGTACCACAATATCAATGTCAAACCGGCATGTCCTCGTATGACCAAGCAAAACCTCAATATAGTCTCGTAGCATCTGAACCAACCTTTCTTTAACAACATTCTCAAGACCGCTCCTATCTTGATCTCTTTTTCTTCGTCGGTACCCAAATTCACAACCTCAACTTGCTCTTCGGTGTGTATAACTCGCTCTTCTTCTTTGTAGCGATCGGCAAGTTCTCTGGCACTTCACAATCTTCCTCACTTTCGTCTTGACTTGGTAGATCGGATTATCGAGTCATATTTAGCACTAGTGTGGAGATTCGAGTGATTCTGCGAGTGTACCACGTGGGTGTGTAAGAAACACATAGCTTTTGAATGGGTGATAAAGTAAAGAAAGAAAACACAATTGAATGCAAAAGTCCAACGATTTATTGAATGAAAATACAGCAACGAGAGAATAACCCTACAAAGCGAGCCATGATGCCCGGGCAAGGCACTAGGCTTTCAAAGTTTATTGTTCAAAACATAAAAAATCGAAAAGCAAAACAAAACAAGAGCAATTACTCGACTAAAGGAGATTGGTATGGCGTCTTGGTCTTCCAATTCTTGAGCCCATGATGCGGGTTGGGAAGATCCACTTGCGATGTCGGTCGTCGTCGTCGTCTTCTATAGCATGGATTCCACTCACTGATGCGGAAAGGAAGTTGGCACGTTCGCGTATCATCTTCGACCCTTGATGGTGAAGCCTAAACCAGTCTTGTCAAATTTGAAAGGAAGATCGAGGTGACCCCAAATAGTACTCTTTCCTTCTTGGCTTGAGCATCTTTCAATGAGGCCATCCTAGGCGGAACTTTAGCATCTTCAGGAGTGATGGAGAGTCAGCAGGCATGACTCGGGAATTGTTTCAAAAGCAGACGAGTCTCGAAGAATTATCCTTCCATCTCGAGGTATCGGAATGACTGTAGATGACTGACCATATACTCTTCTTCACCACATACTGTGACAACCTTCCCTTTCACCGGGTACTTCAGTTTCTAATGCAAGGTAGAGGTAACAGCGCCTGCCCCATGTATCCAGGCGTCCAAGTAGGCAAAAATAAGGCTGGGCGGATGTCCATGACAAAGAAAATAGATTCAAAAGTGCGGGAACCGACTTTAACGAGGATGAGCTCTCCAAGCACTGTTCGCTTAGAACCATCAAAAGCCCTCACGATTATGTCACTGGGTCTCAGAACCAACCCTTCGACATCAAGCCGATCAAAAGCAGTCTTCAGAAGGATATTCAAAGCAGAACCGGTGTCAACCAAAACATGAGATAGGGTAGCGCCTTGCATTCAAGAGATGTGCAAGGCTTTGTTGTTTCCTTCGGAAGGAGTTAAATCGACATCGAGAAGCCTAGGCCGTTGTTGGCGGCCAGGCTAGCAATACAAACTTGAACTGGTCGGTGGTAGTGTCTTGCGGCACATGAGCATTCTTGAAACTTCACCAAGGCATTAGCATGAGCCTCGGAGCACAAACAAAGCGAGCATGGAAATCTTGGGCGGAGTTTGTCTAAGTTCCACAACATTGTAATCACTCTTCTTGATGATCTTGAATTTCCTCCATTTCTTGTTTGGATGTGTCTTGATAACTTCCTTTGGTACTACGGTTGGCGGGATGAGTCTGGTTCTTTCCCTCTAGTGGGATTTTGGTGGAGTAGGCGGAATGCAGGTGAGTCGCGTGTCTTTTGGAGGAGAGATCTGGAGAATACCCTTCAGGTTCGGTCACCTTCTGGATCGGTGATGTTGTCGATGTCGAGAATAGAAGCTCAATGGTAAGATCTTCAATTGTCAGAGGATCTTGCTTGACACCAACATCAGCTCCATAATTCCAAGGGATAGCCTTGTCAGAGGAATATGGCCTGGTCTTGGAGAAGTGATAATGAGAGGTGCCACCCTAGCAGGGATCGTGAGAGGAAATCCTTATTGTGTTAACATCGGCATAGTCTTACGGGAAATCGTCACCCCATCCGGTGCCTAACTTCTTCAATAGGAATCTTGTAACTATCGGGGACGGTGTACTTCACCATGTAATCATATTTTCCACTTGGCTGCCCCAAGGTATCCCACAGAGATGGTGCAGTTTCGTTCGTATTGTCAATCTTCAACTTAGACATTTCTTCACACACGCACGGTGGTTTCGAAATAGTATCTCACGGTTGTCCATCATGCTGAACACGTCTTCTCAACCAAGCACAACCATCGAGCGAGATGGGCACCAACGACAATTCTCGGGCATCTGGATTGACGGCTTGCAACAAATTCTTCTTATGATCATCGAGAGGGATGGTCAAGTCATCTATGTTGAAAACATAAGTATCATCACCAACTTTGGAACTCTTGTCATGGTTAGGCATAGGGCGTTGATCACATTCGGTCTCAGCGGAGGATCAAATTCAATGCCTTAGTTTCAATCATATCTTGAATCTTGTTCTTGAGCCCACAATTGTCGATTAATAGTTCCACAGGCTATTGGAATGGTAAGCACACTTAGCATTAGGATTGTATTCGGAGAGGAAGTGTTGACATTAGAGGAGGATCCCTCAGGTCATTCTGCGTTCAACATGTGTTGCAAGGCTTGCGACAAAGGCATGTTAATCTTCGTAAAGCTGTCTTCGTGGCGTGCTACAGTTCTGTGCGTTGTCTCGGAGGTTGTCTTGATGTAGGATTGGAGATCTGCGCCCCACATTGAGCGGTCGGTCTTGGCTCGGCTTTTCGACCATACACAACATTGGCTTCTTTCTTACCACCAAAGATTTCTTTGCAGCATTTGAAGATGACTCTACATGGATCTTCCCACTCTTGATACCGGCAATCGCTCGCTTTGTCAATATCATTTCGGTGAATCCGGATGAAGAATTTCAATCGGATGATTGAAGAGCAGACTGTCGGTGTTCCCATGAACATATCAACCAACTCCTATTGGACAAGGGTGGTTGAACTACCTGCTAGATCTCTCCACTACGAGCATACTCCTTGAACTTCTCGTCATGACCCATAGACATGCTTTGTAGTTGCATGCAGTGGGTGTCAATTGACATTGTACTCATCTTATGCAAGAAAGCATCGGCCAAGTCACTCCAAATACGGATACGGTCATTCTCTGGCGATAGTACCATTCCAAGCTGGGTTCGGACAAACTCTCTTGAAAATAGTGCATCCACAACTTTGTCATCGGTGTGGGATTGATCTTACGGACATAGGACTTCAAATGCGACTTAGGGCAAGACATGCCATCATACTTAGCAAAAGTAGGAACTTTGAACTTGGGAGGAATCACAACACCAGGAACAAGACTTAGATCATCAAAATTCAGCCCTGGACATTTTCAAGTTTTCCACAGCATTCAGACGGTCTTCAAGTTGTTTGTACTTGTCATCCTCATCAGAGTGCTGGCTATAATCAGAGTGGTCCTCTCCTCCTTTCTTTGGCTCCGATCACCTTCATCACCCTTGGTACTCCCCTCGGTATGGACACTTCCTTCAGAGAGCTCGATCCGACTGACCACTTTTGGACCCCCTTTGAAACGTCTACCCATGTTGAGGAGACCAACAACCTTCTTCTTCTTATTGATGAGCTTCTTCAAATCTTCCTGGCCTTGGACCAAGTTGGTGAACATCTGCTGGCCCAGGCATTACGAGCACGGAGATCTTTGTGATCTGTTCAGAGCCATTTACGCTAAAATAAATAGCGAGCAAATGAGAAAACCAATCTCCAATGTACCTGTGATGCAATGTTATGCTATGCTATGCAATGTTTATGCGAATGCAATGCAATGTTTTCAAGGACCTAAGAGATTTAAATTTGTTAAACAAGAAATGAACAAACATTTATTAGTACTTCCTTTATTATTCTTTTTCTTTTTAAGTACAAGAGATAGTTCAAAGCAATAAAAGAAAACATAAACATCCTAAAGCTCTAAGTCTCCCATGGGCGCTTCCTCTTGGTGCCGATGTAGGCGTTGATGTTTCACTCCTCGTGAAGTAGCTTGGTCAACTCTAGAACTTTCTTCTCACTTGCATAACACTGAGCTTCAAAGTTATCCCTCTCTTCTTTAAGCTGAATCCAGGATCGCTTCAAGTCTTCAAAATCAGTAGGCATGTCGGGATGAGAGAATAGTAAGTCGTCACCTATAGCGGGTTCCATAATTCTTGGTAGAGCAGTGAATGGCATCATGAGGTTTTGAGCTCGAGCTCGCACCCATTTGAGGTAAGGTTCCCAAGGAATGGAGTTCGGGTGCCCCAAAGTCTTGGTATCAGTCTTCTTTACCATGCCCCAAGCATGTATAAACCTTCGTCGGTAATTCTGGAGATCGTGGTTGTAGTCGAACACAACATCTTGGAGAAGCATATCATGTGGACCATCTTTTGAGCAAAACCAAGCGGCGTAGAGCTAAGGAAGGGTTATAAGTAATACCTCCCCTTATACCAAGGAGTGGTACATTAGGGAACTCTCCACAACGCTCAATGAATGTGAAGTCCTTTTGAGAGAAAAGATTCCAACGGATATCGGAATGAGAGAGTGACACCAATCTTTGAGACCATCTCAACCTTTGTTCGTTCTTCAAAACTGATGGAGGAAGGTGCGAAATAAACCACCTTGAAAGTAACGGGACACAACACATGAGAGTTCCTTGTCGCTTAGTAGTACGAGTGTGGAGAGAATGTAGGATGTCTCCAAGTAAAGTAGGCACTGGATTGCGGGTAAGGAACAACTTGATGGCATTGATATCGATGAACTAATCCGAGTTAGGAAATAGAACCAAACCATAAATTAGCAAGGCCACAATGTTTTCAAATGCATGGAAACTCATAACTTTGAGGAATTCTCGGGCTTTCTTGATTAAGATCTTGGACAGTAAACCCTTAACTCCACTTCTAGTTTCCCAATTGGCTTCAATATCTGAACGCTTAAGATGTAAGGCTGATGCAATGTCTTCGTACTTAGGAACCTTTTCCAAACCGGTAAATGGCATTTGGTCAGGAATAGGTACCCCAAGTAGCTTAGAGAACTCTTCTAAGGTAGGAACCAAGCGATAATCGGAAATGTAAAAGCAATGGTGTTTCGGATCAAAGAACTGGAATAGGACATGCATCATATCTTCTTCAAAACCGGAGATAACCAAATCAAGCGAGATAACCATGTCTTTTGATGGGCCGGGCATGGTGGGAATTTACGAAACCAATTCTTTGAGTTGAGAAGGGATACCCATGAAGTTGATTCGGATAGTCTTTCTAGAAGCCATGATCCTACAAAGCAGAGCAAAGATAAATCCCTAGGTCCTTGAAATAGTTAGAAATGATATGCAATGCGAATGATGTCATGATGTCATGTTTAGCACACACAAACAATTCACACAATGAGCCTAGGGTTAAGGCTTGCATGAGGTATAGGTGATTACCCACCAAAAGTTTGAGTTGGTTCATCTGTCCTATAATAGTAAGGGTTCTAGGAATCTCACATCATCGATCTTTCTCGTAGGCGCTTATTTCAATCTGAAGGCCAAGTGGTCGATCGAAAATGTCCCAAAGTCGATCTCAATGGCGTAGCATCGGTATCAACCAACCTCGGTCTACACCAAGTCGGCCATCTCACTACCTTCTAATGGCCAAGATGGGTCAATTAAGGTTCTAAAAGTTTAGTTAGCGCTTGATGACACCACGAAAGCCAAATACTTTCTTCAACTTGGGAATGAAGAGTATCGGGACAACCAAGTGTCAGCTAACGTAGCCATCATGTTGACCGCGTAGTTATCGTCTAGCGGTCGCGATGATCTAATGCCACTTACCTAAAGGAAACCGGATCCGGTGTAGGATCCCCAACAATATAATACCCAAGCAACCCTTGAAGATAAAGCATACAATTCAAGCAGAAAGCATTAAGGTTATCTAGAAATCCCTAAGGCAATTCTCTCTTTAGGGTGCTTCCCAGTGAGTTGCAGGATTACATGTCGGTGAACTGACTTTATAGGATTTTGTATCCAAATGTGCGGATAGCAAGAGTCACCACCGACTTTTATTTTATCCAATTAAGGGAAGGTAAAAAGTAGAGAAAAGACCTTCGTTAGATTACGAGTTCGGAGAATGGTTATGAAAAGGGAAGGTATTAGCACCCTTTCCATCCGTAGTTATCTGGGCTCTTAGTTGCTCTAGATCACTTTTTAAAATTGCTTTCTTGTGTGTTTGACAAAATGTTTTGAAAAGGCATTTCGCTTTGACTTTGTAATGACTCATGTAGGAGTGTATACAAAGTGTTAGGAAATGTTTAGTTTTGAAAAATTTGAACTTTGAAAAAGTGTGAGGTGTGAAAAGCATTTGATAGAGCAAGCAACTAAAGACTCATTTACCCTTTCGAATTGGTCGTTTTGTTGTACTTCTACATTCCTTTAGAATAGCGCTAGCCGTACCATTAGTTAGTAGGTAGCTCCATTCGTTGGATGTGGCGGGACATTGAAGGGACATCGGATGGTCATAGAAGGCAACTTGTAGGAAGTATCCTAGCACATTCGAAGGACTATCATCATTTTCGTAGGCGACAATCGAGGTCAAGATCATGTATTCGGAGGCGACGTCGTGAGTCTTATGATCTTTGTATCGAAGGGACTATGATGATTTGTTTGTAAAAGCGGTGCTAGAATACCTCTACGTTAGAGGACATGACCATTTGAATTCGTAAAACAACGAGAGAATTACCTAAGGGGTGCGTGTGTGAAAGTGTGTTGATTTCGGATATATTATCTTGAAGATTATTGTGAGCTATGTCCAATTATTATCTTGCCATACACGTCTAATTACTAGAAATTGATAAGGGTGCGGAAAGTAAAATGCGGAATGTAAAGCGGGAATGTAAAGGTGCGGAAAGTAAAACCTACGCTATTACATGGCTTTGGGGCAGATACATAATTAAAAAATGCGGAAAATAAAATCCTAATTAAAATTATTACAACCCATGAGCAATTACATTATTGGAAAATAAAATAATAAAATGATAAAGAGAAAATCGTCTGAATCGGATCAACCTGTACAAAAGGAAGAAATCGGAAAATGCAATATGAATCGAACAAGAGAAAAAATGTTAGAAAAATGCAAATTTTAATATGAGAAAATTAATATAGGCTGGAAATAAGATAAATACATTAAAATAATTTTTTTGGGATTTTTGGAAAAGATTTAATAATTAAAATGCAATTAAAAGTGAATTAAATGCAAAAATATAAATAAAATAAATGTGCATGCAAAAATTATATTTTTTTATTTTATAAATTAAATAAACATTTTCAGAAGGTAAATGCAAAAAAAATAAAATATTTTGGTAATTTTTTAATGCAGAATAAAAATATGAAAAGAAATTAAAATAGTATGAAAATATTAAAGAAAATATGAAAATATGAGTTTGCAAACTTGTAAAAATAAGTGTCTGAGCCAGGGATCGAACTGGAGACACTAGCTTCAAACTTTGAAAACCAACGCGCTGACCAACTGAGCTGGCATGCCTTACTGTTTGGAAACGGACTGAGTGGAATACACGCGTTGCCTTCTCCTTCGCCACGAACTCGCGCCAACCATCGTCTTCTTCATTTCAAATATTTGAATTTTCAGCGTCGGCTTTTGCTCGACGCTATGTCCCTGGCTACAATCAAAAACGCAGCACACATAATATAAATTATATCTAAAACCATGGATCGATTCCTTGAAGCATTCCGAATGCAACGGTATAGGTCTGGTTGTCCAATTTTTCCATTTAAGCAAAGCCCTAAATCGAGCTCAAGAACCCTAGCTATGGTATATCACGATTCAGGCCATGGAAACACGATTGGCTTACCCAGATCGCTTGCAAACTTGATTCTAAACATGAACAAACAATCAAAACAGATTAATGATGCATGAATGATGAAAATCGATTTTGAATGAAACTTGACAAACCGAAATCGTGTTTGATGAATTCTTGATGGTTTTGAATGATATAAGAGTCTGGATCGACTCTAAAGACCTCAAGGAATGCGATGGAATCTTCAAAATCGGCTGTGGATGGTTGGAACTAGGATTCCCACTTGCTTCAAGAACACAATTTTTTTGAATTAGGTTAGGGTTTCTGAGCCAATTTTTTCGTCTCCTTGTGATTGATATGCATCAAGTATATATGCTGGATGGATTTGGCATTGTTTTTGGAAAGATTTGATCAATAATCAATGAAAATCAATTTTGATATTTCCATGAAAATCAAATTTTCAAAACTTGTTCAATTCCAATCAAATCTTCCCATATTTGATTCAATTTCGAAATTGCTGGCATTTATGGGTTAATTGGATCACAAGCAAGCAATAAAAATCAATCTTTCAATTAATTTTGATTTTATACTTTATTTTTCAAATTAATTTGTATTTAAATGAATAAATTCCAAATTAAATAGGAAAATAAAATAGAAAATCGTGGCATTGGGCTTGGACATTCCTACTTGCATGAGGAATAAGTTTGGATGAAGAAAAAGTAGGCCCATTTGCAAAAGATTTGATTTTTTGAAGCATTTACCTTCTGAAAATGTTTATTTAATTTATAAAATAAAGAAATATAATTTTTGCATGCACATTTATTTTATTTATATTTTTGCATTTAATTCACTTTTAATTGCATTTTAATTATTAAATCTTTTCCAAAAATCCCAAAAAAATTATTTTAATGTATTTATCTTATTTCCAGCCTATATTAATTTTCTCATATTAAAATTTGCATTTTTCTAACATTTTTTCTCTTGTTCGATTCATATTGCATTTTCCGATTTCTTCCTTTTGTACAGGTTGATCCGATTCAGACGATTTTCTCTTTATCATTTTATTATTTTATTTTCCAATAATGTAATTGCTCATGGGTTGTAATAATTTTAATTAGGATTTTATTTTCTGCATTTTTTAATTATGTATACTTTAAAGCCATGTAATAGCGTAGGTTTTACTTTCCGCACCTTTACATTCCCGCTTTACATTCCGCATTTTACTTTCCGCACCCTTATCAATTTCTAGTAATTAGACGTGTATGGCAAGATAATAATTGGACATAGCTCACAATAATCTTCAAGATAATATATCTGAAATCAACACACTTCTTTCACACACGCACCCCTTAGGGTAATTCTCTCGTTGCCTTCTGAATTCAAATGGTCATGTCCCTCGAGCGTAGAGGTATTCTAGCACCGTTGCCTTACAAACAAATCATCATAGTCCGATACAAAGATCATAAGACTCACGTCGCCTCCGAATACATGATCTTGACCCTCGATTGTCGCCTCGAAAAATGATGATAGTCCTTGAATGTGCTGGGATACTTCCTGAGTTGCCTTCTATGACCATCCGATGTCCTTGAATGTCCGCTTACATCAGCGAATGGAGCTACCTACTAACTAATGAGTGCGGCTAGCGCTATTCTAAAGGAATGTAAGTACAACAAAGCGACCAATTACGGTGGGTAAATGAGTCTCTTAGTTGCTTGCTCTATCAAATGCTTTTCACACCTCACACACTTTTCAAAGTTCAAATTCTTCTCAAAACTAAACATTTAGAACACTTTGTATACACTCTACATGAGTCATTACAAAGTCAAGCGAAATGCCTTTTCAAAACATTTTGTCAAACACAAAGAAAGCAATTTTAAAAAGTGATCTAGAGCAACTAAGAGCCCGTAGATAACTACGGATGGAAAGGGTGCTAATACCTTCCCTTTTCATAACCATTCTCGAACTCGAAATCTAACGAAGGTCTTTTTACATTACTTTTACCTTCCCTTAATTGGATAAAAATAAAAGTCGGTGGCGACTCTTGCTATCCGCACATTTGGATACAAAAATCCTACAAAGTCAGTTCACCGTATTACACCTTCGTCCGGTCCTGGTTCTTCATAATCAGTAACTAACAAAACATCTTCGTCTGGAAACTCGAACTGCATAGACGATAGTCATCTACGGCTTGATGAGCCAAATGATCGGCTACTACACTTCCTTTGATCGCTTTCTGAGAAGTATATTAGATGTCATATTCGGTCAAGATCATTTGCCATCTTGCTATTCTTCTGAAGAGAGCTGGTTTCTCGAATATGTATTTTATCGGATCCATCTTGGAGATCAACAAAGTGGTGTGAGTCAACATATACTGTCTTAGTCGGTGAGCAGCCAAAGCGCTGCAAGTTTTCTCGAGTTGTGAGTATCGCGTTTCGGATCGGTAAACTTTTGCTAAGGTAGTATATTGCATACTCTTTTCGACGAGACTCGTCATGTTGCCCAACACACCCATTGAGTTCTCTAATCTTGTCAAGTACATGATAAGAGGTCTTCCTTTGGCGGGCGGCATCAGGATATGAGGATTGCGGATACTCCTTGATTTTGTCAAAGCGATCTCGCAATCGTCGTTCCATTCCACTACTTGATCTTTCTTCAGTAGCTTGAAGATTGGCTCACAAGTAGCAATTAGATGTGCAATGAATCTGGCAATGTAGTTCAATCGTCCTAAGAAACCTCTGACTTCTTTCTCAATGCGGGGCACTAGCATTTCTTGGATAGCTTTAACCTTGGCGAGGTTAACTTCAATACCTTTACCACTGAAAACAAACCCTAGGAGTTTACCGGATCTGACTCCAAAGATGCACTTATTGGGATTAAGTCTTAGTCTGTACTTCTTCAGTCTATCAAACAGTTTCCACAAATGATCGAGATGTTCTTCCTCAGTCTGTGATCGAGCTATCATGTCGTTGACGTAAACCTCTATCTCGTGATGAATCATGTCATGAAATAATGCCACCATGGCACGTTGATAAGTGGCACCAACGTTCTTCAGTCCGAACAGCATGACCTTGTAACAGAATGTGCCCCACTATGTAACGAAAGTAGTCTTCTCCATGTCTTCAGGAGCCATTTTGATCTGATTGTAGCCGGAGAAACCATCCATGAAGGAGAAAACCTTATGTTAAGCGGTGTTGTCGACCAGAACATCAATATGAGGAAGTGGAAAATCGTCTTTCGGACTCGCTCTGTTTAAATCTCTGTAATCCACACACATTCGTACTTTACCATCCTTCTTAGGCACAGGTACCACGTTTGCAACCCATTATGGATAAGAAGTAACGACTAAGAAACCGGCATTGAACTATTTCATAACTTCGACTTTGATTTTCTCTGACATCTCAGGACGCATGCGACGAACCTTCTGGACGAACCTTCTGCTTTACTGGGAGAAAACCTTCTTTTGTCGGTAACCGGTGTACCATGATGTCAATGTCTAGACCTGGCATATCTTCGTATGACCAAGCAAAAACCTCGATATAGTCTCGTAGCATTTGGACCAATCTTTCTTTGATACTGTTCTCAACGCCTGCTCCTATCTTGATTTCTTTTATGTCTTCGTCAGTACCTAGATTCACAACCTCAATTGGCTCTTCGTGTGGCTGTTGATGTGCGATAAACCTAATGTGTCTAACGGTATCTTAACTGCAAACGCACAGCCTATCGCGGTAGTAATAAAAGATTGTCGAATCCACATGGACTTTGTAATCACTCTAGTGCGGGAAAGAAATGCTAGTTTAGCTAAGGCGGAAATTGTCACGTTTGGTTTTGGGAAGGTTAAGGAAGGTAAACTAATTGATTTTAAATTAATAATGGAATGAAATGGTCGGTATGCAATAGAGTCGACCTAAAGGATCTAATCGGACTTAAGCATATAAGGATGGTCAACTTAGTTTATCTGTAGAATTCATCAGTTTAAAAACCCTCAATTCACACTTTCATGGTCTTATCTCGGATTATACGTCTAAAGCCCTATACCTGCTTTCGCTAGCCTATAAGTGTTTAGAAATACTTTTTGGAAACTTAATTAATTCTAATCTGTTTTAAAGCGCTTTCACTGTATTTAAATCAAATGCCTAACTTTAGCTATCCGGTTAAAACCTCACACTTTCGTGGTCTCGATCTAACCTATTTACTTTTCTTACTTTCGCAACGAAAAGGTTTTATTTTTAAGCATAAAAAAGTTATAACCAGAGTTAAGTTGATTAAGGTTTTAGCCTAAGTTTGATCAGATGCCTATTGTCTCTAACTATTCCATACCGACACTAAAGGTTTAGCTAGCCATAGAAATCAAAATAAACTCACAGGAAATAAAAACAAACAAATATAAAACAGACATTATAAATAATAAATTGAACCTAAATTAATTAAATCAGGAGTACTGTAATACAAATGAAAATTAAAGAACCTGAAAATAAAGCCAACACTTTAGTCCTTCTTCCACAGATCGGAAACTTGGACTTGGTATCGGAAATACAACAAATTCTGAAGCTTGAATAAAAATCCTAAACTAGAATAATAATTTCCTGATGTTGGAAATTATTATTTGGGCAGTGAAATTAAACAATTGAAATCAACGAATGCAAAGAAAATATAAACTGAAATAAACTGGGTTCGATTTCGGCAGAGCTTCCGCACAAGTAAACTGAAAATTGCTCTGTCCTTCTAACATTGAAAGCTGAGGTATTTATAGGAAAATGGAATTGGCAGTTGGAGAAGATTTTCACACGTAGCTTCACTTGAACTTCTCCAAAAATATAGGAACATGGTTGAGTTGAGGTTGAGCGTGGTGTGAGGTTGAGAGAAATCGGGAGTTTAAAACTCCTACATTGAGCTTTCCCGTCACGCACTTTACAAACTGATATGCGCGTTACGTTCGTTACTGATGTGTTACGAGCAGCTTTGGTGTTTTCCCGTGTTACGGTCGTGGCAGATGTGTTACGGTCGTAACACGCTTCATGGATGCCTTACGGTCGTGGCAGCTGGCTTACGACCGTCACAGCTACAAAATCTGCATTTCTTTGACAGATTCATGTTTTCTTCTGTTCTTTGATGCTTTCTTGCATTGTTTCATGTTTTCTTCTATTTTGAGCTAAGTTATGTAATACCTGCAAAAAGTAATGACAAACTCGAAATATTCGGGAGTTAATCGGGTCAAAATAATACAAAACGGGTTAATTTCATGGAAAATAAACGATACGATTTCGTGTTATCAAATTCCCCCATACTTAAACCTTTGCTTGTCCTCAAGCAAAATAATCAATTAGAAATATCGGACAAGTTTTTATAGACGCACATAACTAGTATACCTTTTTGTTTTCAAATTATTACAAGAAATCCTAAGTTAGTTCGGCCAAGAAAATCGAGTAAAACAATAACGATACGCTAATGACACAAGCAACAAGCTAGTCGACGACTATCCGTTTTAAACGAAACGTCCAATTATACCGTTATAATTCAACTCAAGGTTTCTCGTTCCTATTTCACCCGATTTCGTTCTTGCGCAATCACATTAAGCCCATTATCCTTACACGCACGTAGTGGAATAGCCAGTTAGTGGTTCTGATCAAAACATAACGGTTTCTGGAACAATTATGTGGCAACCTCTTTTATCCAATTGCAAGATGCGGGGGATCAAACCGTAGTCTGCCCTACCGAGTTTAGTACCAGATGCTTCTAAACCACCTAAACATTGGATTTTCATGTTACTTGGTAAAAGCTTTTGCATCCGTTGGATTAAACGATCGGGTGAGGATCGCCCAATTTAATTGGTGTAATACCTATTTTCTTAAAGCATGTAACATTCTTTTTAAAACAATTAGCAAGATCATCCACTTATGTTCATCGGCTTTCCACGTGGCTTGTGCTAAGACTGGTGCCGACTGCTAATATAAACTACTAGGGGCTAATTTAAGACTTAAAACTCAAAGTATCGGTATAACGAAAATGGAGACGATTCGCGTAAGTGGGGAGTCAAAGGTGTCATAACCGTATAGTTCTCGTTGGATCACTCTCGGCCTTCTAACTAAGATTTCAATTAAAGTAGGTAACTAACGATTATGCGAAAATAAAAGGCGAAAAATTTTGGTATGGCTGAATAAAGCGGGGAGAAAATGAAATAACGAAATATTGCTAAAATGGAAATGAAATTACTCGTTCTGAATTAAGAATGCAGTACTCCTCCCACACTATATCAAACATTGTCTCAATGTTATGATATAACGGCGAGGTTAAATTAAAAATACATCGGAAAAACAAAGAAATCAACAAGAAAAGGAAAGACTACTGGCGACCACGACGGCTTCTGGTTCGTGACCTTCAGGAGGGAGTAGCTTCAGAGTCGGTGCTCTGGGGTCCAAGAGATGTGACATCCATCCTTAAAGCATTAAGCTCGCTCAGCACTTCATCAAGTCTTTCATTCGTCGAGCGTTGACCACTCAAGATTTGGGCATTTTGCGCGAACAGACTGTCGTAGCGCTCCTGATGTTTCCTCTCAGATATGGCATTCATAAGGTTCTGATGATGAATGGCTTGGAGAATCTCTGCAAAATTGGGAGGTGGTGGAGCAGAGGAAGACTCAGGGATGTCAGGCACGGGAACAGCTCGATCCAATTCTTCCTGCATCTCATCAGCGGGGCCGACATGAGGTTCTTCTTGAGCATCAGCATGGCCTTCAGGGGCTTCAAGGTTAAATAGCCAATTGGCTTGGTTCTGAGGATCGATTCGGTCCCTGCAAGGCAAGACAATGTTAGTGTAAACTTTGTTCTGAATCACTGGATGGAACTTTCCGTCGTCCCGCTCGTGGATGAGGTGGGATAATTTGCAATGATCCAAGGTAAGCAGAACCGGTGCTCGGGATGGTAGATGAGCAAGGGTGTCACCATGATTCAGTGCCAAAGCAAGAGAAGTGACAAGCCCTCCGAAATAGAAGGGTTTGCCGCCTCTGGTGCAGATGGAATGAATATGGGCCAGGAGGAAGGGTGCGACGTTGATTTTCTGACCAGAAAATGCACAATGCATGAAAAATAGCTCCTTGGAGTTGAGCTTGTGGTTACTATCTCTTGCGAAGATCGTGTTACACAGGATACGGTGGAAGTAGCGTATGGCCGGATTATGGATTTGTGTGGCATTGAGGTGATCATAAGAGTGTGCACGGTTGTTGGTGAGGCTATGCCAAAGGTTGAAAGACTCTTCTCCAAAGGTGTCGGGCACACGGAGGTGGGAACCTTCATCGGTGCAGAAATCAAGCAATTGTCCGAACGCGTTCTGAGAGAACTCGTACTCGGTACCGAATATGCGAAACCTCGCAACACCAGAAAGTTGGTTTGTTGAACCAGGTGGAGTGATATAACAAAAGGAGCTGAGGAACTCGAGAGTGAGGTTCTTGTACGTGGGCTGGGGCTGGCTACATAGGTTCCACAAGTTGACACTCTGAAGAAGGCATTGAACACCTTCAAGCAAACCAAGGTCTCTCAGGCAGTCAGTGTCAACATACCTAGTGGGGTGTAGTCCTCGACGTTGGAATTTCAAGAACTTAACACGTTGAGTCTCGCCTTGGTCACCATCGCGTAGGGTAATGCCAGGAATAGGTTGGAGATTGTTCGCCATTTGCATGCAAAAGTGTTTGAGTAAGAATGGGTGTGGTTTGTGAATGAGAGGATGATACGGGTAATGGGAGTATATATAGTGAAAGGAGATAGTGGGAAGTTTGAAATTTGAGAGGGATTTGTGGTGGGTTGAATGGGTTAATGGGTAGTTAATGGAGGAAGTGGGACGGTTGGGGAGTTATGGAAGAAGAAGAGAGAAAGGTTGAGGGAAGAAGAAAAGGAACGATCTGCTAACAGGGTTACTGATGTAACCCGTGTTACGATCGTAACACCTAGCTGACGAGCGTAACGCGCTGAATGGCGTGTAACGGTCCTGGGGGGGTTAAGTGACGATCGTGGCAGCTACAAATTTTGCAATTTTTAACAGCACAGAACACAATAACACAGAGTGATATTTTTATAGAAAGCAGAACATCTCAGGCATTTCCAACATAAACACAACATTAATTCATTCAACATATAATCCAATATATAATTCGCAATAGAGTAGAAAACCGTAAAACATTGTAAACAGAATAATGAATGTAAGTTTAAAATTGAAAACAAACAATTGCATTAATTCAAAATGAGTAACTTGTTCTTTTGACAGAAAGTAAATGACTGTAAATTGAAATGTAGTAATTTAATAAAGAATTGAAACTTAATAAAGAATTGAAACTACCTAGAAACAAAACTGAATGGGAAAATTCTAAAAACTAAGAATTGAAAAACTGAAAACTGAAAAACTAAGAAACTAAGAACTAAGAACTAAGAACTGCTTCATCCAATCTTTGCTTTCAATATCTCTAAAGCTTGGGTGATGTTATAGAATTGCTCCACTGTGATGTCAGTTAAACCAATAAGATCCAAACGCATAGTCTTCAATTCATTCTTTATTCCATCAATGTCAGTTTTATAAGAATCCAAAGTGGTCAGAATGGTGTTTAATTGTGTGTAGTGTATTCTCCTTGGTTTATGTCAGGGGCTACTTGTGCTTCAGCCATATTTGTAAAATCATGGTAACCAGGAGGAGTTTCAGGATCTGTTTCGTTTTCAGACATGAAATTATCAACAACAAAATATGATTGTGGTGTTTCTGGTGTTGAGGGGTGGTCAGGTGGATTCAATTCATACAACCAATTATCACGGTTATGGACACTTACTCGGGCATGGTTTGGAAGGGTAAAAAGAGTAACAACTTCGCTTCTTATCAGGTAATCATAAGGTGCAGAGCCTAAATTTCCTATTATCTGGTTGTTGAAACAGAAATCAATGTTCATAGGCCTAATTGATCCAAATGGTGCACAGTTATTAAGTTGGTAACGAAGTCCAAGAGCATTTGCAATCATTGTAACTAATCCTCCCACACTGACAGGAACATTAGGGACCTCACTAATGCGGGTAAAGGTCTTCATCAGGAGCGGGATAGCATTGACAGGGCGTCCTAGGTTCATACAATAAAGTAGAGATAACTCATCCTTGGATACAACATTTTGATTTTGTTCTTTTCCAAACAGAGTGTGGGCAAGAATCCTATGGAAATAACGGATAGCTGGGTTATGTATCTCATTGTTATCCATACTCTCTGGGTCAGGATGATAGTTTCCGGTTAAAGTACCCCAGAAGTAATCCAGCTCAAAATCCAATAAATCCACCTCAGGAGTAGTAAAAGTTAAGGGTCCACTGGGGAATCCTAATAAAGCAGCTAAGTCCCTATGGTTATAGGTGAACTCAATACCAAAAAGTCTGAAGGCGATGATTCCTTTTCTGGCTCTGACACCGTGTTCAGGGATGTAAACTAAAGAACTCAAGAACTCAAGGGTAAGCTCTCGGTAAGTGATAAACCTATTTTTCAGGTGTGCTTTCTCCCATCCCAATTGGTTAAACATGTAGTAAACACTGTCGGTAATGCCTAAAGTGTCCATAGTGGGTTCATCATGATCGAGGTTAAGCGATGTCTCGTTGAGACAAAGCCTCAAATCTTCTTCTTTGGTTTCTACCTCTAAAGTTGGTTTCCATAAAGTTACATGGAGGATCCATAGCAAAAGTAAAGCGGGGAAGCAGTAGAGAAAGTAAAGAAAAAGACTTTCGGAAATCACAAAGTAAAATTGTTTTGAAATCGTGACAGTTTATAAAAGTTTTAAAAAATGAAAAATAGCAAATTGTAAAAGAAATAAAATAGAGAATACAAACAAAATAGCAAGCAAAAACAAATAAAATGGGTTGCCTCCCATGAAGCGCTGTTTTTTAACGTCATAAGCCTGACGAAATACCTAGTGAAAGATTAGTCGGGAGAAATAGGTGGCAGTTCTACGAGTTTTAGCTTATTCGTATAATCCCTATTATCTATATGATGATATTGTTTTAACCGCTGCCCGTTTACAATAAACGGGGCACTATTTCTATCCTTAATTTCTACCGCTCCGCTAGGAAATACTTTTGTAATATCGAAAGGGACCATCTAGATTTAAGTTTTCCAGGGAAGAGTCTAAGTCTAGAATTAAATAAAAGTACGACATCTTCCACACTAAATTCTTTCCGAGATAAACGCTTATCGTGCCAATTTTTAGTTCGTTCTTTGTATATTTTAGCGTTTTCGTAAGCGTCTAGTCTTAATTCTTCCAGTTCGTGTAAATCGAGGATGCGTTTCTCACCAGCAGCAGTGTAATTGATATTGAGTGTCTTTATCGCCCAATAAGCTTTATGCTCTAATTCGACCGGGAGATGACATGATTTTCCGTAAACAAGTTTGAAAGGTGTAGTTCCGATAGGAGTCTTGTAGGCTGTCCTATAAGCCCATAAAGCTTCGTTAAGCTTGGATGACCAATCTTTCCGAGATATAGCGACAATTTTTTCTAATATTTATTTAATCTCTCTATTCGAAACTTCGACTTGTCCGCTAGTTTGCGGATGATAAGGTGTTGCTACGCGGTGTTTTACTCCATATTTAGGTAGTAATTTATCAAATATCTTTGAAATAAAATGAGATCCACCGTCACTAATAACAAGTCGAGGAACACCAAAACGGAAAATTATATTCTTAAAAGCTTTATCACCACTCGTGTGTCATTTGTAGGAGAAGCTATTGCCTCGATCCATTTGAAACATAATCGACACTACAGTATAAACTTGTTTCCAAAGAAGATGGGAAAGGTCCCATGAAATCTATTCCCCAAACATCAAGACTTCAACTTCTAGTATTCCTTTACGAGGCATTTCATCGCGTCTTGAGATATTACAGTGCGTTGGCAGCGATCACGATTTAACGGCGATGTGGACATCCTTCCATAGGTTAGGCGAGAAAGGCCGGCTTGGAGAATTTGGCACACGTTTTAGAGGTGCTAGCATGTCGCCATAAGGAGATGAATGACAATGGGAAATGCGTCTTCTATTTCTTTGTCGGTATAAAGCGGAAAATTCCATCGGTCCTCGTTTAAATAAAAGTGGTTCGTCCCATAGTAACTCTTGAGATCATGGAAGAATTTCTTTTTGTTGGTACGTTAAATCGGTGGAAGCGCACGGCAGCTAAATAATTAACGATGTCGACATACCATGGCAATCCTACGGTCATGTCGATGGCTTCCACGACTTCCTTAGCTTCGGTTTATTTAAATCCAATTGAGCTAGGTAAACTTATCATATGCTATCGGATGCTCATACGGAAAATCGTCGTTAATTGGCACTTGTTGGGTTTTACACCTTCTAAGCGGGATAAATGATCCGCTTCGACGTTTTCTATTCCTTTCTTGTCTTTAATTTCCAAGTCAATTCTTGTAAAGTAAGATCCATCGAGAGTCAGGTTTTGCATCTTTCTTGGCAAGTAAATATCGGATAGCGTGGTCGTATAAATGATGATTTTGCTCCTACAAGGTAAAAGCGGAATTTGTCAAGCGCGAAGACCACGGCTAAGAGTTCTTTTCGGTTGTGGCGTAGTTCATCGAGATGAGTCTAGCGTTACTGGCGTAGTAAATTCGTGAAGTTTCTTTTCTTTCTTTGTCCAAGCTGCGCCTCTGGCGTAATCACTTGCATCGCACATGATTTGAAGGTAACCTCAATCGGGCGGTTGCATGATTGGTGCGAGAAATAAGTGCGACTTTAAGGGTTTCAAAAGCTTTGAGACAATCGTCATCGAATATGAACTCGGCATCCTTCATTAATAGACGGTAAGTGGTTTGGTAATTTTAGAAATCTTTAATAAAGCGTCGGTAAAAACCGTGTCTAAAAACTTCGTATCTCGAGCGGTCTTGGGTGGTTGGAGTTCTTTAATCACTTCTATCTTAGCTTTATCAACTTCAATTCCTTTATTGGAAATAACATGTCAATCTGATTCCTTCTCGACCATGAAATGGCATTTTTCGATTGAGCACAAGGTTTACTTTCACATCGTTCTAAAACACTCTCTAAATTAGATAGACATCCTTCAAAGCTTTGTCCACACACAGAGAAGTCGTCCATAAACACTTCCATGATGTTGTCAATGAAATCTGCGAAGATAGCCATCATACATCGTTGAAAGGTTGCGGGAGCATTACATAATCCAAAAGGCATTCGTGCATGCTGAGCGTTCCATAGGGACACGTGAATGTAGTCTTCTCTTGATCATCAGGGTGAATCGGAATTTGGAAAAATCCGGAATAACCGTCTAAATAGCAGAAATAGGAGTGTTTGGCTAATCGTTCTAACATTTGATCAATAAAGGGTAAAGGAAAATGGTCCTTTCGAGTAGCTTTGTTCAGTTTTCTATAATCAATGCACACTCTGTGTCCACTAACTACTCTTTGTGTTATCGATTCGCCTTGTGTGTTTTTCACGACAGTGACACCTCCTTTCTTAGATGCGACATGCTGGGCTAACCCACTACTTGTCGGAGATCGGGTATATAATTCGACTTCCATTAGCTTTTTGATTTCATCTCGACTACGATTGCTAAGGATCGGATTGATTCTTCTTTGAGGTTCTCGAGAGGTTTTGCAATCCTCTTCTAATAGAATATTGTGCATACAAATTGAAGGACAAATTCCTTTTAAGTCTGATATGTTATAACCTAACGCAATAGGGTATTTCCTTAGAACGTCTAAAAGTTTTGAGTTTGAGCTTCCTGGAATTCACTATAACAGTCGAGTTTGTTCGTTATCAAGGAATTCGTATCGTAGATTGTTAGGTAGAACTTTCAATTCTAGCTTTGGTTTCTTGGGACATGGCATATGATTAGGTGTAAGTGCTAGACTTTCGCAGGCATCATCTCTATATGGTTCTCGCCAATTGTCGTCTTCGAATATCGGAGGGTTTGAATCTTCATTATTTCGGAATATGTGGTTTGTTCAGCTTCCATCTCTCTTACGCACTCGTCTATAATATCGAGTAAATAACATGTGTCATTCATGGCGGGTGCTTGTAGAAATTGAGTGAGGATGAATTCCACTTTTTCCTCTCCGACTTCGAATGTTAATCTGCCCTTCTTTACATCAATTATAGCTCCAGCTGTAGCTAGGAATGGTCTTCCTAATATGATAGGGGTAACTGAATCTTCGGTAATGTCCATAATTATGAAATCGGTCGGGATATAGAATTGACCTATTCTAACTGGAACATTTTCCAATATACCTACAGGGTCCGATCGGTCAGCTAATTGAACAGACATTTTTGTAGGTGTAAGTTCTCCCATTTCCAGCTTTTTGCAAATAGATAGGGGCATGACACTGATACTTGCTCCTAAGTCGCATAGAGCTTTGTCTATGACGAATTTTCCAATGTTACAGGGTATAGAGAAACTACCTGGGTCTTTTAGCTTAGGAGGCATGTTATTCTGAATGATGGCACTACATTCAGCAGTGAGGGTAACTGTTCCGTTATCTTCTAACTTTTTCTTGTTAGATAGGATTTCCTTAAGAAATTTAGCATACGATGGCATCTGGGTGATGGCTTACGTGAGATATTGTGATATTTAGTTGTTTGAAGTTCCACGAATTTCTTGAATTGGCCCATCGATTTAGAATTGGTTAATCTCTGAGGATACGGAATTTGTGGTTTATAGGGCGGTGGAGGCACATAAGGTTTCTCTTTTTCTACAGCCTCTTGAGTTTCGTTTTCCTTGTCTTTTGGTTCGCTCTCGTTTTCACTCGGCTTGTCTTGCTTCTGATACATTGCTGGGTTTTCTAGTCTTGGATCAACAGGTCCGTCAAGTTCTTTTCCACTCCTTAGTATCACGGCATTAGCGTGTCCTTTCGGGTTAGGTTGTGGTTGACCAGGAAATATTCCAGCAGGAGCAGCAGTAGGTGTTTGCTGTTGAGCTACCTGTGAAATCTGAGTTTCAAGCATCTTGTTATGGGTAGCTAAAGCATCGACCTTGCTAGATAATTGCTTAATTTGCTCATTGGTATGTAAATTCTGATTTAAAACATCCTTATTGGTCTGGGATTGAGAAGCAATGAAGTGTTCTATCATAATTTCGAGGTTAGATTTCCTAGGAATGTTGGAAGTATTGGGTCCGTTATTAGGATGATTCGGGATAGCTTTCGGATAACCAGGTGGTGTAGCAGGAGCTTGTCCAGGAGCATACAACGCATTGTTGCTTTTGTACGAGAAGTTTGGATGATTCTTCCAACTTGGGTTATACGTATTACTGTAGGGATTTCCTTGTACGTAGTTAGCTTGTTCGACTGGTACTCCGGTCAAAAGGGGGCATTCTGGAGCAGGATGTGATTGAATACCACATAGATCGCAAGTTGGGATCACTGCAGCTACGGTAGCTGCGGGAGTGATGGAAAGATTCTCTAGTTTTTGGGTAAGGGCTTCCACTTTAGCATTAACTTGATCCAGGATGTTCACTTCAACCTTGTTACCTTTCGTTTGAGATTTCTCTACATTAACTCTCTCTCTTCCCCATTGGTAATGGTTCTGAGCCATGCTTTCGATAAGTTGGTTCGCATCGGCATAAGGTTTATCCATCAGTGCGCCACCAGGAGCAGCGTCTATAGTTAATCTTGTATTGTACAAGAGACCGTTATAGAATGTGTGAATAATCAACCATTCTTCTAAACCATGATGAGGGCAGAGTCTTAGCATATCCTTGTATCGTTCCATGCTTGAATAAAGATTCATTGTCTTTATCATGAAACCATTGATGTTGGCTCGAGCATAGCGGTTTTGCTTGGAGGAAAATATCTAGCTAGAAGACTTTCTTCAACTCATCCCAGTGGTGATTGAGTTGGAAGGATTGAAGCCAAGCACGAGCTCTGTCTCTTAAAGAAAAAGGAAATAGGCGCAATCGTATCGCCTCGGGGTTTACTCCATTCGCTTTCACAGTGTCTGCGTCTGCACAAACAACGGAGATGTAAATTCGGTCGTCGGTAGGAGCTCGAGGCGGTTCTGTGAGCAGCGGAAAGAAGAAGGTTTCAACTCGAAATCGTTTGACGATAGCGGAACTGTCTTGTATGAGGCTCCGCTTGAGAAGGAACTACGTAATCCTTAAGAGGACGAGGAGGAGGAGGTGGATCAGCCATTCTTAAGTCGTCGAGATGCGGAAGAATAGGCGGAGGAAGATTGTTGAGTTCACGGTACTCTTGAATTCGTCTTCTTAATCGAAGATAACGCTCGATATATATATGGGTATATGCAAAGGACCGCCTTGAGCGGTATTTGGCATACACAAAGGAAAATAAATAGTTGCCTTAGTCTAGCGGTTGCTACTTTAAGAGTGCACTAGTGACAGATCAAAGTCCCGACAGCGCCAAAAACTTGATGTCGATAAACCTAATGTGTCTAATGGTATCTTAGCGCAAGCACAGCCTATCGCGGTAGTAATAAAGATTATCGAATCCACAGGGACTTTGTAATCACTCTAGTGCGGAAAGAAATGCTAGTTTAGCTAAAGCGGAAATTATCACGTTTGGTTTTGGGAAGGTTAAGGAAGGTAAACTAATTGATTTTAAATTAATAATGGAATGAAATGGTCGGTATGCAATAGAGTCGACCTAAAGGATCTAATCGGACTTAAGCATATAAGGATGGTCAACTTAGTTTATCTGTAGAATTCATCAGTTTAAAAACCCTCAATTCACACTTTCATGGTCTTATCTCGGATTATACGTCTAAAGCCCTATACCTGCTTTCGCTAGCCTATAAGTGTTTAGAAATACTTTTTGGAAACTTAATTAATTCTAATATATTTTAAAGCGCTTTCACTGTATTTAAATCAAATGCCTAACTTTAGCTATCCGGTTAAAACCTCAGACTTTCGTGGTCTCGATCTAACCTATTTACTTTTCTTACTTTCGCAACGAAAAGGTTTTATTTTAAACATAAAAGTTATAACGAGTTAAGTTGATTAAGGTTTTAGCCTAAGTTTGATCAGATGCCTATTGTCTCTAACTATTCCATACCGACACTAAAGGTTTAGCTAGCCATAGAAATCAAAATAAACTCACAAGAAATAAAAACAAACAAATATAAAACAGACATTATAAATAATAAATTGAACTTAAATTAATTAAATCAGGAATATTGTAATACAAATGAAAATTAAAGAACCTGAAAATAAAGCCAATACTTTAATCCTTCTTCCACAGATCGGAAACTTGGACTTGGTATCGAATACAAGCGAATTACAAGCTTGAATAAAATCCTAAACTAGAATAATAATTTCGATGTTGGAAATTATTATTTGGCGATAATTAAACAATTGAAATCAACGAATGCAAAGAAAATATAAACTAAAATAAACTGGGTTCGATTTGTGAGCTTCCACAAGTAAATTGGAAATTGCTCTTCCTAACATTGAATGAGGTATTTATAGGAAAATGGAATTGGCGAGTTGGAAGATTTTCACACGTAGCTTCATTGAACTTCTCCAAAAATATAGGAACATGGTTGAGTTGAGGTTGAGTGGCTTGAGGTTGAGCCGAGGTTTAAAACTCATACATTTGAGCTTTCCCCGTCACCTGCATCTTACAAACGATATCGCGTTCGTTCGTTCTTGATATTCTGACGACTTTGGTGTTTTCCGTGTTCGGTCGTGGCAGATGTGTTACGGTCGTAACACGCTTCATGAGATCTTACGGTCGTGGCGATGCTTCGACCGTCACTGCTAAAAATCGCATTTCTTTGTGATTCATGTTTTCTTCATTCTTTGATGCTTTCTTGCATTGTTTCATGTTTTCTTACATTTTGAGCTAAGTTATGTAATACGCAAAAAAAGACAAACTCGAAATATTCGGGAGTTAATCGGGTCAAAATAATACAAAGCGGGTTAATTTCATGGAAAATAAGCGATCGATTTAGTGTTATCAGGTTAACTCTTCGTTCTTCTTTGTTGTGATCACGACAAAGTTCTCACAGCACTTCACAATCTTCCTCACCGTCTTGACAGTAGATCGGATTATCGAAGTTATATTTGTAATATAGCAAAATTTGTTATCAGTTAGAGTGAATCTGCGATTATCCGCATTGGGTGTGTGTCAGAACACATAACCTTTGAAGAATTGATAAAGTAAAAGAAAGGAAATAAAACAACACCTAAATGCAAAATTCCAATGATTTTATTGAATGAAAATATGCAAATGATGAGATAATAACCCTCACAAACTGATGTGATACTGAGGGCAAGGCATTAGGCTTTAAAGTTTATTGTTCAAAGCATAGAAAACGAAAAGCATAATAGAAAACAAAAAGCAATTACTCCGGTCTAAAGAAGATTGGTATCACGTCTTCAGTCTTCAAATTGTTAGGTCCATTGTCGGGAGTTGGGAAGATCCAATTGTTGATGTCGAAGTCATTGTCGTTGTCTTCTATAGCATGGACTCCATCTTTTTGATGCGAGAAGGAAGTTGGTAAAACGCGTTCGCGTATCATCTTCTGACCTTTGGTGGTGAAGCCTAAACCAGTCTTGTTAGATTTGAAAGGAAGATCGGGGAGCTGACCCCAAATAGTACGACCTCCTTCTTCAACTGCAACTTGAGCATCTTTTAGTGAGGTCATCCTAGGCAGAACTTGTATAACTTCAGAAGTGACAGGAGAGTCAACAGGCATGACTCTTGGAACTATTTCGAACGCTTGACAGGGAGTTTTGAAGAATTCACCTTCCATTTCGAGGTATCAGAATGATTGCAGATGGCTTACCATGTACTCCTCCTCACCGCATATTGTAACAACTTTCCCCTTCACTGGGTACTTGACGATGTAAGGTAAAATTAGCAATGCCCATGTATCAAGGGCGTCAGTAGGCAAGATTAAAAGTCGGGCGGATGTCCATGGCGAAGAAAGTGGAGTCGAGTCTGGGAACCGACTTTAACTAGTGGAATGAGCTCTCAATCTTGTCGTTTAGAACCATCAAACTCTCACAATTATGTTCTTGGGCTTCAAGACCAATCCTTCAACATCAAGTCGGTCAAAAGCACTCTTGGTGGGATATTAGGAAGCGAGCGGTATCTACAAAACATGAGACAATGTAACGCCCTTGCATTCAACAGAAATGTGCAAGACTTTGTTGTGTTTCCTTCCGACGGAAGTCAATCGACATCGAGAAACCTAGACCATTGTTGGCGGCCGGGCTAGCAATACAAACTTCAAGCGATCGATAGTGGTGTCTTCGGTATGTGAGCATTCTTGAAACTTCACCAAGGCCTTAGCATGAGCCTCGAGCACAATAGCGAGCTAACATGGATATCTTGGACGGAGTTTGTCCCTGTTCCACAATATTATAGTCACTCTCTTGATGATCTTAATTTCCTCCATTTCTTGCTTGGAGTATCTTGACAACTTCCTTTGGTACTACATCTGAGCGGGATGAGTTCTTGGTTCTTTCCTCGCGCTTGGGGTTGGTTCGATAGTGGGATGCAGTGGAGTCATAATGTCTTTGGGGAGAGATCTATGGAGAAAACACTCTTACGGTTGGTTACCTTGCTTGATCCGGTAATGTTGTCAATGTCAGTAATGGTAGCTTCAACTCTAATGTCCTCAATGGTCAAAGGGTCTTGTTTGACGCCGCGATAATAAACTTCAGCTCCATAGTTCCACGGTATAGCTTTGTTAGAGGAATATGGAACAGGTCTAGGAGAAGTAATGATGAAAGGTGCCACTCTAGGTGCAGGATCGTGAGGAGAGAGATCCTTGTGTTTACATCAGCATAGTCTTCTGGGAAATCATCTCCCCATCCGGTTGCCTTGACATCTTCAATAGGAATCTTGTAACTTTCAGGAACGATATACTTCACCATGTAATCGAACTTTCCACTTGGCTGCCCCAAGGTATCCCAGACTTCTGGTACGGCTTCGCTCATATCTTTGATCTTCAGATTCTTAGACATGTCTTCACACAGATTCTCCACAGATGAAGGTTTCAGAAATAGCACTTCTCAGTTATCCATCATGCATTAAATACGTCTTCTCGACCAAGCACATCCAGTCGGTGCTAGTGGGCACCAACGATTCTACGGGCATCTGGATTGGCGTGGCTTGACAAATTCTTCTTGATCATCGGAGTAATAGTCAAGTTGTTCACATTAAAAACATAAGAATTCTTGTCAATAGCATTGGAACCTTTGCCATGGTTAGCATTGGTAGCGTTGATCACATTCGGGTCTCGATAGGAGGATCAAACTCAATTTTTAGCTTGATCATGTCTTGAATCTTGTTCTTGAGCCCAATAGTCGTCGGTGTGGTACTTTTGGGTGCATTGCGTTGATATGCACACTTAGCATTAGGATTGTACTTCGGAGAGGAAGTGTTGATGTGTTGAGGAGGATCCCTCAAGGTACTCAGCTCTACTTTCAATATGTGTTGCAATGCTTGCGACAATGGCATGTTGATCTTCGTAAACTGTCTTCGTGGCACGTTCTGGTTACACGCGTTGTTTCGTTGAGGTTGTGCTGGTGTAGGATTGGAGATCACAACTTCCCCCACAAATTGAGTACGATCAGTTTTGACACGACTTTTCTGACCATACACAACATTGGCTTCTTTCTTACCACCAAAAGATCTTTTCGCAGCATTTGAAGACGATTCCACCTGTATTTTCCCGCTCTTGATTTCAGCTTCAATGCATTCTCCTATCAATATCAGCTCAGTGAATCCGGCTGAGGAGTTTCCAATCAGATGATTGAAGAATGGGCCTGTCAGTGTTCCCATGAACATATAAACCAACTCCCTATTGGACAAGGGTGGTGAACTACGCCTTAGATCTCTCCATTTACGAGCATACTCTTTGAATTTCTCATCGACCCATAGTCATGCTGCGATTGTTGTCTTGTCTTTGCTTGTGAAAACATACGCTAAGTTATTCCGGTATGGATGTGAGTACTCTCTGGTGATAATACCACTCAAGCGAGCTCGGATAAACTCTCTTGGAAGTAATGGATCCATAGCTTCCATATCGATGTGAGGATGGATCTTACGAACATAGGACTTCAAATGCAACCGGACAAGAGATTCCATCATACTTGGCAAAAGTAGGAACCTTGAACTTGCAGGGAATCACCACACCAGGAACTAGACTCAGATCATCAAAATTTATGGACATCTTCAGATTTTCCACAGCATTCAGACGATCTTCAAGTTGTTTGTATTTGTCATCATCAGGAGGATACTGCTCGCTCACAGAGTCTTCATCTTCGTTTTCAGACCCATGATGGCTTCCTTCACTGTTCTTGACACTTCACTCGGTTTCACCACTCTTGTCTGAGATTTCAAACGGATGACCACCTTAATTTGGACCCTTATGATTTCTTCCCATGTTGAGGATACCGATGGTTTTCTTCTTTACGTGATGAGCTTCTTCAGGTCTTTCGGCCTTGGGCCAAGTTGTGAACATTTCCTAGAACGGGCATTACGAGGCACGGAGATCTTTGATGATCATTCAAGAGCCATTTACGCTAAAATAAATAGCGAGAGAATGAGAAAGCGATCTTCAATGTACACATATGAAATGTCATGCCATGATATGCGATGTTATGCAATGCAATGCAATGTTTTCAAGGACCTTAGGAATTTAAATTTGTTAAATAAGCACGAACAAACTTTATTAGTTTTCTTTTCTTTTTCTTTTTTTTTTAGTTTTGAAAATAAAAGAATAAAAATCCTAAAGCTCTAAGTCTCCATGGGCACTTCCTCTTGGTCTTTGAAGTAGGCGTTGATGTTTAGCTCCTCGTGAAGTAGCTTAGTCGACTCTAGTACCTTATTCTCGCTTGCATAACAACGAGCTTCAAGCGTATCCCTTTCTTCTTTAAAATGAATCCAGGATCTCTTCAGTCTTTGAAATCAGTAGCATGTCGGGATGGAGGACGGTATAGGGTCGTCACCTATAGCAGTTCCATAATTATTGGTACACATGTGTAAATGGCATCATGAGGTTTTGAGCTCGAGCTCGCATCCATTTGAGTAAGGTTCCCAAGGAATGGGATTCGGTGTCCCAAAGTCTTGGTATCATCTTCTTTACCATGCCCCAATGTATGAACCTTCGATGGTAATTAGGAGATCGTGGTTGTAGTCGAACACAATATCTTGGAGAAGCATATCATGAGGATCATCTCTTTGAGCATAAGCAAGCTGGCGTAGAGCTAGAGAAGGGTTGTAGGTGATACCTCCCTTATGCCAAGTGGTACATTAGGAATTCCCATGCTTTCAATGAAGGTGAAGTCCTTTTGAGAGAAAGGCACTAACGGATATCGAATGAGAGGTGACATCAGCCTTTGAGACCACTTCAATCTTTGCTCGTTCTTCATTCTTGATTGAGGAAGGTCGAAATAAACCACACGGAAAGTAACGGTATGCAACACATGAGAGTTCCTTGTCTTTTGATAGTACAGTGTGATCAGAATTTCCAAGTAACCAATTCTTTGAGTTGAGAAGGTATACACATGAGTTGATTCGGATAGTCTTTACGGAAGCCATAATCCACAAAATAGAGCAAAGATAAATCCTAGGTCCTTGAAATAGTTAGAAATGATATGCAATGTTATGATGTCATGATGTCATGTTTAGCAAGCACAAGCAAATCACCTGATAACCCTAGGTTTAAGGCTTGCATGAGGTATAGGTGTCTACCGTACCAAAGTTTGAGTGGGTTCGTCACCGTCTATCAATGGTGGTGTGGCATCCGAGTGTCAGCCAGCCCAGTGCACCAAAGCCATTGCATCTTACTACCTTGGCCAAGATGGGTCAATTAGGGTTCTAAAAGTTGAGTTAGTCTTGATGACACCACGTGAGCGCCAAATACTTTCCTCAACATGAGTATGAGGAGCATCGGGACATCAGTGTCGCACTAACATAGCCATCATGTTGTGGTTTCGTATCGCTAACGGTCGATGATTTATTATTACTTACCTAAGGAAACACGGATCCGGTGTAGGATCCCCCAATATAATACCTAAGCAGCCCTTAAAAGTAAAGCATACAAGTCAAGCGAGAAGCGGTAAAGATAATCTAAAATCCTTAAGGCATTCTCTTTGGGTGTCTCCGGAAGAGTACATGATTTATGTCTGATGGGAGAAGCTGACTTTTGGAGTTTGTTTTGCTTTTATCGCAAATGTTGCGGATAGCAAGAGTCGCCACCGACTTTTCTTTTATCCAATTAAGGGAAGGTGAAAAAAGAGCGAAAAAGACCTTCGTTAGATTCGAGTAAGGGAGAAGGTTATGAAAAGGAAGGTATTAGCACCTTTTCATCCGTAGTTATCTGAGCTCTTAGTTGCTTTAGCTCACTTTAAAATTGCTACTGTGTGTGTTTGAAAAATGTTTTGAAAAGGCATTTCGCTTTGACCGTAATGATTCATATTGGAATGTATCTGAAGTGATTGGAAATGTTCGTTTTGAAAAGTGTTTTAACTTTGACAAAAGTGTGAGGTGTGAAAAGTATTTTGATAGAGCAAGCAACTAAAAGTCTTATTACCTACTAAAAATCGTTTTAGTGTTATTTTACTTTCCTTTAGAATAATGTTATCCATACCATTAGTTGGTAGGTA
This sequence comes from Vicia sativa, assembly GCA_021764765.1. Taxonomy (NCBI): domain Eukaryota; kingdom Viridiplantae; phylum Streptophyta; class Magnoliopsida; order Fabales; family Fabaceae; genus Vicia; species Vicia sativa. The sequence continues at coordinate 65,374,395 of CM038795.1, forward strand.
ACCATATTCGTTGGATGTAAAGGACATTGAAGGGACATCGGATGGTCATGGCAAGGTATCTAGTTTGATGAAGGAACGATCATCACTTTCGTGAAACAATCGAGGGCGAGATCATGTATTCGTAGGCCACGTCGAGGACTATGATCTTTGTATCGAAGGACTATGATGATATGTTTGTGAAACGCGATGCTAGGATACCTCGTTCGAGGACTTGACCATTTATTGACGAGAGAATACTCTAGGGGTGCATGTGTGTGAAGAGTGTGTTAAATTCAAATATTTTATCTTACAATTAGAGGTGATCGTTCGTTTTATCTTGCCATACGCCTAATTACTAGCGGTTTATATGGTGCGGAAAGTAAATGCGGTAAAGTCGGAAAATAAATCCTACGCTATTACATGGCTTTGGGCGATTACATAATATAGGAGTGCGGAAAGTAAATCCTAATTAAGCTATTACATCCCATGAGCAGTTACATAATATGGAAAAAGAATGCGAGAAAATTAATCCTAACTATTACAACCTGGAAGCAGATACATAATAATCGGAAAAGAATAGAAATTCGCATAAGAGAAAAAATGTGTTAGTAAAAAAAAGATTTTTGAGTTAGGAAAAAGTTTTTAGGTTAGTAGTCCTAATTAGATGGTAAGAGAATTTTTGGGAATTTTCTGGATTGGTTTTAGTAAATAAAAGCAATTAAAAGTCAATTTTATGGTTAATTAACAATTAATTAAAATATGCATGCAAAAATATTAATTTTTATGCCAAAAATTAAATAAACATTTTTCTATCCTAAATGCAAAAAGAAATTATTTTTGGTGATGTTTTGATGTGTTAGAAAATTGTTTGAAAAGAAATTAAATTAAAAGGAAAAAATATGAAGAAAATAAGAAAATATGTTAGTTTTGCAAAGTTGTACAAATATCGGACAAAGCCAGGGATCGAACCCAAGCCCTTTCCTTCAACACGCGCGCTGCTTGCCACTGGACCAACCTGCGCTTGGTGTTAGCATTATGGAACAAAAACAATATAAGCGAAGTGATTTTCTGAAAACCAAATCGAAAACACGCGCGAAGAACTTCATCTTCTTCGTTCAAATATTTAAACTTTTAGCTACGGTTTTGGTCCGTAGCAAAAGCTTTTACCCACAGATTGCCCGTAGCTATAGCACCTGCAAAAATCAAAATCCAAAAATATGCAAAATAAATTTGTTATGGGGACATGGATCGATTCGGTTTGGTCCACTGAACATGCTGGGATCATTGGTTTCGTCCAATTTTTCCTATTCCAGAAAACCCCAATTGGAGCTTATGAACCCTAACAATGGCAAGTCACGATTCATGTGTCTAAACTCAATTAACCTATCGCGAAAGTTTGAAACTCCATTCTAAACACAAACAAACAATTAAAACATGTTAAATATGCATGAAAATCAAAAATTGAATTTGAGTTAAAGTGTTCGAATCGAAAATCGTGTTTTAGTGATTCTGGGAGTATTGCTGGCTTGTGAGTATCTGGAATGGATCAGAGAACCTCTAGGAACGTATTGGAATGCTTAGAATGATTGAATTGATCTGAAACTAGGGCTGCTAATTGCTTGAATGTCATGGATTTTTTGAAGTCGGGTAGGGTTCTTGGAGGCAAGGATTTCGTCCTTTGTACTTGTGGATGCATTGTGTACTTATAGTAGAGTGAATTAGGTCAAGAATCATGAAGAAATTATATGAATCAATGAGAAAATATTTGATTTGGTATGAACCAAATATTGCCTTTTTGATCAAATCTCATTCAATTTTTGTAATCAATGCAATTTCGAAATTGCAACTTGTATGGCTTGCTTGGACCTCAAGAATGAGAGAAAAATCCAATTTGCAATTAATTTTGATTTTCTATCTTTTATTTTAATTAAATTGGCTTTTAAATGATTAAAAATCCAAAATAAATAGAAAATAAAAGATAAATTCGTGGTCTTGGGCTTGGAGGTTCCAAATCAACTAAGGAACATGTTTGAACCAAGAAAAGTTAGGCCCATTTGCAAAGTTTTTGGTTTTGTCAAGTATTTCTCTTTGTGCACCTCCTCAAAAATGCTCAACTTGTGCAGGTGTATCTTGCTCAATTTTTAACATTTTTGGGTGTTCTTGGAATTTTTAGAAAGCTCAAGATGTCCTCTAAACAGTCTCTTTGGTTTCATCTTCATTGGAGTTTCTATGCTCATGAACACTCCTTTACAAAAAGTTGACTTTTTGTTGACTTTGAAAAGGACCTGTAATGTTTTGATCCATAACTTCCAAATGAAGCATTTTCTGCCCAAGCTTGTGAGACATGAAGTTGTAGAGAATTGAATTCTCTTCAAAATGAGTTGTGGTGGAAAAATTTCTAATAAAGTATGTGAAAGTTATGTCTGGTCAAAGTTCTGTTGACTTTTGTCTGAGAAAGCCCAATTTAGAAACTTTGACTTTTGATCAATTCTTGACTTTTCTTGATGAATCATGATCAACCCTTGATCAAATGATGAATATCACTTCAAAATATTGATGTTGACCAAGTATTATGAAGTTTGACTGTATGTTGACCATAGTTGACTTTTGTCCATACAATTGATTTTCAACCATCGAGCAATTGTGCGAGAAAACTTGACTTATAAGCTTGAAACTTGTCATGAAGATTCTTTGAAGCATATGTGAGGCATGATGACCACTGGAAATGTTGGGCCCTTGGTTTGAGGATGGCAAAACCCTAGTTTGGGTTGATTGTTTAGGAGAGGATTTGTCTAGTCAACCCTTGTGAAATCCTTGAGTATGGACATGTGAAATGTCTTGAGAAGTAGGAGGGCAAATTTTGGGGTATGACAAATACCCTTGATCAGCTTCGATGTTTTCAGCGATGTCGTCTTCCCGCCATATAATCAGGCGCTGATGCATAGAAGAAGGCACATCACCAACTTCATAGTTTACCAAGACCACGTTATGGGACCTTATGTCGATGTCGTACTTACCGACTCTCTTCAGGATGTGACGTGGCATTATATTCACTGTAGCGCCACAATCCACTAACACCTTGTTAATGGCTGTTTCTTCCACCTTTGCTCTGATTAGCAATGGCTTTAAATGGCTTCTCATGGCCATATTAGGCTTCTCAAAGAAAGCATCTTGGCTCTCAACAGAGCCATTGTTCATCACAAAATAGCAGGTTAGCTTATGTAAAGCCATTTCAGCAGCATCAAGGTCACTAGTGTTCTCCATTTATATCGGTATGTTGTACTCCTCTAGAAGTATATAAACCACATTGACCAGAATGTCTAAGCTTGCTTCAGAATTAGAGGCAAAATCATCAGTTGCCTCCTCAGAGCCATGGTCGACTGGCTTATTCACGCACTCCTTGATTTGTTGATTAACAGCAGGGTCGACTTTGGGCTTGTACTATCGAAGGATCTTGCCTTTGTTGACAACATTTTGTTTGGCAGCAATGGCTTGTCTTTCAGCCTGCTTCTTCATTTGGAAACGCCTCCACTGAGTTCGACTCATTGGATTTTCCCCATATA
>CM038795.1:65378036-65403562 GCA_021764765.1 Vicia sativa
GTCAACTTGAGCTAAAACCTTAATCTTAACTGGTTATAACTTTTTGTGTTTAAAAATAAAACCTTTTAGTTGCGAAAGTAAGAAAAGTAATAAGTTAGATCAAAGACCAGAAAGTGGGGTTTTTAACCGGATAGCTAAAGTTAGGCATTTGATTTAAATAAATTGAAAGCGCTTTAAAATATATTAGAATTAATTAAGTTTCAAAAAGTATTTCTAAACACTTATAGGCTAGCGAAAGCGGTATAGGGCTTTAGGCGTATAATCCGAGATAAGACCATGAAGAGTGTGAATTGAGGGTTTTAGCGGTAATTCTCTGAGATAAACTAAGTTGACCATCCTTATAGCAAGTCAGTTAGATCCTTTAAGTCGACTCTATTGCATACCGACCATTTCATTCCATTATTAATTTAAAATCAATTAGTTTACCTATGCCTTGAAAACCAAGCGTGACAATTTCCGCCTTAGCTAAACTAGCATTTCTTTCGCTAGAGTGATTACAAAGTCCCATGGATTCGACAATCTTTTATTACTACCGCGATAAGTGCAATAAACACAGTTAAGATACCATTGAACCACGTTAGGTTTATCGCACATCAAGTTTTTGGCGCCGTTCTTGCGGTATTTTGATCTAGTCACTAGTGACTCTTAAAAATAACCTTTAGGCAACTAGAGCAACTATTTATTTTCCCTTTTTGTATGCCAAATACTCGCTCTCGGCGGTCCTTTGCATATACCCATACTCTGATATCAGCGTTATCTTGATTAAGAACGAATTCAAAATGCAATGAACTGACAATCTTATCGTCCCCATTCTTCCGATCTCGTAATTCTGAAGAATGGTGATCCACCTCCTCGTCCTCGTCCTCTTAAGGATTCGTAGTTCCTTCTCCAGCGGAGCCTCATGCCGATGTGCGACACTGCTGTAAAGCAAAAGCGATTCGAGCTGAAACCTTCGATTCTTCCGTAATTCGTGAGAACCGAGTTCTGCGGAGCTCCTGCAGCGACCGAATTTACATCTATCGGTGTTTGTGCGCGTTATGCGGAACCTTGTGAAGCGAATGGAGTAAACCCCAAGGAGATACGATTGCGCCTATTCCTTTTTCTTTAAGAGCCAGGCTGGTGCTTGGCAATCTCCCTTCAACTCAATCACCACTTGGGATGAGTTGAAGAAAGTTTTCTAGGTAGATATTTTCCTCCAAGCAAAAGCGCTATGCTCGAGCCAACATCAATGGTTTTGAGACGAGGAAAGACAATGAATCTTTATTCGAAGCATGGAGAGCGATACAGGATATATGCTAAGACTACACCCTCGTCATGGTTTAGAAGAATGGTTGATTATTCCACACATTCTATAGCGGTCTCTTGTACAACACAAGATTAACTATAGGCCTACGCTCACTGGTGACGCGATGGATAAACCTTATGCCGATCACGAACCGACTTATGAAAGCATGGCTCGAGAACCATTACCAATAGGGGAGAGAGAGGTTAATGTAGAAAATCTCAAGCGAAAGGTAACAAGGTTGAAGTGAACAACTGGATCAAGTTAATGCTAAAGTGGAAGCCCTTGCCCAAAAACTAGAAATCTTTCCATCGCTCATCTGTGGCTGTGATCCAACTTCGATCTATGTGGTATTCAATCACGTCTGCTCCGAATGCCCCCACCCAGAGGATACCGGCCGAACAAGCTAACTACATGCGAAATCCTCTGATGTCGTATAACCCAAGTTGGAAGAATCATCCAAACTTCTCGTACAAAAAGCAACAATCGTTGTATGCTCACAGACAAACTCTGCTACACACAGTTATCGAAGCTATCCGAATCATCCTAATAACGGACCCATACTTCCACATTCCTAGAAATCTAACCTCGAAATTATGATGAGAACTTCATTGCTTCTCAATCCCGGACCAATAAGGATGTTTTAAATCGATTTACATACCAATGAGCAAATTAAGCAATTATCTAGGGTCGATGCTTTAGCTACCCATAACAAGATGCTTGAAACTCGGATTTCACGGGTAGCTCAGCAATGACACTCACTGCTGCTCTGCGGAATATTTCACGGTCAACCACAACCTAACTTAGAAAGGACACGCTAATGTCGTGATACTAAGGAGTGGAAAAGAACTTAGCGGACTGTTGATCGAGACTAGAAAACCCGACAATGTATCGGAAGCAAGACAAGCGGTAAGCAGGCGAACAAAAGACAAGGAAAGCAAACTCGAGAGGCACATGTGAAAAGAAACCTTATGTACTCCACCGCCCTATAAACCACAAATTCGTATCCTCGAGATTAACCAATTCTAAATCGATGAGCGATTCAAAAGTCGTGGAACTTACGAAACAACTAAATATCTGAATACCATTCACGAAGCCATCCCCGGATGCCATCATTATGCTAAATTTCTTAAGAAATCCTATCTAACAAGAAAAGTTAGAAGATAGCGAACGATTACCCTCACTTCTGCGAATGTAGTGCCATCATTCGAGAATAACATGCCTCTAAGCTAAAAGACCCGTGGTTTCTCTATACCTTGTAACATTGGAAAATGTCATAGACAAAGCTCTGTCGACTTAGGAGCAATATCGTGTCATGCCCTATCTATTTGCAAAAATGGAAATGGAGAACTTACACCTACAAAAATGCATTCGATTAATTGCGTCCCCGATTTAAGTATCACATGGGTATATTGGAAAATGTTCCGGTTAGAATAGGTTGATTCTATATCACGCGATTTCATAATTATGGACATTACAGAAGATTCGATTACCCTATCATATTAGGAAGACCATTTCTAGCTGACTAGGCTATAATTGATGTGAAAAGCGATTAACATTGAAGTCGGAGAGGAAAAAGTGGAATTCATCCTCGCTCAATTTCTACAAGCACCGCCATGAATGACACATATTATTTACTCGATATTATAGACGAGTGCGTAAGAGGTGATTTGAACAAACCACATATTCAAAATAATGAAGATTCAAACCCTCCGATATTCGAAGAGCGACAATTGGCGAGAACCATATAGAATATAGATCTAGCGAAAGTCTAGCACACACCTAATCATCACCATGTGTCCCGAAACCAAAACTAGAATTGAAAGTTCTACCTAACAATCTATCGAATTCCTTGATCTTTGAACAAACTCGACTGTATAGTGAATTCCGGTTTAGGGAAGCTCGAAACTCAAAAACTTTTAGGCGTTCTAAGGAAATACCCTACTTTGCGTTAGGTTATAACATATCGAGACTTAAAAGGAATTTGTCCTTCAATTTGTATACCAATATTCTATTAGAAGAGGATTGCAAAACCTCTCGAGAACCTCAAGAAGAATCAATCAGATCCTTGCTTGCGTAGTCGAGATGAAATCAAAAGTTAATGGGCTGAATTATATACCCGATCTCCAGCGGTAAGTGGGTTAGCCCGATGCATATCGTACTGAAAGGAGGTGTCCTTTATCGTGAAAAACACACAAAGCGAATCGATAACACAAAGAGTAGTTAGTGGACAGAGTGTGCATTGATTATGAAAAGCTGAACAAAGCTACTAAAGGACCATTTTCCTTCTTTATTGATCAAATGTTAGAGCGATTATTAAACACTCCTATTACGCTATTTAGGCGGTTATTAGGATTTTCCAAATTGATTGACCACGATGATCGAAGACTACGTTCCGTGTCTATGGAGCGTTCGTCTGAAGACGAATGCCTTTTGGATTATGTAATGCTCATGCACCTTTCAACGATGTATGATGGCTATCTTGAATTTCATTGACAACATCATGGAAGTGTTTATGGGCGACTTCTCATGTGTGGACAAAGCTTTGAAGGATGTCTATCTAATTTAGAGAGTGTTTAGAGCGATGTGTGAAAGTAAACCTTGTGCTCGGTGGGAAAAATGCCATTGGGAGAAGGAATCGTACTTGGACATGTTATTTCCAATAAAGGAATTGAAGTTGATAAAGCTAAGATAGAAGTGATTAAGAACTCCACCACCCAAGATTCGGGAGATACGAAGTTTTCTAGGACACGCCAGGTTTCTGGCCTTTTATTAAAGATTTCTCGAAAATTACAAAACACTTAGGTCTATTAATGAAGGATCTTTGAGTTCATATTCGATGACGATTGTCTCAAAGCTTTTGAAACCCTTAAAGCCGCACTTATTTACGCACCAATCATGCGCCCGATTGGAATTACCTTCGAAATCATATGCGATGCAAGTGATTCTGCTGTAGCGCGGTTCTTGACAAAGAAAGAAACTTCACGCAATTTACTCGCCCGGCGGAATGCTAGACTCATCTCGGATGAACTACGCCCTGTTGAAAAAGAACTCTTAGCCGTGGTCTTGGCTTGACAAATTCGTTTTACCTTGTAGGAAAATCATCATTTATCGGACCACCTTTGCTATCCGATGTTACTTGCCAAGAAAGATGCAAAACCGAGACTCCTCCGATGGATCTTGCACCACAATTCGACTTGGAAATTAAAGACAAGAAAAGGAATAGAAAGCGTCGTAGCGGATCATTTATCCCGTTTAGAAGGTGTAAAACCGAACAAGTGCCAATTAACGACGATTTTCCGTATGAGCATCGATAGCACATATGATAAGCGACTAGCTCGATTGGATTTAAATAAACCCGAAGCTAAGGAAGTCGTGGAAGCCATTGACATACCAGTGGGATTGCCATGGTATCGCGACATCGTTAATTATTTAGGCTGCGGTGCTTCCACGATTTAACGTACCAGCGAGAAAAATTCTTCCATGATCTCGAAGTTACTATTGGGACGAACCACTTTTATTTAGCGGGGACTGATGGAATTTTCATGGTTTTATACCGTGAAAGAAATAGAAGGCGTCATTTCCCATTGTCATTCATCTCCTTATAAGCGGACATGCTAGCACCTCTAAAAGCGTGTGCCAAAATTCTCAAGGGCCTTTTACGGCCTAACCTATGGAAGGATGTCCACATCGCCAGTTAAAAGCTGATCGCTGCCAGCACTTAGGTAATATCTCGAGAGCGATGAAATGCCTCGAAAGGAATACTCGAGTTGAAGTCTTTGATGTTTGGGAATAGATTTCATGGGACCTTTCCCATCTTCTTTTGGAAACAAGTTTATACTCGTAGGCATCGATTATGTTTCAAAATGGATCGAGGCAATAGCTTCTCCTACAAATGACACACAGTGGTGATAAAGCTTTTAAGAATATAATTTTCCGCGTTTGGTGTTCCTCGACTTGTTATTAGTGGCGGTGGATCTCATTTTATTTCAAAGATATTTGATAAATTACTACCTAAATATGGAGTAAACAAGCATTAGCAACACCTTATCATCCATGAAACTAGCGGACAAGTCGAGATTTCCGAAGAGAGATTAAACAAATATTAGAAAAAATTATGCTATATCTGGAAAGATTGGTCATCAAGCTTAACGAGCTTTATGGGCTTATAGGACACCTACAAGACTCCTATCGGAACTACACCTTTCAAACTTGTTTACGGAAAATCATGTCATCTCCGGTGAATTAGAGCATAAAGCTTATTGGTGATAAAGACACTCAATATCAATTACCTTCTGCTTTGGTGAAAGCGCATCCTCGATTTACATGTTGGAAGAATTAAGACTAGCGCTTTACAGCTAAAATATACAAAGAGCGAACTAAAAATTGCACGATAGCGTTTATCTCGGAAAGAATTTAGTGTGGAAGATGTCGTACTTTTATTTAATTCTAGAACTTAGACTCTTCTGGAAAACTTAAATCTAGATGGTCCTTCGATATTACAAAAGTATTTCCTAGCGGATGCGTAGAAATTAAGGATAGAAATAGTGCCCGTTTATTGTGTAAGCATGATTAAAACAATATCATCATATAGATAATAGGGATTATCTGAATAAGCTAAAACTGTAGAGCGCCTATTTCTCCCGACTAATCTTTCACTAGGTATTTAAATCGGGCTTATAGCGTTAAAAGCAGCCATAGGAGCAACCCATTTTATTTTTGCTTGCTATTTTGTTTGTATTATTCTATTTTATTTTCTTTTAATTTATTTTTCATTTTTTAAAACTTTTATAAAGCTATGCTTTGATTTCAAAACAATTTTACTTGCCACAGGATTTCTGAAAAGTCTTTTTCTCTTTACTTTCTCCTCTACTCTGTTTCCCCGCTTTACTTTTGCTATGGATCCTCCACAGAACTTTATGGAAACCAACTTTAGAGGTAGAAACCAAAGAAGAAGATTTGAGGCTTTGTCTCAGCGAGACATCAGTTTAACCCTGTATCATGATGAACCCACTATGGACACTTTAGGCATTACCGACAGTGTTTACTACATGTTTAACCAATTGGGATGGGAGAAAGCACACCTGAAAAATAGGTTTATCACTTACCGAGAGCTTACCCTTGAGTTCTTGAGTTCTTTAGTTTACATCCCTGAACACGGTGTGTCGAGCCGGAAAAGGAATCATCGCCTTAGGACTTTTTGGTATTGAGTTCACCTATAACCATAGGGACTTAGGCTTTATTAGAGTTCAGTGGACCCTTAACTTTACTACTCCACGAGGTGGATTTATTGGATTTTGAGCTGGATTACTACAGGGTACTTTAACAAACTATCATCGACCCGGTATGGATAACAATGAGATACATAACCCGACTATCCGTTATTTCCATGGATTCTTGCCCACTCTGTTTGGAAAGAACAAAACCAAAATGTTGTATCCAGGATGAGTTATCTCTACTTTATTGTATGAACCTAGGGCATACATCCATGTTATCCCGCTCGATGAAGACCTTTACCCGCATTAGTGAGGGTCCCTAATGTTCACATCGGTGTGGGAGGATTAGTTACAATGATTGCAAATGCTCTTGGACTTAGTTACCAACTTAATAAGCATGCCCATTTGGATCAATTAGGCCTATGAACATTGATTTACATTTCAACAACGATAATAGGAAATTTAGGCTTTGCACCTTATGATTACACGATAAGCGAAGTTGTTACTCTTTTACCCTTCGAACCATGCCCGAGTAAGTGTCCATAACCGTGATAATTGGTTGTATGAATTGAATCCACCGACCACCCCTCAACACGGAAACACCACAATCATATTTTGTTGTTGATAATTTCATGTCTGCAAGCAGATCACGAAACTCCTCCAGTTACCATGATTTTACAAATATGGTGAAGCACAGTAGCTGACATAAACCAAGGAGAATACACTACACATTAAACATTCGACCACTTTGGATTCTTATAAAGCGACATTGATGGAATAAAGAATGAATTGAAGACTATGCGTTTGGATCTTATTGGTTTAGCCGACATCACGATGGAGCAATTCTATAACATCACCCAAGCTTTAGAGATATTGAAAGCAAAGATTGGATGAAGCAGGTTCTTAGTTCTTAGTTCTTAGTTTCTTAGTTTTTCGGTTTCGAGTTTTCAATTCTTAGTTTTAGAATTTTCCCATTCGATTTGTTTCTGGTAGTTTCAATTCTTTATTAAGTTTCAATTCTTTGTTAAATTACTACATTTCAATTCTGATCATTTACTTTACATAAAAGAACAAGTTACTCATTTTGAATTAATGCAATTGTTTGTTTTCAATTTTAAACTTACATTCATTATTACATTTACAATGTTTTGATTTTCTCTACTCTTGCGAATTATATATTGGATTATATGTTGAATGAATTAATGTTGTGTTTATGTTGGAAATGCACGAGATGTTCTGCTCTATAAAAATATCACTCAATGTTATTGTGTTGTCTTTGTTAAAAATTGCAAAATTTATAGTACTTACGATGTCATAACCCCCGGGACCGTTACGCCATTCGGCGTTACGCTCGTCGACTAGGTATTCTACGATCGTAACACGGGTTATCGATAACCTGATAGCGGTCGTTCCTTTTCTTCTTCCTGACCTTTCTCTTCTTCTTCCATAACTCCCCAACCGTCCCACTTCCTCCATTAACTACCATTAACCCATTCAACCCACCACAAATCCCTCTCAAATTTCAAACTTCCCTTATCTCCTTTCTATATATACTCCATTACCGTATCATCCTCTCATTCACAAACCACCACGTTCTTACTCGAAACACTTTTGCATGCAAATGGCGAACAATCTCCACCTATTCCTGCATTACCCTACGCGATGGTGACCAAGGCGAGACTCAGCGTGTTAAGTTCTTGAAATTCCAACGTCGAGGACTACACCAGCTAGGTATGTTGACATTGCACGAGACCTTGGTTTGCTTGAAGGTGTTCAATACCTTCTTAGTGTCAACTTGTGGAACCTATGCCGGCCCCGCCCGTACAGAACCTCACTCGAGTTCCTCGGCTCCTTTGTTTATATCACTCCACTGGTTCAACAAACCAACTTTACGGTGTTGCGGTTTACATATTGGTGCCAATGCAGGTTCTCTCGAGCAGCGTTGGACAGTGCTTGATTTACAGCCGTGAAGGTTCCCACCTCCGTGTGCCCGCACACCTTTGGAGAAGAGTCTTTCAACCTTTGGCATAGCCTCACCAACAATGCACACTCTTATGATCACCTCAATGCCACAAAATCCATAATCCGGCCCATCGCTACTTCCACCGTATCTGTGTAACACGATCTTACGAGATAGTAACCACAAGCTCGACTCAAGAGCTATTTTTCATGCATTGTGCATTTTACGGTCGGAAAATCAGCGTCGCACCTTCCTCCTGGCCCATATTCATTCCATCGCACCGGGCGGCAAACCCTTCTATTTGGAGGCTTGTCACTTCTCTTGCTTTGGCCTTTGAATCATGGTGACACCACTTGCTCATCTACCATCCGACACTTAGGTTACCCTTGGATCATTGCAAATTATCCGCTCATCCACGAGCGGAACGACGGAAAGTTCCATCCATGATTGAGAACAAAGTTTACACTAACATTGTCTTGCCTTGCGGACCGAATCGATCCTCGGAACCAAGCCAATTGGCTGTTAACCTTGAAGCCCCACGAAGGCCATCGCGATGCTCAAGAAGAACCTCATGTATTGCGTGATGAGATGCAGGAAGAATTGGATCGAGTGTTCCGTGCGACATCCACGAGTCTTCCTCTGCTCCACCACCTCCCAATTTTGCAGAGATTCTCCAAGCCATTCATCATCATAACCTTATGAATGCCATGTCTGAGAGGAAACATCAGGAGCGCTTCGACAGTCTGTTCGCACAAAATGCCCAAATCTTGAGTGGTCAACGCTCGACGAATGAAAGACTTGATGAAGTGCTGAGCGAGCTTAATGCTTTAAGGATGGATGTCACATCTCTTGGACCCCAGAGCACCGACTCTGAAGCTACTCCCTCCAGAAGGTCACGAACTAGAAGCCGCCGTGGTCGCTAGTAGTCTTTCCTTTTCTTGTTGTTTTCTTTGTTTTTCCGATGTATTTTTAATTTAACCTCGCCGTTATATCATAACATTGAGACAATGTTTGATATAGTGTGGGAGAATCTTGCATTCTTAATTGAGCAGTAATTTCATTTCCATTTAGCAATATTTAGTTATTTCATTTTCTCCCTTTATTGACCATACAAAATTTTTCGCCTTTTATTTTAGCATAATAATTTAGTTACCTACTTTAATTGAAATCTTAGTTAGAAGGCCGAGTGATCCATGAGAACTATCACGGTTATGACACCTTTGACTCCCCACTTACGCGAATCGTCTCCATTTTCGTTATCTGATACTTTGAGTTTTAAGTCTTAAATTAGCCCTAGTAGTTTATATTAGCGATCGGCACCGGTCTTAGCACAAGCCACGTGGAAAGCCGATGAACATAAGTGGATGATCTTGCTAATTGTTTTAAAAAGAATGTTACATGCTTTAAGAAAATAGGTATTACACCAATTAAATTGGGCGATCCTCACCGATCGTTTAATCAGCGGATGCAAAGCTTTACCAAGTAACATGAAAATCCAATGTTTAGGTGGTTTAGAAGCATCGGTACTAAACTCGGTAAGGCGGACTACGGTTTGATCCCCGCATCTTGCAATTGGATAAAAGGGTTGCCATAATTGTTCCGAGCCGTTATGTTTTGATCGAACCACTAGCGGCTATTCCACTCGTGCGTGTAAGGATAATGGGCTTAATGTGATTGCAAGAGCGAAATCGGGTGAAATAGGAGCGAGAAACCAGGTTGAATTATAACGGTATAATTGGACGTTTAAAGCGGATAGTCGATCGACTAGCTTGTTGCTTGTGATTAGCGTATCGTTATTGTTTTACTCGATTTTCTTGGCCGAACCTTAGGATTTCTTGTAATAATTTGAAAACAAAAAGGTATACTAGTTATGTGCTCTATAAAAACTTGTCCGATATTTCTAATTGATTATTTTGTGAGGACAAGCAAAGGTTTAAGTATGGAATTTGATAACACGAAATCGTATCGTTTATTTTCCATGAAATTAACGTTTGTATTATTTTGACCGATTAACTCGAATATTTCGAGTTTGTCATTACTTTTGCGGTATTACATAACTTAGCTCAAAAGGAAGAAAACATGAAACAATGCAAGAAAGCATCAAAGAGCGAAGAAAACATGAATGCATCAAAAATCACGATTTTATGGCGTATGATCGTAAGCGGCTGCACGGCCGTAAGGCATCCATGAGCGTGTTACGACCGTAACACATACGCCACGACCGTAACTGCGGGAAAACACCAAAGCTGCTCGTAACACCGATGTAGCGTAGCAGCGCATATCGGTTTGTAAAGCGTGCGGGGCGTGGGAAAGCTCAAGCGGAAGGTTTTAAACTCGATTTCTCTCGACCTCACGACCACGTTCAACCTCGGCTCAACCATGTTCCTATATTTTGGAAGTTCAAGTGAAGCTACGTGTGAAAATCTTCTCCAACTGCCAATTCCATTTTCCTATAATACCTCGACTTTCAATGTTAGAAGACGGGCAATTTTCGGTTTACTTGTGCGGAAGCTCTGCAAGTCGAACCAGATTTATTTAGTTTATATTTTCTTTGCATTCGTTGATTTCAATTGTTTAATTTCACTTTGCCCAATAATAATTTCCAACATCGGAAATTATTATTCTAGTTAAGTTTTATTCAAGCTTGAATTTGTTGTATTTAGATACCAAGTCCAAGTTTGGTCTGTGGAAGAAGGACTAAAGTGTTGGCTTTATTTTAGGGTTCTTTAATTTTCATTTGTATTCTGATTACTCTGATTTAATTAATTTAGGTTCAATTTATTATTTATAATGTCTGTTTTATATTTGTTTGTTTTTATTTCCTGTGAGTTTATTTTGATTTCTATGGCTAGCTAAACCTTTAGTGTCGGTATGGAATAGTTAGAGACAATAGGCATCTGATCAAACTTAGGCTAAAACCTTAATCAACTTAACTCTGGTTATAACTTTTTATGCTTAAAAATAAAACCTTTTCGTTGCCAAAGTAAGAAAAGTAAATAGGTTAGATCGAGACCGAGGAAGTGTGAGGTTTTAGCAGGATAGCTAAAGTTAGGCATTTGATTTAAATACGTGAAAGCGCTTTAAAAGCAGTTAGAATTAATTAAGTTTCCAAAAGTATTTCTAAACACTTATAGGCTAGCGGCGGTATAGGGCTTTAGGCATAATCCGGATAAGACCATGAAAGTGTGAATTGAGGGTTTTAAAAGCGATGAATTCTCTGGATAAACTAAGTTGACCATCCTTATATGCTTAAGTCCGATTAGATCCTTTAGGTCGACTCTGTGCATACCGACCATTTCATTCCATTATTAATTTAAAATCAATTAGTTTACCTTCCTTAACCTTCCCAAAACCAAGCGTGACAATTTCCGCCTTAGCTAAACTAGCATTTCTTTCCCGCTAGAGTGATTACAAAGTCCATGGATTCGACAATCTTTTATTACTACCGCGATAGGCTATGCGTTTGATTAAGATACCGTTAGACACATTAGGTTTATCGCACATCATGACCACCACGAAGAGCCAATTGAGGTTGTGAATCTGGTCTTGTGAAGACATAAAAGAAATCAAGATAGGGCGGGCGTTGAAACGATATCAAAGAAAGATTGGTCCAATGCTACGAGACTATATCGAGGTTTTGCTTGGTCATACGAAGATATGCGAGTCTGAACATTGACATCATGGTACACGGTTACCGACAAAAGAAGGTTTTCTCGATGAAAAGGTTAGGTAGCATGCGTCACGAGATGTCGGAGAAAATCAAAGTCGAAGTTATGAAATAGTTCAATGCTTGGTTTCTTAGTCGTTACTTCTTATCCATAATGGGTTGCAAGCGTGGTACATGCCTAAGAAGGATGGTAAAATGCGAATGTGTGTGGATTCTGATTTAAGCAGGCGAGTCCGAAGAGCGATTTTCCACTTCCTCGTATTGATGTTACAGTGACAACACAAGCTTAACATAAGGTTTTCTCCTTCATGGATGGTTTCTCGGCTACAATCGGATCAAAATGGCTCACGAAGACATGGAGAAGACTACTTTCGTTACATAGTGGGGCACATTCTGTTACAAGGTCATGCTGTTCGGACTGAAGAACGTTGGTGCCACTTATCAGCGTGCCATGGTGGCATTATTTCATGACATGATTCATCACGAGATAGAGGTTTACGTCGCGACATGATAGCTCGATCACGGTGAGGAAGAACATCTCGATCATTTGTGGAAACTGTTTGATAGACTGAAGAAGTACAGACTAAGACTTAATCCCAATAAGTGCATCTTTGGAGTCAGATCCGGTAAACTCCTAGGGTTTGTTTTCAGTGGTAAAGGTATTGAAGTTAACCTCGCCAAGGTTAAAGCTATCCAAGAAATGCTAGTGCCCCGCATTGAGAAAGAAGTCAGAGGTTTCTTAGGACGATTGAACTACATTGCCAGATTCATTGCACATCTAATTGCTACTTGTGAGCCAATCTTCAAGCTACTGAAGAAAGATCAAGTAGTGGAATGGAACGACGATTGCGAGATCGCTTTTGACAAAATCAAGGAGTATCTGCAGAATCCTCATATCCTGATGCCGCCTGCCAAAGGAAGACCTCTTATCATGTACTTGACAGTATTAGAGAACTCAATGGGGTGTGTGTTGGGGCAACATGACGAGTCTGGTCGAAAAGAGTATGCAATATACTACCTTAGCAAAAAGTTTACCGACTGTGAAACGCGATACTCACAACTCGAGAAAACTTGCAGCGCTTTGGCTGCTCACCGACTAAGACAGTATATGTTGACTCACACCACTTTGTTGATCTCCAAGATGGATCCGATAAAATACATATTAGAAACCAGCTCTTGGAAAGAATAGCAAGATGGCAAATGATCTTGACCGAATATGACATCTAATACTTCTCGAGCGATCAAAGGAAGTGTATAGCCGATCATTTGGCTCATCAAGCGTAGATGACTATCGATGCAATGATTCGAGTTTCCAGACGAAGATGTTTTGTTGCGATTATGAAGAACCGGGGCCGGACGAAGGTGTGTCGGTGAAGCGACTTTGTAGGATTTTGTATCAAATGTGCGGATAGCAAGAGTAGCCACCGACTTTTATTTTTATCAATTAAGGGAAGGTAAAAGTAGAGAAAAAAGACCTTCGTTAGATTCGAGTTCGGAGAATGGTTATGAAAAGGGAAGGTATTAGCACCCTTTCCATCCGTGATTATCTACGGGCTCTTAGTTACTCTAGATCACTTTTTAAATTGCTTTCTTGTGTGTTTGACAAAATGTTTTGAAAAGGCATTTCGCTTTGACTTTGTAATTCGTAGAGTGTATACAAAGTGTTAGAAATATTAGTTTTGAGAAGAATTTGAACTTTGAAAAGTGTGTGAGGTGTGAAAAGCATTTGATAGAGCAAGCAACTAAAGACTCATTTACCCACTCAGAATTGGTCGTTTTTTGTACTTCTACATTCCTTTAGAATAGCGTAGCCATACCATTAGTTAGTAGGTAGCTCCATTCGTTGGATGTAAGCGGGACATTCGAGGGACATCGGATGGTCATAGAAGGCAACTTGTGGAAGTATCCTAGCACATTCGAAGGGACTATCATCATTTTTAAGTGGCGACAATCGGGTCAAGATCATGTATTCGGGAGGCGTCGTGAGTCTTATGATCTTTGTATCGAAGGACTATGATGATTTGTTTGTAAGGCAGCGGTGCTAGAATACCTCTACGTTAGGACAATTCGTAAAGGCAACGAGAGAATTACCCTAAGGGGTGCGTGTGTGAAAAGTGTGTTTGATTTCAGATATATTATCTTGAAGATTATTGTGAGCTATGTCCAATTATTATCTTGCCATACGTCTAATTACTAGAAATTGATAAGGGTGCGGAAAGTAAAATACGGAATGTGGCGGGAATGTAAAGATGCGGAAAGTAAAACCTACGCTATTACATGGCTTTAGGCGATACATAATTAAAATACAGAAAATAAAATCTAATTAAAATTATTACAACCCATGAGCAATTACATTATTGGAAAATAAAATAATAAAATGATAAAAGAAAATCGTCGAATCGGATCAACACTGTACAAAAAAAAGGAAGAAATCGGAAAATGCAATAGATCGAACAAGAGAAAAAATGTTAGAAAAATGCAAATTTTAATATGAGAAAATTAATATAGGCTGGAAATAAGATAAATACATTAAAATAATTTTTTTGGGATTTTTGGAAAAGATTTAATAATTAAAATGCAATTAAAAGTGAATTAAATGCAAAAATATAAATAAAATAAATGTGCATGCAAAAATTATATTTTTTTATTTTATAAATTAAATAAACATTTTCAGAAGGTAAATGCAAAAAAAATAAAATATTTTGGTAATTTTTTAATGCAGAATAAAAATATGAAAAGAAATTAAAATAGTATGAAAATATTAAAGAAAATATGAAAATATGAGTTTGCAAACTTGTAAAAATAAGTATACGAGCGAGGATCAGCTGGAGACACTAGCTTCAAACTTTGAAAACCAGCGCGTTGACCAAGCTGGCGGCATGCTTCTTGTTTGGAAGCAGATGAGTGGAATACCGCGCGTTGCCTTCTCGCCGCCGAACTCGTAAACATCGTCTTCTTCATTTCAAATATTTGAATTTTCGTCGGCTTTTGCTCGACGCTATGTCCCCAGCTACAATCAAAAGCGCACACATAATATAAATTATATCTAAAACCATGGATCGATTCCTTGAAGCATTAGAATACTGCGGTATAGATACGGTTGTCGATTTTTCCATTTAAGCAAAGCCCTAAATCGAGCTCAGAACCCTAGCTATGGTATATCACGATTCGAGGCCATGGAAACACGATTGGCTTACCGGATCGCTTGCAAACTTGATTCTAAACATGAACGAACAATCAAAAGCAGTTAATAATGCATGAATGATGAAAATCGATTTTGAATGAAACTTGACAAGCCCAGAAATCGTGTTTGATGAATTCTTGATGGTTTTGAATGATATAAGTGCGGATCGACTCTAAAGACCTCAAGGTCGATGGAATCTTCAAAATCGATTGTGGATGGTTGGAACTAGGATTCCCTTGCTTGAGAACACATTTTTTGAATTAGGTTAGGGTTTACGAGCCAATTTTTTCGTCTCCTTGTGATTGATATGCATCAAGTATATATGCTTTGGATGGATTTGGCATTGTTTTTGGAAAGATTTGATCAATAATCAATGAAAATCAATTTTATTTCCATGAAAATCAAATTTTCAAAACTTGTTCAATTCGATCAAATCTTCCCATATTTGATTCAATTTGAGAAATTACGGCATTTATGGGTTAATTGGATCACAAGCAAGCAATAAAAATCAATCTTTCAATTAATTTTGATTTTATACTTTATTTTCAAATTAATTTGTATTTAAATGAATAAATTCCAAATTAAATAGGAAAATAAAATAGAAAATGTGGCATTAGCTTGGACATTCCTACTTGCGAGGAATAAGTTTGGATGAAGAAAAAGTAGGCCCATTTGCAAAGATTTGATTTTTGAAGCATTTACCTTACGAAAATGTTTATTTAATTTATAAAATAAAGAAATATAATTTTTGCATGCACATTTATTTTATTTATATTTTTGCATTTAATTCACTTTAATTGCATTTAATTATTAAATCTTTTCAAAAATCCCAAAAAATTATTTTAATGTATTTATCTTATTTCCATATATTAATTTTCTCATATTAAAATTTGCATTTTTCTAACATTTTTCTCTTGTTAGATTCATATTGCATTTTAGATTTCTTCCTTTTATGCAGTTGATCCAGATCGAGACGATTTTCTCTTTATCATTTTATTATTTTATTTTCCAATAATGTAATTGCTCATGGGTTTGTAATTTTAATTAGGATTTTATTTTCGCATTTTAATTATGTGTATACGCCCCAAAACCATGGGCGGGTTTACTTTGCGCACCTTTACAGGCACATTAGCCGTTTACTTTGCGCCACTCAATGCAGTAATTGGCGTGTTTGAAGATAATAATTGGACATACAATCGAGATAATATAACAACACACTTCTCACTGCGCGCCAGGGTAATTCTGGATTACTGGGGTCAGTCCCTCGACGTGAGGTATTCTGCTGCTTGCTTACAACAAATCATCATCCGCCAGATACAGATCATGGACCGGCGGTGCCTCCGTACATGATCTTGACCCTCGATTGTCGCCTACAAATGATGATCCCCAGATGTGCTAGGATACTTCCTACAAGTTGCCTTATATGACCATCCGATGCCGATGAAACGTCAGCGGATGGGCCAACAATGGTGCTACTAGCGGCTATCCTAAAGGAATGAAAGTACAACAAAACGACCAATTAGAGTGGGTAAATGAGTCTCTGGTTGCTTGCTCTATCAAATGCTTTCACCTCGCACACTTTCAAAGTTCAAATTCTCAAAACAAACATTCCGTTTTGTATACACTCTACATCATTACAAAGTCAAGCGAAATGCCTTTCAAAACATTTTTGTCAAACACAACGATGCAAAAAGTGATCTAACGCAAAAGCCCGTAGATAACTACGGATGGAAATGCCGCAACCATTCTCCAGAACTCGAGAATCTAACAGTCTTTCTTACACTTTACCTTCCTTATTGGATAAAATAAAAGTCGGTGGTGACTCTTATCGCGCATTGGATACAAAAATCCTAAAAATCGTTCACTATTACGAAGCTGACTTCTGCTGGGAAGCACCTAAAGAGAGAATTGCCTTGGGATTTCTAGATAACCTTTATTGCTTTGTTTGACTTGTATGCTTTATCTTTAAGGTTGCTTGGGTATTATATTGTTGGGGATCCTACACGGATCGGTTTCCTTTAGGTAAGTGGCATTAGATCATCGCGACCGCGGGCCATTATAACTAAGCGGTCGACATGTGGCTCGTTAGCGTGACACTTTGGTTGTCCGATACTCTTCATTCCCAAGTTGAAGAAGTATTTGGCTTCTGCGTGGTGTCATCGGCTAACTAAACTTTTAGAACCTTAATTGACCCATCTTGGCCATTAGAAGGTAGTGAGATGGCCGACTTTGAGTGTGGAGGGTTGGTTGATACTCGATGCTACGCTCATTGAGATCGACTTTTGGGACATTTTCGATCGACCACTTGGCCGTCGTATTGAAATAAGCGCCTCGAGAAAGATCGATGATGTGAGATTCCTAGAACCGGTTACTATTGGGGCCGAGGATGAACCAACTCGAACTTTTGGTGGGGTAATCACCTATACCTCATACAAGCCTTAACCTAGGCTCATTGTGTGAATTGTTTGTGTGTGCTAAACATGACATCATGACATCATTCGCATTGCATATCATTTCTAACTATTTCGAGGACCTAGGGATTTATCTTTGCTCTGTTTTGTAGGGATTATGGCTTCTACAGAAAGACTATCGAATCAACTTCATGGGTATCCCTTCTCGACTCAAAAGAATTGGTTTGAAATTCCGACCATGCTCGGTTCATCAAAGACATGGTTATCTACTTGATTTGGTTATCTCGGGTTTGAAGAAGATATGATGCATGTCTATTCAGTTCTTTGATCAAAACACCATTGCTTTACATTTCAGATTATCGGTTGGTTCCTACCTTAGAAGAGTTCTCTAAGCTACTTGGGGTACCTATTCTTGACCAAATGCCATTCAGGTTTGGAAAAGGTTCCTAAAATGCGAAGACATTACATCGACCTTACATCTTAAGCGTTCGGATATTGAAGCCAATTGGGAAACTAGAAGTGGAGTTAAGGGTTCTTTCAAGTTCTTAATCAAGAAAGCGAGAATTCCTCAAAGTTATGAGTTTCCATGCATTTGAAACATTGTGGCCTTGCTAATTTATGGTTTGGTTCTATTTCCTAACTCGGATCAATTCATCGATATCAATGCCATCAAGTTGTTCTTACCCATGATCCGATTGCCTACTTTACTTGGAGACATCCTACATTCTCTCCACACTCGTACTACTAGCGACAAGGAACTCATGTGTTGTGTCCCGTTACTTTCAAGGTGGTTTATTCGCACCTTCCTCCATCAGTTTTGAAGAACGAACAAAGGTTGAGATGGTCTCAGATTGATGTCCTCTCTCCGTTCGATATCCGTTGGAATCTTTTCTCTCAAAAGGACTTCACATTCATTGAGCGTTGTGGAGTTCCCTAATGTACCACTCCTTGGTATAGGGAGGTATTACTTACAACCCTTCCTTAGCTCTACGTCGGTTTGGTTTTGCTCGAAGAGATGGTCCACATGATATGCTTCTCCAAGATGTTGTGTTCGACTTCTGACCACGATCTCGAGATTAAAGCGAAGGTTTATACATGCTTGGGGCATGGTAAAGAAGGCGATACCAAGACTTTGGGGCACCGAACTCCATTCCTTGGGAACCTTACCTCAAATGGGTGCGAGCTCGAGCTCAAAACCTCATGATGCCATTCACGCTTTGTTCTACGGTAATTATGGAACACTTGCTATGGGTGGCGTACCTATCTTTATTCTCATCGACATGCCTCACGATTTTGAAGACTTGAAGAGATCACGGATTCGACTTAAAGAAGAGAGGATACCTTTGAAGCTCGATGTTATGCAAGTGAGAAGAAAGTTCTAGAGTTGACGGCTACTTCTGAGGTGAAACATCGCCGCTACATCGGCACGAAGGCGCCATGGAGACTTAGAGCTTTAGGATGTTTATGTTTTTCTTTTATTGCTTTGAACTATCTCTTGTACTTAAAAGAAAAAGAATAATAAAGAAGTACTAATAAATGTTTGTTCATTTCTTGTTTAACAAATTTAAATCTCTTAGGTCCTTGAAAACATTGCATTGCATTAACATTGCATAGCATAGCATAACATTGCATCACAGGTACATTGGAGATTGGTTTTCTCATTTGCTCATTATTTATTTTAGCGAAATGGCTCTTGAGCAATTTGTCAAAGATCTCGGGCTCGAATGCTCGGTTTGAGATGTTCTGACTTGGTCGAGGCGAGAAGATTTGAAGAAGCTCATCAATAAGAAGAAGAGGTTGTTGGTCTCCTCAACATGGGTAGGCGTTTCAAAGGGGTCCAAAAGTGGTCGGTCGGATCGAGCTCTCGAAGGAAGTGTCCATCTGAGGGGAGTACCAAGGGTGATGAAGGTGATCGGCGTGAGCCAAAGAAAGGAGGAGAGGACCACTCGATTATAGCCGCACTACGATGAGGATGACAAGTACAAACAACTTGAAGACCGTCTGAATCTTTGGAAACACGAAAATGTCGGTGAATTTTGATGATCTAAGTCTTGTTCTGGTGTTGTGATTCCTCCCAGTTCAAAGTTCCTACTTTTGCTAAGTATGATGGCATGTCTTGCCTAAGTGCATTTGAAGTCCTGTCAGGAAGATCAATCAGCGATGGCGAGTTGTGGATGCACTATTTTCAAGAGAGTTTGTAGGAACCAGTTGGAATGGTACTATCGGCTAGAGAATGATATCCGTACTTGGGTGACTTGATGCTTTCTCTGAGCGATATGGAGTCAATCTAATTGACACCACTTCGCGTACAACTACAAAGCATGTCTATGGGTCGTGATTCAAGGAGTATGCTCGAAGTGGAGAGATCTAGCGGTGAGTTCAACCACCCTTGTCCAATAGGGAGTTGGTTGATATGTTCATAGGAACAGCGGGCCCGTTCTTGATCATCGATTGGAAATTCTTCATCCGGTTCAAAATTGTATTGTGACGTATTGGTGGTATCAAGTGGGAAGATCCATGTAGAGTCATCTTGTCTTTGCAAAAGATCTTTTGGTGGTGAAAAAGCCAATGTTGTGTATGGTCGGAAAAGGCCAAAAGCCAGGCGCTTCAATCTGTGGGGCGGTTGTGATCTCGATCCTACATCGGCCTGACCTCGGTGAGACAACGCGTAACGAGCCGCCCACGAAGGCGGTTCTGAAGATAACATGCCTTGCATGACCTTGCAACACATGTTGAGCAGCGAGGCTGATTGAGGGATCCTCCTCGAATGTCAACACTTCTCTCGAAATACAATCCTAATGCTAAGTGTGCTTACCATTCCAATAGCCGAGGGGCGACGACAATTGTTGGGCTCTGAAGAACAAGACAAGATATGATTGAAGCTAAAGTTGATTTGATCCTCACATTGAGACTCAAGATGATCAGCGCTATGCACAACCATGACAAGGAGTTCAAAGCTTTGGTGATGATACTTATGTTTTCAACATAGATGACTTGACCATCCCTCGATGGTGTTAAGAAGAATTTGTTGCAAGCGGTGTCAATCCGGGATGCCGGAGAATTGTCGTTGGTGCCCATCTGCACGATGGTTGTGCTTGGTTGAGAAGGCGTGTTCGATGCATGATGGATAACAGTGAGATACTATTTACGAAACCACACAGCGGTTCGTGTGAAGAAATGTCTAAGTTGAATTGACAATGCGAGCAAGCCTGCCATACATGTGGGATACCTTGGGGCAGCAAGTGGAAAATATGATTACATGGTGAAGTACTGCACATCACGATAGTTACAAGATTCCTATTGAAGATGTTAAAGCGGCCGGATGGGGTGACGATTTCCCGAAGACTATCGATGTTAACACAATAAGGTTTCCTCTGTGATCACTGTGCCTAGGTGGCACCTCTCATTATCACTTCTCCAGACGGTTCCATATTCCTCGACAAGTATCCCTTGGAATTATGGGCGATGTTGGTGTCGAAGCAAGATCCTCGACAATTGAAGATCTTACCATTGGAGCTACATTCGACATTGACAACATCACGGATCCGGTAAGGTGACGAGCGGAAGGTATTCTCTCCGAGATCTCTCCTCCAAAAGACACTGCGACTCATTTCGCATTCCATCTACTCACAAATCGGCTAGAGGAAAGAACGGTACTCATCACGCTTTCGACGGAGTAGTAAGGGATTCTTGAAGACACCTCAAACAAGAAATGGAGGAAATTAAAGATCATCAAGAGTGATTACAATGTTGTGGAGCAGTTGGACGAAACTCAGTCAAGATTTCCATGCTTGCTTTGCTCTTGTGCTCAGAGGCTCATGCTAATGCCTTGGTGAAGTTTAGAAGAATGCTCATGTGCCGAGACACTACCAACCGATTCGAAGTTTGTATTGCTAGCACGGCTGCCAACGGCCTAGGCTTCTCGATCTTGATTTGACTCCTTAGGAAGGAAACACAACAAAGCCTTGCATCTACATTGAATGCAAAGGCGTTACCTATCTCATGTTTTGGTTGACAGGTTACGCTTTGAATATCCTTAGAAATGCTTTTGATCGGCTTGATGTCGAAGGGTTGGTTCGAGACCAGTGACATAATCGTGAGAGCTTTTGATGGTTCTGACGATGCTTGAAGCTCACTCTGCTGTTAAAGTCGGTTCCCGGACTTTTGACTCTATTTCTTTGTCATGGACATCAATCCGACACTCTTGCCTACTTGGGCCCTTGGATACATGGGGCGTACCTCTACCTTGCATTAGAGCTGAAGTACCGGTGAAAGGAAGGTTGTCACGATGTGTGGTGAAGAAGAGTATATGGTCGGTCATCTACGGTCATTCGATACCTCGAGATGGAAGGTAATTCTTGAGACTCCTGTCGAGCTTTTGAAACAATTCCCAGTCATGCTGTTGACTCTCGGTCACTCTGAAGATGCTAAAGTTCCGCCTAGGATGGCCTCATTGAAAGATGCTCAGCTCTTTGTTGAAGAAGGAAGTAGTCTATTTGGGGTCAGCTCCTGATCCTTTCAAATTTGACAAGGCGGTTTAGGCTTCACCATCGAGTCGGGAAGATGATGCAGCGAGCGTGCCGGCCAACTTCCTTCCGCATCGGCCAGTGGAATCCATGCTATAGAAGCGGCAGCCAGCGACTCGACATCGGCAAGTGGATCTTCCACTCCGGATCATGGGCTCGACAATTGGAAGGCGAAGGCGTCATACCAATCTCCTTTAGCGGGAGTAATTGCTCTTGTTTTGTTTTGCTTTCGTATTTCTTTATGTTTTGAACAATAAACTTTGAAAGCCTAGTGCCTTGCAGGGGCATCATGGCTCGTTTGCGAGGTTATACATCGTTTGCGTATTTTCATTCAATAAATCGTTGGACTTTTGCATTCATTGTGTTTTCTTTCTTTTGCTTTATCACCCTTCAAAAGCTGTGTTTCTTACACACCCGTGATACTACGAATCCTCAGAATCTAGTTAATATGACTATGCTAGTGCTAAATATGACTTGATCCGATCTACCAAGCAGAAGGCAGTGAGGAAGATTGTGAAGTGCGGAGAACGCGGGGCTGCTGACAAGAAGGCGAGTTATCTGACCACCACGAAGAGCAAGTTGAGGTTGTGAATTTGAGTCTTGTGAAGGCAGAAAAGAGATCAAGATAGGAGGCGGGTCTTGAGCGATTGTTAAAGAAAGGTTGGTTCGGATGCTACGAGACTATATTGAGGTTTTGCTTGGTCATACGAAGACATACTGGTTTGGACATTGATATTGTGGTACACGATTCTTGAGCAAAAGAGGTTTTCTCGGTAAAGCGAAGGTTCGTCGTATCGTCACGAGATGTCGAGAGAAAATCAAAGCGAAGTTATGAAGCAGTTCAACGCGGTTTCTTAGCCGTTACCTCCCCATCGATGGGTTGCTAATGTGGTACCGTGCCTAGAAGGATGGTAAAGTACGAATGTGTGTGGATTACGGAGATATGAACAAAGCGAGTCCGAAGCGATTTCCCACTTCCTCGTATTGATGTTACGTTGACAACACTTTCGGCATAAGGTTTTCTCCTTCATGGATGGTTTCTCGGTTACAATCGGATCAAAATGGCTCCGAAGACATGGAGAAGACTACTTTTGTTACCGATGGGGCACTACGCTACAAGGTTATCTTGTTCGGTTGAAGACGTGACGCCCTTATCAGTGCTATGGTGACATTGTTTCATGACATGATTCATCACGAGATAGAGGTCTCGTCGGCATGATAGCTCGATCCTGAGGTGAAGAAGAACATCTTGATCATTGCGGCCGGATAGTTGAAGAAGTGCAGTTGAGACTTAATCCCACAAGTGCACCTTTGGGTGGATCAGGAAAACTCCTAGGGTTTGTAGTCGATGGAAGAGGTATTGAGTTGATCCGCCAAGGTTAAAGCTATTCAAGAGATGCTGACTCCCTTTTGAGAAAGAAGTCGAGGAGGTTTCTTGGGCGATTGAACTACATTGCGGTTCATTGCACACCTAAGCGCTGCCGTGAGCCAATCTTCAGTTACTAAAGAAAGATCAAGTAGTGGAATGGAGCAGCGATTGCGGATCGCTTTGACAAAATCAAGGGTACCTGAATCCTCCTATCTACTGCTTCCGAAGAAGACCTCTTATCATGTACTTGCGGTGTTAGAGAACTCGATGGGGTGTGTGTTGGGGCAACATGGCAGTGCAGTCGAAAGAGCATGCAATATACTACCTTAGTTTATTTGTGAAACAAGATACTCCTGACTTGAAAACTTGCAACGCTTTGGCTTGGTGCTCGCCGACTAAGGCGATTATATGTTGACTACTTTACCTTGTTGATTTCTAAGATGGATCCAATAAAATACATCTTTGAGAATTTCTCTGGGAAGAATAGCAAGATGGCAAATGATCTTGACCGATATGACATCATTACACTTCTCGACGATCAAAGGAAGTGTGGTAGCCGATCATTTGGCTCATCGTAGATGACTATCGATCTATGCGTTCAATTTCAGACGAAGATGTTTTACTAGTTCTGATTGAAGCGAGGCCCGACGAAGGACTGAACAAGGATCGATGGACTATGGTCTTTGATGGAGCCTCAAGCGCTTAGCAATGGCATTGGCGCCATCATTACATCCCTGAGCGGACACGCCTTTCACCTTGATTATGTTTAGTTGCACTAACAACATGGCGAATCGAAGCGTGCATCATGGGTATCAAAGTGCTATTGACTTAAGAATCAAGTTCTTACAAGTGTATGGAGACTCGACTTTAGTGATCGGTCGGATAAGAGGCGGTGGGATACGAAGCATCGAATCTCATTCATATCGAGCATGTTACGAGTTTGATTCCCTACTTGAAGAGATTACTTTTGATCATATTCCACGAGAAGAGAATCGGTTGGCGGACGCATTGGCTACTATGTCGTCTATGTTCAAGGTTAGATGGGACAGCAGGCTCCCCGGATCATCATTGAGAAGTTCGACGAACGGTATTGTTATGAGCTTGTGCGAAGAAACCTTGGTACTATGGCGTGAAGAGGTATCTTGAGACTCGGGAATATCCAGCGAGGGCATCATTAATGATAAGAAGTTCATGAGAAGATTTGCTTCAAATTCTTTCTCAAGCGACATCTTATACAAGCGCAACCACGACTTGTGCTTACTCGATGTAGAACGAAAGACAATGCGTATCATGGAGAGTTACAGAAGGCGAATTTGGTACCACTCGGTGGACACACCATGGCTAAGAAGATTTTGAGAGCAGTTACTATTGGTCCACCATGGAAGGCGATTGTCACCGCTATGCTCGATCTTGTCACAAGTGCGGTTATGCCGACAAAGTACGTACCCCGGTACCTCTGAATGTTTTAACTTCTCGTGGCCTTTTGCAATGTGGGGCATTGACATGATTGGAAAATCAAGCCACGACTTCAATGGACATCGTTTCATCCTTGTGCAATTGATTATTTCACCAAGTGGGTAGAAGCGACCTCGTATGCATCTGTTACCAAGAATGTTGGTGGCTCGATTCATCAACATAATCTTATCATCGTTATGGCACTCTGAAAAGGATTATCACGGATAACGGTTCCAATCTCAACAACAAGATGATCACAGAACTACGCACCTTGAGTTCAAGATCAAACATCACAATTCTTCTCCTTATCGGCCTAAGATGAATAGCGCGTGGAAGCCAACCAAAACATCGAAGATTATCTGAAGATGTGACTTACAAAGATTGGCATGAGATGTTACCATTTGCTCTTCATGGTTATCGCCTCTGACACGAACATCAGGGGCAACCCCTTCTCTC
>CM038795.1:65403662-65666871 GCA_021764765.1 Vicia sativa
AGCCTCGAGCACAAGAGCAAAGCGAGCATGGAAATCTTGGACGAGTTTGTCCTAACTGCTCCACAACATTGTAATCACTCTTTCTTGATGATCTTCTAATTTCCTCCATTTCGTTTGGAGGTGTCTTCAAGAATTCCTTGGTACTTCTCGTCGAGCAGGATGAGAACGGTTCTTTCCTCTAGCCGGGATTTGGTGGAGTAGACGAACGCGAGCCGGAGTCGCAGTTGTCTTTTGAGGAGAGATCTGGAGAGAATACCCTTCCTGCTCGGTCACCCATCGATCCGTGATGTTGTCAATGTCGTGAATAAGCTTCAATGGTAAGATCTTCAATTGTCGAGGATCTTGCTTGATAGTAAACATCACCCATAATTCCAAGGATAGCCTTGTCGAGGAATATGGAACGGGTCTGGAGAAGTGATAATGAGAGGTGCCACCCTAGTGTGGATCAGAGGAAACCTTATAGGTTAACATCGATAGTCTGGAAATCGTCACCCCATCCGCCGCCTTAACATCTTCAATAGGAATCTTGTAACTATCGTGACAAGTGTACTTCACCATGTAATCATATTTTCCACTGTCGCCCCAAGGTATCCCACACGTATAAGGCTTCGTCAGATTGTCAATTCAACTTAGACATTTCTTCACACGCTCGCATGTGGTTTCGTAAATAGTATCTCACGGTTATCCATCATGCATCGAACACCTCTTCAACCAAGCACAACCATCGTGCAGATGGGCACCAACGATACCCCTTCGCATCCCGATCGACGACACCGCTTGCAACAAATTCTTCAATACCATCGAGGAATGGTCAAGTCATCTATGTTGAAAACATAAGTATCATCACCAACAAATTTGAACTCTTGTCATGGTTAGCATAGGAGCGTTGATCACATCTGAGTCTCAACAGAGGATCAAACTCAATCGCTTAGCTTCAATCATATCTTGAATCTTGTTCTTCGAGCCCAACAATTGTCGCTGTCGCCTCGGCTATTGGAATGGTAAGCACACTTAGCATTAGGATTGTATTTGAGAGGAAGTTGACATTCGAGGAGGATCCCCAAGGTAATCACTGCTGCTCAACATGTGTTGCAAGGCTTCATGGCAAAGGCATGTTGATCTTCAGAACCGCTCGTGGCGTGCTCGTTACGCCGCTGTCTCACCGAGGTTGTGCCGATGTAGGATCGAGATCACAACGCCCCCTACGATCGAGCGCGGCCGGTCTTGGTCGGCTTTTCCGATACACACAACATTGGCTTTTCTTACCACCAAAAGATCTCTTCGCAGATTTGAAGATGACTCTACATGAATCTTCCCACTTGATACCGCCCAATACGTCACAATATCAATGGAATCCGGATGAAGAATTTCCAATCGATGATCAAGAACGGGCCTGCTGTTGTTCCCATGAACATATCAACCAACCCTATTGGACAAGGGTGGTGAATCCCCACCGCTAGATCTCCACTTCGAGCATACTCCTGAACTTCATCACGACCCATAGACATGCTTTGTAGTTGCATGCGAGTGGGTGTCAATCAAGATTGTACTATATCGTCTCAGAGAAAGCATCGCCCAAGTCACCCAAGTACGGATACGGCCATTCTCTAGTCGATAGTACCATTCCAACTGGTTCCTGACAAACTCTCTTGAAAATAGTGCATCCACAACTTTCTCATCAGCAGGGATTGATCTTCGGACATAGGACTTCAAATGTTTTAGGGCAAGACATGCCATCATACTTAGCAAAAGTAGGAACTTTGAACTTGGGAGGAATCACAACACTGTGAACAAGACTTAGATCATCAAAATTCAGCCCGGACATTTTCAAGTTTTCCACAAAGATTCGGACGGTCTTCAAGTTGTTTGTACTTGTCATCTTCATCGAGTGTGGCTATAATCGAGTGGTCCTTCCTCCTTCTTTGGCTCACGATCACCTTCATCACCCCGTACTCCCCATGGACACTTCCTTCGAGAGCTCAATCCGACCGACCACTTTGACCTTTGAAACGTCCACCCATGTCGAGGAGACCAACAACCTTCTTCTTCTTCTTGTTGATGAGCTTCTTCAAATCTTCTTGGCCTTGGACCAAGTTGGTGAACATCTCAAACCGAGCATTCGAGCCCGAGATCTTTTGACACTGCTCAAGAGCCATTTCTGCTAAAATAAATAGCGAGCAAATGAGAAAACCAATCTCCAATGTACCGTGATGCAATGTTATGCTATGCTATGCAATGTTTATGCGAATGCAATGCAATGTTTTCAAGGACCTAAGAGATTTAAATTTGTTAAACAAGCAATGAACAAACATTTATTAGTACTTTTATTATTCTTTTCTTTTAAGTACAAGAGATAGTTCAAAGCAATAAAAGAAAACATAAACATCCTAAAGCTCTAAGTCTCCCAGGCGCCTCTGGTGCCGTGTAGCGCTGATGTTTCCCTCGTGAAGTAGTTTGTCAACTCTAGAACTTTCACTTGCATAACACGAGCTTCAAAGGTATCCCTCTCTCTTGTCGAATCCGTGATCTCTTCAAGTCTTCAAAATCGTGAGGGCATGTCGGATGGAGAACGATATGGTACCACCTATAGCAATGTGTTCCATAATTACCGGTAAAACAGCGTGAATGGCATCATGAGGTTTTGAGCCCGAGCTCGCACTCCATTCGGTAAGGTTCCAGGAATGGAGTTCGGTGCCCCAAAGTCTTGGTATCGCTTTTACCATGCCCAAGCATGTATAAACCTTCGCTTGTAATTCGAGATCGTGATTGTAGTCGAACACAACATCTGGAGAAGCATATCATGTGGACCATCTTTCGAGCAAAACCAAACCGACGTAGAGCTAAGGAAGGGTTGTAAGTAACCTCCCCTTATACCAAGGAGTGGTACATTAGGGAATTCTCCACAACGCCAATGAATGTGAAGTCCTTTGAGAGAAAAGATTCCAACGGATATCTGAATGAGAGAGTGACATCAATCTTGAGACCATCTCAACCTTTGTTCATTCTTCAAAATCGATGGAGGAAGGTGCGAAATAAACCACCTGAAAGTAACGGACACAACACATGAGAGTTCCTTGTCGCTTAGTAGTACGAAAGTGAGAGAATGTAGGATGTCTCCAAGTAAAGTAGGCACGGATTGCGGTAAGAAACAACTTGATGGCATTGATATCTATGAATTGATCCGAGTTAGGAAATAGAACCAAACCATAAATTAGCAAGGCCACAATGTTTCAAATGCATGGAAACTCATAACTTTGAGGAATTTCGCTTTCTTGATTAAGAACTTGGAAAGTAAACCCTTAACTCCACTTCTAGTTTCCCAATTGGCTTCAATATCCGAACGCTTAAGATGGGCAGATGCAATGTCTTCGAACTTAGGAACCTTTTCCAAACCGTGAATGGCATTTGGTCAAGAATAGGTATCCCAAGTAGCTTAGAGAACTCTTCTAAGGTAGGAACCAACCGATAACTGAAATGTAAAGCAATGGTGTTTCGGATCAAAGAACTCGAATAGACATGCATCATATCTTCTTCAAAACCGAGATAACCAAATCAAGTAGATAACCATGTCTTTTGATGAACCGAGCATGGTCGGAATTTCTCAAACCAATTTTTGAGTCGAGAAGGGATACCCATGAAGTTGATTCGATAGTCTTTCTAGAAGCCATAATCCCTACAAAACAAAGCAAAGATAAACCTAGGTCCTTGAAATAGTTAGAAATGATATGCAATGCAATGATGTCATGATGTCATGTTTAGCACACACAAACATTCACACAATGAGCCTAGGTTAAGGCTTGCATGAGGTATAGGTGATTACCCACCAAAAGTTTGAGTTGGTTCATCCTGTCCTATAATAGTAACCGTTCTAGGAATCACATCATCGATCTTTCTCGAGGCGCTTATTTCAATACGACGCCAAGTGGTCGATCGAAATGTCCCAAAAGTCTGATCTCAATGAGCGTAGCATCGAGTATCAACCAACCCGTTCACACCAAAGTCGGCCATCTCACTACCTTCTAATGGCCAAGATGGGTCAATTAAGGTTCTAAAAGTTTAGTTAGCGCTGATGACACCACGCAGAAGCCAAATACTTTCTTCAACTTGGGAATGAAGAGTATCGGACAACCAAAGTGTCACGCTAACGTAGCCATCATGTTGACCGCTGAGTTATACCGCCTAGCGGCGCGATGATCTAATGCTACTTACCTAAAAGGAAAACCGGATCCGTGTAGGATCCCCAACAATATAATACCCAAGCAACCCTTAAAGATAAAGCATACAAGTCAAACAGCATTAAAGGTTATCTAGAAATCCCTAAGGCAATTCTCTTTAGGGTTCCTCAACAGAGTCGCCAGCTCAGAATACTTGAACCGACTTTTAGGATTTTTGTATCCAAATGCGGATAGCAAGAGTCGCCACCGACTTTTATTTTTATCCAATTAAGGGAAGGTAAGTAAACGTAAAGACCTTCGTTAGATTCTCGAGTTCGGGAGAATGGTTATGAAAAGGGAAGGTATTAGCACCCTTTCCATCCGTAGTTATCTACGGCTCTTAGTTGCTCTAGATCACTTTTTAAAATTGCTTTCGGTGTTTGATAAAAATGTTTTGAAAAGGTATTTCGCTTTGACTTTGTAATGACTCATGTAGGAGTGTATACAAAGTGTTCGGAAATGTTTAGTTTTGAAAAGAATTTGAACTTTGAAAAAGTGTGGTGTGAAAAGCATTTGATAGAGCAAGCAACTAAGAGACTTATTTACCCACTCGAATTGGTCGCTTTTGTTGTACTTCACATTCCTTTAGAATAGCGCTAGCCATACCATTAGTTAGTAGGTAGCTCCATTCGTTGATGTAAGCGGACATCTCGGGACATCGATGGTCATAGAAGGCAACCAGAAGTATCCTAGCACATTCGAAGGACTATCATCATTTTCAGAGGCGACAATCGAGGGTCAAGATCATGTATTCGAGGCTTACATCGTGAGTCTTATGATCTTGTATCGGGGACTATGATGATTTGTTTGAAGGCAACGTAGAATACCTCACGCTCGAGGGACATGACCATTTGAATTCGAAAGGCAACGAGAGAATACCCTGGGTGGGTGTGTGAAAGAAGTGTGTTGATTTCATATATTATCTTGAAGATTATTGTGAGCTATGTCCAATTATTATCTTGCCATACACGCCTAATTACTAGCAATTGATAAGGGTGCGGAAAGTAAAATGTGAATGTAAAGAATGGTAAAAGTAAACCTACGCTATTACATGGCTTTGGGGCGTATACATAATTAAAAAATGCGGAAAATAAAATCCTAATTAAAATTATTACAACCCATGAGCAATTACATTATTGAAAATAAAAAATAAAATGATAAAAGAAAACGTCCTAATCGGATCAACCTCGTACAAAAGGAAGAAATCAAAATGCAATATGAATCTAATAAGAGAAAATGTTAGAAAAATGCAAATTTTAATATGAGAAAATTAATATAGGTGGAAATAAGATAAATACATTAAAATAATTTTTGGGATTTTGGAAAAGATTTAATAATTAAATGCAATTTAAAAGTGAATTAAATGCAAAATATAAATAAAATAATATGC
The DNA here is from genome assembly GCA_021764765.1 of Vicia sativa. NCBI lineage: Eukaryota > Viridiplantae > Streptophyta > Magnoliopsida > Fabales > Fabaceae > Vicia > Vicia sativa. The sequence continues at coordinate 65,409,267 of CM038795.1, forward strand.
ATGCAAAATTATATTTATTTTATAAATTAAATAAAGATTTTCAGAAAATAAATGTAAAAAATCAAATCTTTGCAAATGGGCCTAATTTTTTCTTCATCCAAACTTATTCCTCATGCAAGTAGGAATGTCCAAGCCTAATGCCACGATTTTCTATTTTATTTTCCTATTTAATTTGGAATTTATTCATTTAAATACAAATTAATTTGAAAAATAAAGTATAAAATCAAAATTAATTGAAAGATTGATTTTTATTGCTTTTTTCGTGATCCAATTAACCCATAAATGCCAAGAATTTCAAATTGAATCAAATATGGAAGATTTGATTGAATTGAACAAGTTTTGAAAAAATTTGATTGAAATATCAAATTGATTTTCATTGATTATTGATCAAATCTTCCAAAAACAATGCCAAATCCATCCAGATATATACTTGATGCATATCAATCACAAGGAGACGTAAAAATTGCTCGTAAACCCTAACCTAATTCAAAAATTGTGTTCTCAAGCAAGTGGGAATCCTAGTTCCAACCATCCACACCGATTTTGAAGATTCCATCGCATTCCTTGAGGTCTTTAGAGTCGATCCGCACTCTTATATCATTCAAAACCATCAAGAATTCATCAAACACGATTTCGTTTGTCAAGTTTCATTCAAAATCGATTTTCATCATTCATGCATTATTAACTGCTTTTGATTGTTTGTTCATGTTTAGAATCAAGTTTGGTGCGATCCGGTAAGCCGTGTTTCATGGCCTGAATCGTGATATACCATAGCTAGGTTCTGAGCTCGATTTAGGCTTTGCTTAAATGGAAAAATGGACAACCGCATCTATACCGCTGTATCCTAATGCTTCGGAATCGATCCATGGTTTTAGATATAATTTATATTATGTGTGTCGTGCTTTTGATTGTAGCTGGGGACATAGCGCCGAGCAAAAGCCGACGCTGAAAATTCAAATATTTGAAATGAAGAAGACGATGGTTGGCGCGAGTTGCGGGCGAAGGAGAAGGCAACGCTGTATTCCACTCATTCTGCTTCCAACAAGAAGGCATGCCTCGTTGGTCACGTTTTCAAAGTTTGAAGCTAGTGTTCCAGCTCGATCCTGGCTCGTACATTTATTTTTACAAGTTTGCAAACTCATATTTTCATATTTTCTTTAATATTTTCATACTATTTTAATTTCTTTTCATATTTTTATTCTGACAAAAAATTACCAAAATATTTTATTTTTTTGCATTTACCTTTAAAATGTTTATTTAATTTATAAAATAAAAATATAATTTTTGCATGCACATTTATTTTATTTATATTTTGCATTTAATTCACTTTTAATTGCATTTTAATTATTAAATCTTTTCCAAAAATCCCAAAAATTATTTTAATGTATTTATCTTATTTCCACCTATATTAATTTTCTCATATTAAAATTTGCATTTTTCTAACATTTTTCTCTTGTTCGATTCTATATTGCATTTTCCGATTTCTTCCTTTTGTACAAAGTTGATCCGATTCAGATTTATTTTCTTTATCATTTTATTATTTTATTTTCCAATAATGTAATTGCTCATGGTTGTAATAATTTTAATTAGGATTTATTTTTCTCATTTTTAATTATGTATCTCGCTCCAAAGCCATGTAATAGCGTAGGTTTTACTTTCCGACCTTTACATTCCCGCTTTACATTCTGATTTTACTTTCCGCACCCTTATCAATTTCTAGTAATTAGACGGTATGGCAAGATAATAATTGGACATAGCTCAATAATCTTCAAGATAATATATCCAAATCAACACACTTTTTTCACACGCAATTTCTTAGGTAATTCTCTCGCTGCCTTTACTTAATTCAAATGGTCATGTCCCTCGAACGTAGAGGTATTCTAGCACCGCTGCCTTTACAAACAAATCATCATAGTCCTTCGATACAAAGATCATAAGACTCACGATCGCCTCCGAATACATGATCTTGACCTCGATTGTCGCCACTAAAAATGATGATAGTCCCTTCGAATGTGCTAGATACTTCCTACAAGTTGCCTTCTATGACCATCCGATGTCCTTCGAATGTCCCGCTTACATCCAACGAATGGAGCTACCTACTAACTAATGGTACGGCTACGCTTATTCTAAAGGAATGAAGTACACAAAACGACCAATTCGAGTGGTAAACGAGTCTCTTAGTTGCTTGCTCTATCAAATGCTTTTCACACTCACACACTTTTTCAAAGTTCAAATTCTTCTCAAAACTAAACATTTCCGAACACTTTGTATACACTCCTACATGAGTCATTACAAAGTCAAAGCGAAATGCCTTTTCAAAACATTTTGTCAAACACACAAGAAAGCAATTTTAAAAAGTGATCTAGAGTAACTAAGAGCCCGTAGATAATCACGGATGGAAAGGGGGTGCTAATACCTTCCCTTTTCATAACCATTCTCCGAACTCGTAATCTAACGAAGGTCTTTTTCTCTACTTTTACCTTCCCTTAATTGATAAAATAAAAGTCGGTGGCGACTGCTATCCGCATATTTGATACAAAATCCTACAAAGTCGGCTTCACCGTATTACACCTTCGTCCGTCCCGGTTCTTCATAATCGCAGAATTAACAAAACATCTTCGTTCGAAACTCGAATCGCATAGATCGATAGTCATCTACGGTTTGACGAGCCAAATGATCGGCTACTACACTTCCTTTGATCGCTTCTTCAGAAGTATATTAGATGTCATATTCGGCAAGATCATTTCCATCTTGCTATTCTTCCTAAGAGAATGGTTTCTAATATGTATTTTATCGGATCCATCTTGGAGATCAACAAAGTGTGTGAGTCAATACATACTGCCTTAGTCGGTGAGCAGCCAAAGCGCAGCAAGTTTTCTCGTGTGAGTATCGCGTTTCACGGTAAACTTTTGCTAAGGTAGTATATTGCATACTCTTTTCGACTGCACTCATTCATGTTGCCCCAACACACACCCCATTGAGTTCTCTAATACTCGCCAAGTACATGATAAGAGGTCTTCTCTTTGGCAAGTGCATCGATATGAGGATTCTCGCAGATATCCTTGATTTTGTCAAAAGCGATCTCTAATCGTTGCTCCATTCCACTACTTGATCTTTCTTCAAGAGCTTGAAGATGGCTCACAAGTAGCAATTAGATGTGCAATGAATCTGCAATGTAGTTCAATCGTCCTAAGAAACCTCTCGACTTTCTCAATGCGGGACTAGCATTTCTTGATAGCTTTAACCTTGGCAGGTTAACTTCAATACCTTTACCACGAAAACAAACCCTAGGAGTTTACCGATCGACCCAAAGATGCACTTATTGGGATTAAGTCTTAGTCTCCACTTCTTCGCCCATCATCAAACGCTTCCACAAATGATCGATGTTCTTCCTCACTCGTGATCGAGCTATCATGTCGCTGACGTAAACCTCTATCTCGTGATGAATCATGTCATGAAATAATGCCACCATGGCACGCTGATAAGTGGCACCAACGCTCTTCATCCGAAGATGACCTTGTAATGTAATGTGCCCCACTATGTAACGAAAGTAGTCTTCCATGTCTTCGTGAGCCATTTTGATCTCGATTGTAGCCGAGAAACCATCCATGAAGGAGAAAACCTTATGTTAAGCGTGTTGTCACCGAACATCAATAGAGGAAGTGGAAAATCGCCTTCGGACTCGCCTGCTTAAATCTCCAGAATCCACACACATTCGCATTTTACCATCCTTCTTAGGCATGTACCACGCTTGCAACCCATTATGGATAAGAAGTAACCCACTAAGAAACCGGCATTGAACTATTTCATAACTTCGACTTTGATTTTCTCTGACATCTCAGGACGCATGCGACTTAACCTTCCGCTTTTACCGAGAAACCTTCTTTTGTCGGTAACCGTGTACCATGATGTCAATGTCTAGACTCGCATATCTTCGTATGACCAAGCAAAACCTCGATATAGTCTCGTAGCATTTGGACCAATCTTTCTTTGATATTTCTCAACCGCCTCCTATCTTGATTTCTTTTATGTCTTCACAAGACCTAGATTCACAACCTCAATTGGCTCTTCGTGTGGTCATGTTGATGTGCGATAAACCTAATGTGTCTAACGTATCTTAACCGCAAACGCACGCCTATCGCTGGTAGTAATAAAAGATTGTCGAATCCATATGGACTTTGTAATCACTCTAGCGGGAAAGAAATGCTAGTTTAGCTAAGGCGGAAATTGTCACTTTGGTTTTGGGAAGGTTAAGGAAGGTAAACTAATTGATTTTAAATTAATAATGGAATGAAATGGTCGGTATGCAATAGAGTCGAATTAAAGGATCTAATCGGACTTAAGCATATAAGGATGGTCAACTTAGTTTATCCAGAATTCATCGCTTAAAAACCCTCAATTCACACTTTCATGGTCTTATCTCGATTATACGCCTAAAGTCCCTATACCGCTTTCGCTAGCCTATAAGTGTTTAGAAATACTTTTTGAAACTTAATTAATTCTAACTGCTTTAAAGCGCTTTCATCAGATTTAAATCAAATGCCTAACTTTAGCTATCCTTAAAACCTCACACTTTCCCGGTCTCGATCTAACCTATTTACTTTTCTTACTTTCAACGAAAAGGTTTTATTTTTAAGCATAAAAAGTTATAACCGTGAGTTAAGTTGATTAAGGTTTTAGCCTAAGTTTGATCAGATGCCTATTGTCTCTAACTATTCCATACCGACACTAAAGGTTTAGCTAGCCATAGAAATCAAAATAAACTCACAGAAATAAAACAAACAAATATAAAATAGACATTATAAATAATAAATTGAACCTAAATTAATTAAATCAGGAGTACTGTAATACAAATGAAAATTAAAGAACCTGAAAATAAAGCCAACACTTTAGTCCTTCTTCCACGATCGGAACTTGGACTTGTATCTAAATACAACAAATTCAAGCTTGAATAAAACTTAACTAGAATAATAATTTCGATGTTGGAAATTATTATTTGGGCAAGAAATTAAACAATTGAAATCAACGAATGCAAAGAAAATATAAACTGAAATAAACTGGGTTCGATTTCGGCAGAGCTTCCGCACAAGTAAACTGAAAATTGCTCTGTCCTTCTAACATTGAAAGCTGAGGTATTTATAGGAAAATGGAATTGGCAGTTGGAGAAGATTTTCACACGTAGCTTCACTTGAACTTCTCCAAAAATATAGGAACATGGTTGAGTTGAGGTTGAACGTGGCTGTGAGGTTGAGAGAAATCAGGAGTTTTAAAAACTCCTTCTGTTGAGCTTTCCCACGTCCTGCACGTTTTACAAACTGATATGCGCTACGCTCGCTATCGATGTGTTACGAGCAGCTTTGGTGTTTTCCGCAGTTACGGTCAGCGTATGTGTTACGTCAGTAACACGCTCATGGATGCCTTACGCGGCACCGGCTTACGACGCCACACAATACAAAATCAGCATTTCTTTGATGATTCATGTTTTCTTCTGTTTTGATGCTTTCTTGCATTGTTTCATGTTTTCTTCTGTTTTGAGCTTAAGTTATGTAATACCTGCAAAAAGTAATGACAAACTCGAAATATTCGGGAGTTAATCGGGTCAAAATAATACAAAACGGGTTAATTTCATGGAAAATAAACGATACGATTTCGTGTTATCAAATTCCCCCATACTTAAACCTTTGCTTGTCCTCAAGCAAAATAATCAATTAGAAATATCGGACAAGTTTTTATAGACGCACATAACTAGTATACCTTTTGTTTTCAAATTATTACAAGAAATCCTAAGTTAGTTCGGCCAAGAAAATCGAGTAAAACAATAACGATACGCTAATGACACAAGCAACAAGCTAGTCGACGACTATCCGGTTTTAAACGAAACGTCCAATTATACCGTTATAATTCAACTCAAGGTTTCGCTCCTATTTCACCCGATTTCGCTCGCGCAATCACATTAAGCCCATTATCCTTACACGCACGCAGGGAATAGCCGCTAGGTTCTCGATCAAAACATAACGGTTTCGAACAATTATGTGGCAACCTCTTTTATCCAATTGCAAGATGCGGGGATCAAACCGTAGTCCGCCTACCGAGTTTAGTACCGTGACTTCTAAACCACCTAAACATTGGATTTTCATGTTACTTGGTAAAGCTTTTGCATCCGTTGGATTAAACGATCGGTGAGGATCGCCCAATTTAATTGGTGTAATACCTATTTTCTTAAAGCATGTAACATTCTTTTAAAACAATTAGCAAGATCATCCACTTATGTTCATCGGCTTTCCACGTGGCTTGTGCTAAGACCGGTGCCGATCGCTAATATAAACTACTAGGGCTAATTTAAGACTTAAAACTCAAAGTATCGGATAACTAAAATGGAGACGATTCGTAAGTGGGGAGTCAAAGGTGTCATAACCGTATAGTTCTCGTTGGATCACCTTTCTAACTAAGATTTCAATTAAAGTAGGTAACTAACGATTATGCGAAAATAAAAGGCGAAAAATTTTGGTATGGCTGAATAAAGCGGGGAGAAAATGAAATAACGAAATATTGCTAAATGGAAATGAAATTACTGCTCAATTAAGAATGCAGATTCTCCACACTATATCAAACATTGTCTCAATGTTATGATATAACCGGAGGTTAAATTAAAATACATCGAAAACAAAGAAAACAACAAGAAAAGGAAAGACTACTAGCGACCACGGCGGCTTCTAGTTCGTGACCTTCCGAGGAGTAGCTCGAGTCGGTGCTCGGGGTCCAAGAGATGTGACATCCATCCTTAAAGCATTAAGCTCGCCAAAGACTTCATCAAGTCTTTCATTCGTCGAGCTGACCACTCAAGATTTGGGCATTTTGTGGCAGACGTCTCAAGCGCCCCGATGTTTCCTCTCGATACGGCATTCATAGGTTTGATGATGAATGGCTTGGAATCTCGCAAAATTGGAGGTGGAGCAGAGGAAGACTGTGGATGTCGCACGGAACAGCTGATCCAATTCTTCCCGCATCTCATCAAATGACAGGTTCTTCTCGAGCATCGCATGGCCTTCGTGGGCTTTAAATAGCCAATTGGCTTGGCTCGAGGATCGATTCGTCCCGCAAGGCAAGACAATGTTAGTGTAAACTTTGTTCAATCACTGGATGGAACTTTCCGCCGTCTCCGCCGTGGATGAGGTGGATAATTTGCAATGATCCGTAAGCGTAACGTGCTCGGATGGTAGATGAGCAGGGTGTCACCATGATTCAAAGGTTAAAGCAAGAGAAGTGACAAGCCTCCGAATAGAAGGGTTTGCCTCCTGCGTGATGGAATGAATATGGGCCGAGGAGGGTGATACGTTGATTTTCTCGACCGTAAAATGCACAATGCATGAAAATAGCTCCTTGAGTCGAGCTTCAGGTTACTATCTCTTGCTAAGATCGTGTATACACAGTGATACGGTGGAAGTAGCGATATCGATTATGGATTTGTGGCATCGAGGTGATCATAAGAGTGTGCACATTGTTGGTGAGGCTATGCCAAAGGTTGAAAGACTCTTCCAAAGGTGCGGGCACACGGAGGTGGGAACCTTCATCGCGCAAATCAAGCAATTGTCCCAACTGCTCGAGAGAACTCGTACTGGCACCGAATATGCGAAACCTCGCAACACCGTAAAGTTGGTTTGTTGAACCGTGGAGTGATATAACAAAAGGAGCCGAGGAACTCGAGAGTGAGGTTCTTGTACGGGTCGGGTGGCACATAGGTTCCACAAGTTGACACTCAAGAAGGCGTTGAACACCTTCAAGCAAAACCAAGGTCTCTCGTGCAACAAGGTCAACATACCTAGTGGGGTGTAGTCCTCGACGTTGAATTTCAAGAACTTAACACGTTGAGTCTCGCCTTGGTCACCATCGCGTAGGGTAATGCCGTGAATAGGTTGAGATTGTTCGCCATTTGCATGCAAAAGTGTTTGAGTAAGAACGGTGTGGTTTGTGAATGAGAGGATGATACGGTAATGGGAGTATATATAGTGAAAGGAGATAGTGGGAAGTTTGAAATTTGAGAGGATTTGTGGTGGGTTGAATGGGTTAATGGTAGTTAATGGAGGAAGTGGGACGGTTGGGGAGTTATGGAAGAAGAGAAAGGTCGAGGGAAGAAGAAGGAACGATTCGCTAATGTGGTTATCGATGTAACCCGTGTTACGATCGTGAACACCTAGTCGACGAGCGTAACGCTACCGAATGGCGTAACGGTCCCGGGGTTATGATTTATCGTGGCAGCTACAAATTTTGCAATTTTTAACAAACGTAACACAATAACACAGTAGATATTTTATAGAAAGTGTAACATCTCGCATTTCCAACATAAACACAACATTAATTCATTCAACATATAATCCAATATATAATTCGCAGAGTAGAAAACCGTAAAACATTGTAAATGTAATAATGAATGTAAGTTTAAAATTGAAAACAAACAATTGCATTAATTCAAAATGAGTAACTTGTTCTTTTGACAGAAAGTAAATGACTGTAAATTGAAATGTAGTAATTTAATAAAGAATTGAAACTTAATAAAGAATTGAAACTACCTAGAAACAAAACTGAATGGGAAAATTCTAAAAACTAAGAATTGAAAAACTGAAAACTGAAAAACTAAGAAACTAAGAACTAAGAACTAAGAACTGCTTCATCCAATCTTTGCTTTCAATATCTCTAAAGCTTGGGTGATGTTATAGAATTGCTCCACTGTGATGTCAGTTAAACCAATAAGATCCAAACGCATAGTCTTCAATTCATTCTTTATTCCATCAATGTCAGTTTTATAAGAATCCAAAGTGGTCAGAATGGTGTTTAATTGTGTAGTGTATTCTCCTTGGTTTATGTCAGGGGCTACTTGTGCTTCAGCCATATTTGTAAAATCATGGTAACTGTGAGGAGTTTCGTGATCCGCTTGCCGTGACATGAAATTATCAACAACAAAATATGATTGTGGTGTTTCGGTGTTGAGGGTGGTCAGTGGATTCAATTCATACAACCAATTATCACGGTTATGGACACTTACCGGCATGGTTCGAAGGGTAAAAGAGTAACAACTTCGCTTATCGTGTAATCATAAAGGTAGAGCCTAAATTTCCTATTATCCGTTGTTGAAAGTAAATCAATGTTCATAGGCCTAATTGATCCAAATGGTGCACGCATTAAGTTGGTAACGAAGTCCAAGAGCATTTGCAATCATTGTAACTAATCCTCCCACACCGACAGAACATTGGGACCTCACTAATGCGGGTAAAGGTCTTCATCAGAGCGGGATAGACGATGTATGCCCTAGGTTCATATAAAGTAGAGATAACTCATCCTTGGATACAACATTTTGTTTTGTTCTTTTCCAAACAGTGTGGGCAAGAATCCTATGGAAATAATGATAGCTGGGTTATGTATCTCATTGTTATCCATACTCTCGGGTCGATGATAGTTTCCCTAAAGTACCCCAGTAATCCACCAAAATCCAATAAATCCACCTCGAGTAGTAAAAGTTAAGGGTCCACTGGGAATCCTAATAAAGCAACCTAAGTCCCTATGGTTATAGGTGAACTCAATACCAAAAAGTCCAAGGCGATGATTCCTTTCTCGCTCCGACACCGTGTTCAGGGATGTAAACTAAAGAACTCAAGAACTCAAGGGTAAGCTCTCGGTAAGTGATAAACCTATTTTTCAGGTGTGCTTTCTCCCATCCCAATTGGTTAAACATGTAGTAAACACTGTCGGTAATGCCTAAAGTGTCCATAGTGGGTTCATCATGATACAGGGTTAAACTGATGTCTCGCTGAGACAAAGCCTCAAATCTTCTTCTTTGGTTTCTACCTCTAAAGTTGGTTTCCATAAAGTTCTGTGGAGGATCCATAGCAAAAGTAAAGCGGGGAAACAGAGTAGAGGAGAAAGTAAAGAGAAAAAGACTTTTCAGAAATCCTGTGGCAAGTAAAATTGTTTTGAAATCAGCAGCAGTTTTATAAAAGTTTTAAAAAAAATGAAAAATAGCAAATTGTAAAAGAAATAAAATAGAGAATACAAACAAAATAGCAAGCAAAAACAAATAAAATGGGTTGCCTCCCATGAAGCGCTGTTTTTTAACGTCATAAGCCTGACGAAATACCTAGTGAAAGATTAGTCGGGAGAAATAGGTGGCGCTCTACTGAGTTTTAGCTTATTCGTATAATCCCTATTATCTATATGATGATATTGTTTTAATCACTGCCTGCTTACAATAAACTGGGCACTATTTCTATCCTTAATTTCTACCGCCCGCTTAGGAAATACTTTTGTAATATCGAAAGGGACCATCTAGATTTAAGTTTTCCAGGAAGAGTCTAAGTCTAGAATTAAATAAAAGTACGATCTTCCACACTAAATTTTCCAGATAAACGCTTATCGTGCCAATTTTAGTTGCTCTTTGTATATTTTAGCGTTGTAAGCCGCCTAGTCTTAATTCTTCCAACAGGTAAATCGAGGATGCTTCTCACCAAGCAAAGGTAATTGATATTGAGTGTCTTTATCGCCCAATAAGCTTTATGCTCTAATTCGACCGGAGATGACATGATTTTCCGTAAACAAGTTTGAAAGGTGTAGTCCGATAGAGTCTTGTAGGTCATCCTATAAGCCCATAAAGCTTCGTTAAGCTTGGATGACCAATCTTCCGAGATATAGCGACAATTTTTCTAATATTTGTTTAATCTCTATTCGAAACTTCGACTTGTCCGCTAGTTTGCGGATGATAAGGTGTTGCTACGCGTGTTTTACTCCATATTTAGGTAGTAATTTATCAAATATCTTTGAAATAAAATGAGATCCAACCATTACTAAAGTCGAGGAACACCAAAACGCTGGAAAATTATATTCTTAAAAGCTTTATCACCACTGTGTGTCATTTGTAGGAGAAGCTATTGCCTCGATCCATTTTGAAACATAATCGAAACTACGAGTATAAACTTGTTTCCAAAAGAAGATGGAAAGGTCCCATGAAATCTATTCCCCAAACATCAAAGACTTCAACTTCGAGTATTCCTTTCTCGAGGCATTTCATCGCCTTGAGATATTATTCTGCAAGGCAGCGATCACGCTTTTAACGGCGATGTGGACATCCTTCCAGGTTAGGCGAAAAGGCCGGAGAATTTGGCACACGCTTTAGAGGTGCTAGCATGTCCGCTATAAGGAGATGAATGACAATGGGAAATGACGCCTTCTACTTTGTCGTGTATAAACGCGAAAATTCCATCGTCCTCGCTTAAATAAAAGTGGTTCGTCCCAAGAGTAACTCTGAGATCATGGAAGAATTTCTTTTTCTGGCACGTTAAATCGTGGAAGCGCACCGCAGCTAAATAATTAACGATGTCGCGATACCATGGCAATCCTACGGTCATGTCAATGGCTTCCACGACTTTAGCTTCCGGTTTATTTAAATCCAATTGAGCTAGGTCGCTTATCATATGTGCTATCGATGCTCATACTAAAATCGCACATTGGCACTTGTTCGGTTTTACACCTTCTAAACGGATAAATGATCCGCTACGACGCTTATTCCTTTCTTGTCTTTAATTTCCAAGTCGAATTCTTGTAAAAGTAAGATCCATCGGAGAGTCTGGTTTTGCATCTTTCTTGGCAAGTAAATATTGATAGCCATGGTCCGTGATAAATGATGATTTTGCTCCTACAAGGTAAAAACGAATTTGTCAAGCGAAGACCACGGCTAAGAGTTCTTTTTCGCCAGGCGTAGTTCATCCGAGATGAGTCTAGCATTACCGGGCGAGTAAATTGCGAAGTTTCTTTTCTTTTCTTTGTCCAAGAACCGCGCCTACAACAGAATCACTTGCATCGCACATGATTTCGAAGGTAATCCAATCGGGCGGTTGCATGATTGGTGCGTAAATAAGTGCGACTTTAAGGGTTTCAAAAGCTTTGAGACAATCGTCACGAATATGAACTCAAGATCCTTCATTAATAGACCGGTAAGTGTTTTGTAATTTTCGAAATCTTTAATAAAGCGCCAGAAACCGGCGTGTCCTAGAAAACTTCGATCTCGAACGGTCTTGGGTGGTTGGAGTTCTTTAATCACTTCTATCTTAGCTTTATCAACTTCAATTCCTTATTGGAAATAACATGTCCAAGCACGATTCCTTCTCCGACCATGAAATGGCATTTTTCCCGCTGAGCACAAGGTTTACTTCACACATCGCTCTAAAACTCTCTAAATTAGATAGACATCCTTCAAAGCTTTGTCACACACAGAGAAGTCCATAAACACTTCCATGATGTTGTCAATGAAATCGAAGATAGCCATCATACATCGTTGAAAGGTTGCGGGAGCATTACATAATCCAAAAGGCATTCTGCTCAGACGCGAACGCTCCATAGGGACACGTGAATGTAGTCTTCTTGATCATCGTGGTCAATCGGAATTTGGAAAATCCGAATAACTGCCTAAATAGCGTAAATAGGAGTGTTTGGCTAATCGCTCTAACATTTGATCAATAAAGGGTAAAGGAAAATGGTCCTTTCGAGTAGCTTTGTTCAGCTTTTCTATAATCAATGCACACTCTGTCCACTAACTACTCTTTGTGTTATCGATTCGCCAGTGTGTTTTTCACGACAAGGACACCTCCTTTCTTAGGTACGACATGTATCTGGCTAACCCACTTATCGGAGATCGGGTATATAATTCCACCATTAACTTTTGATTTCATCTCTCGATCATGCTAAGGATCGGATTGATTCTTCTTTGAGGTTCTCGAGAGGTTTTGCAACTCTTCTAATAGAATATTGTGCATACAAATTGAAGGACAAATTCCTTTAAGTCCGAGTATGTTATAACCTAACGCAGTAGGTATTTCCTTAGAACGCCTAAAAGTTTTTGAGTTTCGAGCTTCCCTAAACCGGAATTCACTATAACAGTCGAGTTTGTTCAAGATCAAGGAATTCGTATCGTAGATTGTTAGGTAGAACTTTCAATTCTAGCTTTGGTTTCTTGGGACATGGCATCGATTAGGTGTAAGTGCTAGACTTTCGCTTAGATCATCTCTATATGGTTCTCGCCAATTGTCTCTCGAATATCGAGGGTTTGAATCTTCATTATTTTGGAATATGTGGTTTGTTCTTCCATCTCTTACGCACTCGTTTATAATATCGAGTAAATAACATGTGTCATTCATGGCGGTGCTTGTAGAAATTGGAGTGAGGATGAATTCCACTTTTTCCTCTCCGACTCAATGTTAATCGCCTTTCTTTACATCAATTATAGCTCTACTGAGCTAGGAATGGTCTTCCTAATATGATAGGGGTAATCAATCTTCTAATGTCCATAATTATGAAATCGGTCGGATATAGAATTGACCTATTCTAATCGAACATTTTCCAATATACCTACTGTGATACTTAACCGATCGGTCACTAATGAATGACATTTTGTAGGTGTAAGTTCTCCCATTTCCAGCTTTTTGCAAATAGATAGGGGCATGACACTGATACTTGCTCCTAAGTCGCATAGAGCTTTGTCTATGACGAATTTTCCAATGTTACAAGGTATAGAGAAACTACTTGGGTCTTTTAGCTTAGGAGGCATGTTATTCTGAATGATGGCACTACATTCAGCAGTGAGGTAACTGCCCGCTATCTTCTAACTTTTTCTTGTTAGATAGGATTTCCTTAAGAAATTTAGCATACGATGGCATCTGGGTGATGGCTTCTGTGAATGGTATTGTGATATTTAGTTATTTCGTGTTCCACGAATTTCTTGAATTGGCCCATCGATTTAGAATTGGTTAACTCGAGGATACGGAATTTGTGGTTTATATGTGGAGGCACATAAGGTTTCTTTCTACAACTTTGAGTTTCGCTTTCCTTGTCTTTTGGTTCGCTTCTCGCTTTCACTCGGCTTGTCTTGCTTCGATACATTGGGTTTTCTAGTCTTGGATCAACAGTCCGCAAGTTCTTTTCCACTCCTTAGTATCACGACATTAGCGTGTCCTTTCGGGTTAGGTCAGGTTGACCAGAAATATTCAAATAGAGCAGAGTGTGTCTGCTGAGCTACCCGTGAAATCTGAGTTTCAAGCATCTTGTTATGGGTAGCTAAAGCATCGACCTTAGATAATTGCTTAATTTGCTCATTGGTATGTAAATTCGATTTAAAACATCCTTATTGGTCCGGGATCGAGAAGCAATGAAGTGTTCTATCATAATTTCGAGGTTAGATTTCCTAGGAATGTTGGAAGTATTGGGTCCGTTATTAGGATGATTCGGGATAGCTTTGACAACTGTGTGGTGTAGCAGGAGCTTGTCCAGAGCATACAACGCATTGTTGCTTTTGTACGAGAAGTTTGATGATTCTTCCAACTTGGTTATACGACATCGTAGGGATTTCCTTACGTAGTTAGCTTGTTCGGCCGGTACTCCGTCAAAAGGGGCATTCGGCAGGATGTGATTGAATACCACATAGATCGCAAGTTAGATCATCGCACTACGGTAGCGGAGTGATGGAAAGATTCTCTAGTTTTTGGGTAAGGGCTTCCACTTTAGCATTAACTTGATCCAGATGTTCACTTCAACCTGTTACCTTTCGCTTGAGATTTCTACATTAACTCTCTCTTCCCCATTGGTAATGGTTCCGAGCCATGCTTTCGATAAGTTGGTTCGCATCGCATAAGGTTTATCCATCGCGCCACCAGAGCAAGGCCTATAGTTAATCTTGTATTGTACAAGAGACCGTTATAGAATGTGAATAATCAACCATTCTTCTAAACCATGAGGGCGTAGTCTTAGCATATCCTTGTATCGCTCCCATGCTTTGAATAAAGATTCATTGTCTTTCCGTCTCGAAACCATTGATGTTGGCTCGAGCATAGCGCTTTGCTTGGAGGAAAATATCTACCTAGAAAATTTCTTCAACTCATCCCAAGTGGTGATTGAGTGGAAGGAAGAGATCAAGCCATAGCTCTCTTAAAGAAAAGGAAATAGGCGCAATCGATCTCCGGGTTTACTCCATTCACGGTTCGACAATGCATAAACACCGACATGTAAATTCGGTCGCAGAGCTCCGAGAACCTGGTTCTTGAACGCGGAAAGAATCGAAGGTTTCAATAAATCGCTTTGAGCGATAGCGTGTTTAACATCGTATGAGGCTCCGCTGAGAAGGAACTACGTAATCCTTAAGAGGACGAGGACGAGGAGGTGGATCACCATTCTTCGTAATTCGAGATCCGAAGAATAGACGGAGGAAGATTGTTGAGTTCACGGTTTTGAATTCGCCTTCTTAATCAAGATAACGCCGATATCGATATGGGTATATGCAAAGGACCCTGAGAGCTAGTATTTGGCATACACAAAAGGGAAAATAAATAGTTGCCTTAGTCTAGACAAGGTTACTTTAAGAGTGCACTAGTGACAAGATCAAAGAGAACGCCAAAACTTGATGTGCGATAAACCTAATGTGTCTAATGGTATCTTAACTGCAAGTTTACAATCTATCGCGTAGTAATAAAAGATTGTCGAATCCATTGTGGACTTTGTAATCACTAGTGCGGAAAGAAATGCTAGTTTAGCTAAGGAAATTGTCACGCTTGGTTTTGGGAAGGTTAAGGAAGGTAAACTAATTGATTTTAAATTAATAATGGAATGAAATGGTTTGTATGCAATAGAGTCGACCTAAAGGATCTAATCGGACTTAAGCATATAAGGATGGTCAACTTAGTTTATCTAGAATTCATCAGTTTAAAAACCCTCAATTCACACTTTCATGGTCTTATCTCGGATTATACGTCTAAAGCCCTATACCTGCTTTCGCTAGCCTATAAGTGTTTAGAAATACTTTTTGGAAACTTAATTAATTCTAATATATTTTAAAGCGCTTTCACTGTATTTAAATCAAATGCCTAACTTTAGCTATCCGGTTAAAACCTCAGACTTTCGTGGTCTCGATCTAACCTATTTACTTTTCTTACTTTCGCAACGAAAAGGTTTTATTTTTAAACATAAAAAGTTATAACCAGAGTTAAGTTTATTAAGGTTTTAGCCTAAGTTTGATCAGATGTCTATTGTCTCTAACTATTCCATACCGACACTAAAGGTTTAGCTAGCCATAGAAATCAAAATAAACTCACAAGAAATAAAAACAAACAAATATAAAACAGACATTATAAATAATAAATTGAACTTAAATTAATTAAATCAGGAGTATTGTAATACAAATGAAAATTAAAGAACCTGAAAATAAAGCCAACACTTTAATCCTTCTTCCACAGATCGGAAACTTGGACTTGGTATCGGAAATACAACGAATTCTGAAGCTTGAATAAAAATCCTAAACTAGAATAATAATTTCCTGATGTTGGAAATTATTATTTGGGCAGTGAAATTAAACAATTGAAATCAACGAATGCAAAGAAAATATAAACTAAAATAAACTGGGTTCGATTTCGGCAGAGCTTCCGCACAAGTAAATTGGAAATTGCTCTGTCCTTCTAACATTGAAAGCTGAGGTATTTATAGGAAAATGGAATTGGCAGTTGGAGAAGATTTTCACACGTAGCTTCACTTGAACTTCTCCAAAAATATAGGAACATGGTTGAGTTGAGGTTGAACGTGGCTGTGAGGTTGAGCGAAATCAGGAGTTTTAAAAACTCCTTCTGTTGAGCTTTCCCACGTCCTGCACGTCTTACAAACTGATATGCGTGTTACGTTCGTTACTGATGTGTTACGAGCAGCTTTGGTGTTTTCCCGTGTTACGGTCGTGGCAGATGTGTTACAGTCGTAACACGCTTCATGGATGCCTTACGGTCGTGGCAGCTGGCTTACGACCGTCACAGCTACAAAATCTGCATTTCTTTGACAGATTCATGTTTTCTTCTGTTCTTTGATGCTTTTTTGCATTGTTTCATGTTTTCTTCTGTTTTGAGCTAAGTCATGTAATACCTGCAAAAAAGTAATGACAAACTCGAAATACTCGGGAGTTAATCGGGTCAAAATAATACAAAACGGGTTAATTTCATGGAAAATAAACGATACGATTTCGTGTTATCAGTTGTATAACTCGTTCTTCTTGTTGTAGCAGTCTGACAAGTTCTCCTGGCACTTCACAATCTTCCTCACCTTCGTCTTCGGCTTGGTAGATCGGATTATCGAAGTTATATTTAGCAATAGCAAAGCTGTTATCAACGAGATTTAGAGTGAATCTGCAGTGTATCACGTGGGTGTGTGTAAGAACACATAACCTTTGAAGGGGTGATAAAGTAAAAGAAAGGAAATAAAACAACACCTAAATGCAAAATTCCAATGATTTTATTGAATGAAAATATGCAAATGACAGATAATAACCCTCACAAACGAGCCGTGATGCCCCAGGCAAGGCATTAGGCTTTAAAGTTTATTGTTCAAAGCATAGAAAACGAAAAGCATAATAGAAAACAAAAAGCAATTACTCCGGTCTAAAGAAGATTGGTATCACGTCTTCAGTCTTCAAATTGTTAGGTCCATTGTCGGGAGTTGGGAAGATCCAATTGTTGATGTCGAAGTCATTGTCGTTGTCTTCTATAGCATGGACTCCATCTTTGCTGATGCAGAAAGGAAGTTGGTCGGCACGTTCGCGGCGTATCATCTTCTGACCTTTGGTGGTGAAGCCTAAACCAGTCTTGTTAGATTTGAAAGGAAGATCGGGGAGCTGACCCCAAATAGTACGACCTCCTCCTTCTTCAACTGCAACTTGAGCATCTTTTAGTGAGGTCATCCTAGGCAGAACTTGTATAACTTCAGAAGTGACAGGAGAGTCAACAGGCATGACTCTTGGAACTATTTCGAACGCTTGACAGGGAGTTTTGAAGAATTCACCTTCCATTTCGAGGTATCAGAATGATTGCAGATGGCTTACCATGTACTCCTCCTCACCGCATATTGTAACAACTTTCCCCTTCACTGGGTACTTCAGCTTCTGATGTAAGGTAAAGGTAACAGCGCCTGCCCCATGTATCCAAGGGCGTCCAAGTAGGCAAGATTAAGCTGGACGGATGTCCATGACGAAGAAAGTGGAGTCGAAAGTCTGGGAACCGACTTTAACTAGTGGAATGAGCTCTCCAAGTACTGTTCGTTTAGAACCATCAAAAGCTCTCACAATTATGTTACTGGGCTTCAAGACCAATCCTTCAACATCAAGTCGGTCAAAAGCACTCTTCGGTAGGATATTCAGAGCAGAACCGGTATCTACCAAAACATGAGACAATGTAACGCCCTTGCATTCAACAGAAATGTGCAAGACTTTGTTGTGTTTCCTTCCGACGGAAGTCAAATCAGCATCAGAGAAACCTAGACCATTGTTGGCGGCCAGGCTAGCAATACAAACTTCAAACTGATCAGTAGTGGTGTCTTGCGGTATGTGAGCATTCTTCAGAAACTTCACCAAGGCCTTAGCATGAGCCTCAGAGCACAATAGCAGAGCTAACATGGATATCTTGGACGGAGTTTGTCCCAACTGTTCCACAATATTATAGTCACTCTTCTTGATGATCTTCAGAATTTCCTCCATTTCTTGCTTGGAGGTATCTTCAGCAACTTCCTTTGGTACTTCTGTCTGAGCAGGATGAGTTACTGGTTCTTTCCCTCGCGCTTCGGGAATTGGTTCGATAGCTGGGATGCGAGCTGGAGTCGCAATGTCTTTGGGAGGAGAGATCTATGGAGAAAACACTCTTCTGGTTCTGGTTACCTTGCTTGATCCGGTAATGTTGTCAATGTCAGTAATGGTAGCTTCAACTCTAATGTCCTCAATGGTCAAAGGGTCTTGTTTGACGCCGCGATAATAAACTTCAGCTCCATAGTTCCACGGTATAGCTTTGTTAGAGGAATATGGAACAGGTCTAGGAGAAGTAATGATGAAAGGTGCCACTCTAGGTGCAGGATCGGCAGAGGAGATCCTTATTGTGTTTACATCAGCATAGTCTTCTGGGAAATCATCTCCCCATCCGGTTGCCTTGACATCTTCAATAGGAATCTTGTAACTTTCAGGAACGATATACTTCACCATGTAATCGAACTTTCCACTTGGCTGCCCCAAGGTATCCCAGACTTCTGGTACGGCTTCGCTCATATCTTTGATCTTCAGATTCTTAGACATGTCTTCACACAGATTCTCCACAGCTGAAGGTTTCAGAAATAGCACTTCTCAGTTATCCATCATGCATTAAATACGTCTTCTCAACCAAGCACATCCGTCAGGTGCTAGTGGGCACCAACGACAATTCTCTGGGCATCCTGGATTGACGTCGGCTTGCAGCAAATTCTTCTTAACAGTCATCAGAGTAATAGTCAAGTTGTTCACATTAAAAACATAAGAATTCTTGTCAATAGCATTGGAACCTTTGCCATGGTTAGGCATTGGCGCGTTGATCACATTCGGAGTCTCGATAGGAGGATCAAACTCAATTTTTTTAGCTTCAATCATGTCTTGAATCTTGTTCTTCAGAGCCCAATAGTCGTCGGTGTCGTGCCCTGGGCTGTTGCAGTGATATGCACACTTAGCATTAGGATTGTACTTCGGAGAGGAAGTGTTGATGTGTTGAGGAGGATCCCTCAAGGTACTCAGCTCTACTTTCAATATGTGTTGCAATGCTTGCGACAATGGCATGTTGATCTTCGTATAAACTGTCTTCGTGGCACGTTCTGGTTACACGCGTTGTTTCGTTGAGGTTGTGCTGGTGTAGGATTGGAGATCACAACTTCCCCCACAAATTGAGTACGATCAGTTTTGACACGACTTTTCTGACCATACACAACATTGGCTTCTTTCTTACCACCAAAAGATCTTTTCGCAGCATTTGAAGACGATTCCACCTGTATTTTCCCGCTCTTGATTTCAGCTTCAATGCATTCTCCTATCAATATCAGCTCAGTGAATCCGGCTGAGGAGTTTCCAATCAGATGATTGAAGAATGGGCCTGTCAGTGTTCCCATGAACATATAAACCAACTCCCTATTGGACAAGGGTGGCTGAACTCTGCCTTCTAGATCTCTCCATTTCTGAGCATACTCTTTGAATTTCTCATCACGACCCATAGTCATGCTTTGCAGTTGTTGTACTGGTACTGCTTGTAGAAAACATCTGCTAAGTTATTCCAGGTATGGATGTGAGTACTCTCTAGCTGATAATACCACTCCAACTGAGCTCCGGATAAACTCTCTTGGAAGTAATGGATCCATAGCTTCCTGTCATCAGTGTGAGGATGGATCTTCTGAACATAGGACTTCAAATGCAACTTCGGACAAGAGATTCCATCATACTTGGCAAAAGTAGGAACCTTGAACTTGCAGGGAATCACCACACCAGGAACTAGACTCAGATCATCAAAATTTAGCCCGGACATCTTCAGATTTTCCACAGCATTCAGACGATCTTCAAGTTGTTTGTATTTGTCATCATCAGGAGGATACTGCTCGCTCACAGAGTCTTCATCTTCGTTTTCAGACCCATGATGGCTTCCTTCACTGTTCTTGACACTTCACTCGGTTTCACCACTCTTGTCTGAGATTTCAAACCGGATGACCACCTTAGCTGGACCCTTATGATTTCTTCCCATGTTGAGGATACCGATGGTTTTCTTCTTTCTGGTGATGAGCTTCTTCAGGTCTTTCTGGCCTTGGGCCAAGTTGGTGAACATTTCCTAGAACTGAGCATTCTGAGCCTGGAGATCTTTGACAGTCTGTTCAAGAGCCATTTCTGCTAAAATAAATAGCGAGAGAATGAGAAAACTGATCTTCAATGTACCTGTTATGAAATGTCATGCCATGATATGCGATGTTATGCAATGCAATGCAATGTTTTCAAGGACCTTAGGAATTTAAATTTGTTAAATAAGCACGAACAAACTTTATTAGTTTTTCTTTTTCTTTCTTCTTTTTTTTTTTTAGTTTTGAAAATAAAAGAATAAAAATCCTAAAGCTCTAAGTCTCCCATGGGCACTTCCTCTTGGTGCTGAAGTAGGCGTTGATGTTTCGCTCCTCGTGAAGTAGCTTGGTCAACTCTAGTACCTTATTCTCGCTTGCATAACACTGAGCTTCAAACGTATCCCTTTCTTCTTTTAAGCTGAATCCAGGATCTCTTCAAGTCTTTGAAATCAGTAGGCATGTCGGGATGGAGGACGGTATAGGGTACGTCACCTATAGCAACAGGTTCCATAATTATTGGTAGCACATGTGTAAATGGCATCATGAGGTTTTGAGCTCGAGCTCGCATCCATTTGAGGTAAGGTTCCCAAGGAATGGGATTTCGGTGTCCCAAAGTCTTGGTATCTGTCTTCTTTACCATGCCCCAAGCGTGTATGAACCTTCGATGGTAATTCTGGAGATCGTGGTTGTAGTCGAACACAATATCTTGGAGAAGCATATCATGAGGATCATCTCTTTGAGCATAAGCAAACTGACGTAGAGCTAGAGAAGGGTTGTAGGTGATACCTCCCCTTATGCCAAGGAGTGGTACATTAGGGAATTCCCCATAACGCTCAATGAAGGTGAAGTCCTTTTGAGAGAAAAGGCACTAACGGATATCTGAATGAGAGAGTGACATCAGCCTTTGAGACCACTTCAATCTTTGCTCGTTCTTCATTACTGATTGAGGAAGGTGCGAAATAAACCACCTGGAAAGTAACGGTATGCAACACATGAGAGTTCCTTGTCTTTTGATGGTACGAGTGTGATCAGGAATTTCCGTAACCAATTCTTTGAGTTGAGAAGGTATACACATGAAGTTGATTCGGATAGTCTTTCTGGAAGCCATAATCCCTACAAAATAGAGCAAAGATAAATCCCTAGGTCCTTGAAATAGTTAGAAATGATATGCAATGTTATGATGTCATGATGTCATGTTTAGCAAGCACAAGCAAATCACACAATAACCCTAGGTTTAAGGCTTGCATGAGGTATAGGTGTCTACCATACCAAAGTTTGAGTGGGTTCATCCTGTCCTATAATAGTAACCGGGTTCTAGGAATCTCATATCATTGATCTTTCTCGTAGGCTTTATTTCAACACGACTACCAAGTGGTCGAACGAAACGTCTCGAAAGTCGGATCTTAATGAGTGTAGCATCGAGTATCAACCAACCTTAGTCTGCACCAAAGCCGGCCATCTTACTACCTTCTAATGGCCAAGATGGGTCAATTAGGGTTCTAAAAGTTGAGTTAGTGCTGATGACACCACGTAGACGCCAAATACTTTCCTCAACATGAGTATGAGGAGCATCAGGACATCCAAAGTGTCGCACTAACATAGCCATCATGTTGACCGTTTCGGTATACGCCTAACGGTCGCGATGATTTATTGTTACTTACCTAAGGAAACCTGGATCCGGGTGTAGGATCCCCCACAAGTATAATACCTAAGCAGCCCTTAAAAGTAAAGCATACAAGTCAAACAGAAAGCAGTAAAGATAATCTAAAATCCTTAAGGCATTCTCTCTTTAGTAGGGTGTCTCCCCGGAAGAGTCGCCAGTTTTGTAATACGGTGGGAGAACTGACTTTTGGAGTTTGTTTTGCTTTTTATCGCAAATGTTGCGGATAGCAAGAGTCGCCACCGACTTTTCTTTTATCCAATTAAGGGAAGGTGAAAAGAACAGAAAAAGACCTTCGTTAGATTCTGAGTAAGGGAGAAGGTTATGAAAAGGGAAGGTATTAGCACCCCTTTTCATCCGTAGTTATCTACAGGCTCTTAGTTGCTTTAGCTCACTTTAAAATTGCTTTCTGTGTGTGTTTGAAAAAATGTTTTGAAAAGGCATTTCGCTTTGACTTCGTAATGATTCGCGCTGGAATGTATACGAAGTGATTGGAAATGTTCGTTTTTTGAAAAGTGTTTTAACTTTGACAAAAGTGTGAGGTGTGAAAAGTATTTTGATAGAGCAAGCAACTAAAAGTCTTATTACCTACTAAAAATGGTCGTTTTCGTGTTATTTTACTTTCCTTTAGAATAATGTTATCCATACCATTAGTTGGTAGGTAACCATATTCGTTGGATGTAAAGGGACATTCGAAGGGACATCGGATGGTCATAGAAGGCAACTTGTAGGAGTATCCTAGCACATTCGAAGGGACGATCATCACTTTTCGTAGGAAACAATCGAGGGACGAGATCATGTATTCGTAGGCCACGTCGAGGGACTATGATCTTTGTATCGAAGGGACTATGATGATATGTTTGTAGGCAACGATGCTAGGATACCTCTACGTTCGAGGGACTTGACCATTTATTCGAAAGGCAACGAGAGAGAATACTCTAGGGGGTGCATGTGTGAAGAGAGTGTGTTAAATTCAAATATTTTATCTTACAATTAGAGGTGATCTACGTTCGTTTTTATCTTGCCATACACGCCTAATTACTAGCAGTTTATATGGTGCGGAAAGTAAATTGCGGAAAGTAAAGTGCGGAAAATAAATCCTACGCTATTACATGGCTTTGGGGCAGTTACATAATATAGGAGTGCGGAAAGTAAATCCTAATTAAGCTATTACATCCCATGAGCAGTTACATAATATGGAAAAAGAATGCGAGAAAATTAATCCTAACTATTACAACCTGGAAGCAGATACATAATAATCGGAAAAGAATAGAAATTCGCATAAGAGAAAAAATGTGTTAGTAAAAAAAAGATTTTTGAGTTAGGAAAAAGTTTTTAGGTTAGTAGTCCTAATTAGATGGTAAGAGAATTTTTGGGAATTTTCTGGATTGGTTTTAGTAAATAAAAGCAATTAAAAGTCAATTTTATGGTTAATTAACAATTAATTAAAATATGCATGCAAAAATATTAATTTTTATGCCAAAAATTAAATAAACATTTTTCTATCCTAAATGCAAAAAGAAATTATTTTTGGTGATGTTTTGATGTGTTAGAAAATTGTTTGAAAAGAAATTAAATTAAAAGGAAAAAATATGAAGAAAATAAGAAAATATGTTAGTTTTGCAAAGTTGTACAAATATCGGACAAAGCCAGGGATCGAACCCAAGCCCTTTCCTTCAACACGCTGCCACTGGACCAACTTGCGCTTGGTGTTAGCATTATGGAACAAAAACAATATAAGCGAAGTGATTTTCTGAAAACCAAATCGAAAACACGCGCGAAGAACTTCATCTTCTTCGTTCAAATATTTAAACTTTTAGCTACGGTTTTGGTCCGTAGCAAAAGCTTTTACCCACAGATTGCCCGTAGCTATAGCACCTGCAAAAATCAAAATCCAAAAATATGCAAAATAAATTTGTTATGGGGACATGGATCGATTCGGTTTGGTCCACTGAACATGCTGGGATCATTGGTTTCGTCCAATTTTTCCTATTCCAGAAAACCCCAATTGGAGCTTATGAACCCTAACAATGGCAAGTCACGATTCATGTGTCTAAACTCCAATTAACCTATGCAGAAAGTTTCGAAACTCCATTCTAAACACAAACAAACAATTAAAACATGTTAAATATGCATGAAAATCAAAAATTGAATTTGAGTTAAAGTGTTCGAATCGAAAATCGTGTTTTAGTGATTCTGGGCGTATTGCTGGCTTGTGAGTATCTGGAATGGATCAGAGAACCTCTAGGAACGTATTGGAATGCTTAGAATTGATTGAATTGATCTGAAACTAGGGCTGCTAATTGCTTGAATGTCATGGATTTTTTGAAGTCGGGTAGGGTTCTTGGAGGCAAGGATTTCGTCCTTTGTACTTGTGGATGCATTGTGTACTTATAGTAGAGTGAATTAGGTCAAGAATCATGAAGAAATTATATGCCAATCAATGAGAAAATATTTGATTTGGTATGGAACCAAATATTGCCTTTTTTGATCAAATCTCATTCAATTTCTTTGTTAATCAATGCAATTTCGAAATTGACAGCTTGTATGGCTTGCTTGGACCTCAAGAATGAGAGAAAAATCCAATTTGCAATTAATTTTGATTTTCTATCTTTTATTTTAATTAAATTGGCTTTTAAATGATTAAAAATCCAAAATAAATAGAAAATAAAAGATAAATTCGTGGTCTTGGGCTTGGAGGTTCCAAATCAACTAAGGAACATGTTTGAACCAAGAAAAGTTAGGCCCATTTGCAAAGTTTTTGGTTTTGTCAAGTATTTCTCTTTGTGCACCTCCTCAAAAATGCTCAACTTGTGCAGGTGTATCTTGCTCAATTTTTAACATTTTTGGGTGTTCTTGGAATTTTTAGAAAGCTCAAGATGTCCTCTAAATAGTCTCTTTGGTTTCATCTTCATTGGAGTTTCTATGCTCATGAACACTCCTTTACAAAAAGTTGACTTTTTGTTGACTTTGAAAAGGACCTGTAATGTTTTGATCCATAACTTCCAAATGAAGCATTTTCTGCCCAAGCTTGTGAGACATGAAGTTGTAGAGAATTGAATTCTCTTCAAAATGAGTTGTGGTGGAAAAATTTCTAATAAAGTATGTGAAAGTTATGTCTGGTCAAAGTTCTGTTGACTTTTGTCTGAGAAAGCCCAATTTAGAAACTTTGACTTTTGATCAATTCTTGACTTTTCTTGATGAATCATGATCAACCCTTGATCAAATGATGAATATCACTTCAAAATATTGATGTTGACCAAGTATTATGAAGTTTGACTGTATGTTGACCATAGTTGACTTTTTGTCCAATACAATTGATTTTCAACCATCTGAGCAATTGTCTGAGAAAACTTGACTTGTAAGGCTTGAAACTTGTCATGAAGATTCTTTGAAGCATATGGTGAGGCATGATGACCACTGGAAATGTTGGAGGCCCACCTTGGTTTGAGGATGGCAAAACCCTAGTTTGGGTTGATTGTTTAGGAGAGGATTTGTCTAGTCAACCCTTGTGAAATCCTTGAGTATGGACATGTGAAATGTCTTGAGAAGTAGGAGGGCAAATTTTGGGGTATGACAAATACCCTTGATCAGCTTCGATGTTTTCATGATGTCGCCTTCCCGCCATAATCAAAGCGTGATGCATAGAAGGCACATCACCAACTTCATAGTTTACCAAGACCACGTTATGGGACCTTATGTCGATGTCGTACTTACCGACTCTCTTCAGGATGTGACGTGGCATTATATTCACTGTAGCGCCACAATCCACTAACACCTTGTTAATGGCTGTTTCTTCCACCTTTGCTCTGATTAGCAATGGCTTTAAATGGCTTCTCATGGCCATATTAGGCTTCTCAAAGAAAGCATCTTGGCTCTCAACAGAGCCATTGTTCATCACAAAATAGCAGGTTAGCTTATGTAAAGCCATTTCAGCAGCATCAAGGTCACTAGTGTTCTCCATTTATATCGGTATGTTGTACTCCTCTAGAAGTATATAAACCACATTGACCAGAATGTCTAAGCTTGCTTCAGAATTAGAGGCAAAATCATCAGTTGCCTCCTCAGAGCCATGGTCGACTGGCTTATTCACGCACTCCTTGATTTGTTGATTAACAGCAGGGTCGACTTTGGGCTTGTACTATCGAAGGATCTTGCCTTTGTTGACAACATTTTGTTTGGCAGCAATGGCTTGTCTTTCAGCCTGCTTCTTCATTTGGAAACGCCTCCACTGAGTTCGACTCATTGGATTTTCCCCCCATATAGTTTTCAGATACGTGACTCTTTTTCTCAAAGCGCACTTCGAGACGATAGCTCATTGGGGCTTTTCCTCTGGCTTCTCTGATGATGCCAGTAGCATTGGATGGCCCAACAACCATGTGAGGTTTAAGCCATGTTCCTTTAGGCGTAGCAGCCGACGAAACAAATGTTTTTTGCGTAAACTGGGAAGCTTGCCTTGGATCTCTTCTGTTCCATTGGGCTCTTCCTCTTTCCACGCAGCTTTTGAAGGAAGAACCCTATCATACGCATCTAGGGCACAAACCAACTTGAGTGCCCTTGTTCTTACATAGATACAAAAAACTCAGTAAATCTTCATCATCCCTGGGGTAGACGTTAGCTAAATTGACGTGAGGATTTTCATCAATGTTTTCCTCCAACATAGCATTGTCGGGCACTTCAGTAATTTCGACCATATTAATGGCCACAGGTTCAGCAAACAAGGCCTCTTCTTGCCTCAGGGGGTCAGTGTCGATCTTTTATTTTCGGCAGCGAATTTCGAACGCCCCTCTTGGAGAGCTTTCTGCACAGATTCTTGAAAATAAAACATTGAGAGGTTGTATGACCAAGATAATTGTGATATTTACAAAAACCTCTCTTTTGCCTTTATTCTAATAGTGGCAATTTAGCATTTGGGGGTACTAAAATCAGACCATCTTTAACTAGTAAGTCAAAAATCTCCTCAAATTTACTAACATCAAAAGTGTACGTTTTTGCAGGAGTTCTAGAACTAGTTTCGACTGTATGGCTTTTTCCTTTGGCAGGAAACAACAATTTACACTCATATGCTGGCCCTGATTTCAGTTCAGCCACATCTACGTCTGCCTCTGCCGGCGACATGTAATTAGCCTCATATATGGGATCCGTGTCGTCGAAATCGACATAGGCTACTTTCTCTTTCTTAGATTTAGCCTTAGTATGTCTAACTTTCTCTATTCTAAGACGTTCAAGGTGTCAAACCCTGTCAGCCAATTGTGACATACTCTTAACAAAAGTTGGATCTATTTTCTTCCTAATGGAATAGTCCAACCCTCCAGCAACCATTTGAACAAGTTCGTGTTCAGGCACTTGGGTAAAACACCTCGCTTTTAGGGATCTAAACCTATTCAAATAGTCATCTATTGTCTCAACAAACTTTCTCTTAATGCCTGACAATTCGACCAGACTAATCTTTGAATGCCCCTCATAAAACTATTCGTGAAACAGCTTCTCCAATTTCGACCATGAGTCGATCGAATCAGGGGGCAAGGTAGTAAACCACGTAAAGGCTGCTTTAGTAAGGGATGAAGGGAAATGTTTCACCCTTAAGTCTTCATTGTTTGCCATATCTCCCGACTCAGTCAGGTATCTGGCTATGTGTTCGATTGTCGATTCACCCGTTTCTCCCCCAAACTTGGTATACTTAGGTATTTTCCATCCTCTAGGGTTTTCAGTTTGTAATATATACTCTGACAATGGAGAAGAATATGTTGGCCTTGGCATGATATTCATACTATTGCTGGCCATAATCCTCTCGACAATGTTGGTTAAATTGTTCTCAACGACCAATTCTTCCTGTCGAACCTGGTCAAAGACCTGGTCAGCCTCTTGGTGTCTTTGTACTAAGACCCTAGGTGGGTTAACAACAACATTCCTTTGAGGCGTTGTAACTTGACATTGATACACAATATCTTCTTTTGCTGCCCCAATGTCTCCTTGGACATGTATAGGTTGTCAAACCGGATGCACCTGTCGGGCAACCGCTTATGGGGCACCTAAGAAGTTACATAGACGTGTTAATTGTGCAATAACCTATCGGTTGGTTTCATTAGACTGCCTATTAGTCTCGACCGATTCTTGCACTATAGGATTAAACACATTTCCCATTTGGTTAGTTAACATATTGACTAACTCATGGTTGCTATCATCCATTTGTTGCCTTAATACTGCCACAGAGGTAGTATTTAAGCGTCGTGCAGGCATTTCCCTATTTGCCCCCACTGCAGATCCTTGTAAATGGGCGTTAACATTCTGGAAGTTATCAGACACTATTGCTACACTAGGGGTCGACTGATATCCCGCCATTAAAGAATACGACATTCCATAAGGGGGATTTGTAGCAGTACCAAATTGAGGTATCGATGTGCTGCTTAAAGGGGGAAATGACGCTACCTGCGACACAACTATGTCGGCAATACCCAGTGTCCTAGATGGAACTTCGTCTATGTTCGATGTTGAGGTATTGTTTGTCATCTTAGTTGTACGTTTCCTAGTTGGCGGTGGTTTCTTACTTGCTGAATTTCCACTTCTAAGTTTCATACACCTCTAAGACAAATTCTAATAAAACTCTAACACTTAGCACTGGGTCCCACCAGGTGTGCCAATTTGTTTACTGTGGAAAATGGTAAACAACCGCTGGTCCTCCCTAAATCCTAAAACTAAGGGTTACTCGCGAGATCGACCAGTTGATCTCAAGACACGTGCTAAGATTTCTAGTGAATTACACTACTTCTGTAAGCGAAACTGACCTTGGCCTAGAAACGGTTTCCAGAGCCTAGGGAAATAGTGCAATGGCTTTCCACACAAGAAGGATTCTGACTATTGGTAACTCGTGACCAACAATTTACATTAAAATGTTTTAGTAAATAAGGCTATTGGTGACTCGTGACCAATAAGCAAATGAACAGAAGTAAATGAAAAGCGGTAAAGACAAAGCTAAACATAAAATGATTGCATTGAAATAAAAGTGTGGTGATTCATGTACATCAAAGCTTGTGTTACTCTTTCTTCCTTTAGCGCGGTATTGAGCAAAGTATTAGCAAATAATTTGAGAGTACAAATTAACACCTCTAATTCTAAACATTCTAACTTATTTATACTAATTACAAGGTAACCGATAAAGACTAATCAACGAATGAGATCCAATCTTCAGAAGTAACTTCTGCCCACGTTTCACAATCCATTCAAAAGTCTCTAACCCACGATCTTCTGAGGCAACCACCCACGATCTCCTCATTTTCTGACTTTTCCCGCTTCGTGTCTTCAGAAGGAATCTGCCTTCAGATTCTGTCTACTTCCTTGAGGCACAACAAAATTTCCTAAGTCCACTGGCAAACACTTTCGACAACAACAATATTTCGACTAATGCCTTCATTCGACTCAAACCTCTGTCGATTTGACCATCATATAGTATGTTGATATGGTATTGTTTATAACGCTGTCTCGCTCTGGTCGATTTAGTTTGGCTTTTTGAACCAAATTCTCAACCGACACGCATTCATTTTGGAGCTTCTGACTTAGCTTTGTTAAAATATCTCCAAAAGCTACCTCCGTTTAGGATTGGTCCTTAAGTTGTGGGAACTTTTGCCTCTGAACCATGCCCTTAATTTACTTTACGAATTTCCAGCTAACAAATAGTAGTTCGATGTGTGTATAAGTTGGTTATGAAGGTGTGAGTATAACATGAGGATTTAATGATGTGTGGTTCTTGTTTGTTGTATTATAACTACTATATTTATTCCTTATGTCTTTTATAATGATTATGATTTACTCACCCTTTTTGCTTGAAAATGTTGTCTTTATACGTGGGTAACTTGCAGGTAATGATTATGATTTTGTTGATAACACATTGGTTGCCTTAAGATGTTTTAAAGTTCAAACTCGTGAACAAGGAAATGTGATGATACTTGAGTTTTCTTAAGTTTTAATATGAAGCTGTTTTGAGACAATAAATTCTGCTGCGAAGTGTTAAAAAATTCTTTATCATATCATTGAAAGAGATAAATGCTTTATTTTATGAGAACCCGTGTTACGGAGCAGAAAGCGTTTTGCTATGATGTTTTATATGAAGATGTGACACCGTTTTTGTTAAATACTCTGATTTAATTATTGAATTGTTTGTGAATATTCCTCGGGGTTTAGAAGGGTGTTACACCACGTGCTGATCTCCACTATACACGTATGTCTTGGAAGTCTCCATTTTGGGCTTGCCCATTCGGCCTAGTGTGGGGATCCTGGCTCAACGTTGGGGGCTATAAATACCTTCTAACTAGAGGGTTAGGTATTCATTTCTATATTCTCTCACTTTATACCTGTATTTTACTCTGAACCTCACTTTGGCATTGAAGTGTCTTGCAGATACTTATTCTTCTCCTTCAACCGTCGTCACGTCTAAATATTATAATCCACTGACGACCCTTTCTAGCCAGGTACGATCAAGAACAATGGTTATAGATTAGCTTGATAGATTGAAAATAATAAAGATACATTATCCACTATATATATTTTTATATATATTTTCTTACGCTCAATGATAATTTTGGGCTCAAATTATTTTAAAACCCAATAACAAAGCCCATTAGTATTTTTGAATGGGAAGAAGAAGCATAATAACCAAATCATAAACCGACATATACTTAACCCTCTCATCACGCACACCCCACTATTTACAAGATTTGAAGAGAAGACTCAATTTTCACATCGCTACCGAAGAAGAGAACAACAAGAACAAGAATCTACGCTGAATTTCTAAAGGTACGTTTCTTAATTTCCCTATGATTCTTTCGGAATTTGGGGTAAACAAAAATTAGGGTTGTTAGGTTATGATTCTGAATCCGATTTTTAGGAATAGGGTTCATAGTTCACACTTTTCTATTTTCTGGTTCTGAATCTTTTGATGTGTTTGAAATAAATTGCTTTATATATCAGAGGGAAGTGCTTGATCTATGGCTGCTGTTGGAGTAGAAGTGAAACGTGCGGATGGTGCACCCGAGGAGCATTGCTCCGCCAAGCTAACCAAGCAGGGCGAGGGTCTTCGTCAGTACTATACTCAGCATATCCATGAGCTACAGCTCCTTCTCCGTCAGAAGACCCATAATCTTAATCGTCTTGAGGCTCAACGTAACGAGCTCAATTCTAGGGGTTCGTTCACTCTAACTCTAATACTCTTTTTTATTCAATAAGTTATCTTATTCATACATTTTCAATGTCCTTGTCAAATGATTTTGTGGCACTAAAAAATAAATTTCTAGATGTGTCTCTGATTCAATTGCAATTTGGACAGTGAGGATGCTTCGTGAAGAACTGCAGCTTCTTCAAGAGCCTGGCTCATATGTTGGTGAAGTTGTCAAAGTTATGGGCAAGAACAAAGTGTTGGTCAAGGTCAGCTAATTTTCCGTTCTAATTTGGATCAAAAGAATTTCCCATGCTGCTATAAATTAATATCAATCTATCATTATCATCTGCTTGACTTGACATCTCTGTCTTTATCTTCATTATTCATTGTTGCTATTATCGGTAGCTCACTCTGGTAATGAGTCTGAATGTTGTTTGAGGCTTGAGCTTGGGCTTTGAACCATCAATTGTTGTGATCTTGTGAAAATATTTCATTTACCTCAACTAGAGTACTATTTGAAAGACACATGCATCATCTGATTCACTGGCTTTAGTGGTTCATCTATTTATTGATCTACAGCTCTGCACTTCTAGTCCCCTTGTTGATTAATCTAAATATTTTTGTTCATATTTGGAATTATATTGCATTGTAGTCTTTCTTAAATGCAAAGTGAAAATTTCTGTTCTAAAATATTGCTGAGTTTGGATGGCTCATGGGAGCTCTATTCTAGTAAAATGACTCTAATAGTGACTAATATCCATTCTTCATTTTCCTGTTAGTCATAAGCTCATGACTATCTAATGGCATACAATATTCATCAGTGTATGAAATTAATAAAACAAGAACAAAAAAATCCTTGACAAAGTACTGAGTTTGCCATTACTTTTATTCAGGTCCATCCAGAAGGGAAATATGTTGTTGATATCGACAAAAATATTGACATTACGAAGATCACGCCATCTACTAGAGTTGCTCTTCGCAATGACAGTTATGTGCTTCATTTAGTTCTTCCAAGCAAAGTTGATCCATTGGTCAATCTGATGAAAGTTGAGAAAGTTCCTGATTCTACATATGACATGATTGGTGGTTTAGACCAGCAAATCAAAGAAATAAAAGAGGCAAGTTGCATGTCATTCTTTTGGTACTAGTATTTGGAAATTCATTACCCTTTTTTGGTCTCATGCATGTGATCAAATTTACAGGTCATTGAGCTTCCAATTAAACATCCTGAGCTGTTTGAAAGTCTTGGAATAGCTCAACCAAAGGTAATTTCCTGAGTTATGGCTGAATTTTCCATCCTCTGTCAGCATATCTGCTAATATTTATGTTTTGCTTACTCTCTTTTACATATCACAGGGTGTCCTTCTGTATGGGCCGCCTGGTACTGGAAAAACATTGTTGGCTAGGGCCGTAGCACATCATACTGATTGTACATTCATCAGGGTGTCTGGTTCTGAACTAGTTCAGAAATACATTGGAGAAGGTTCAAGAATGGTCAGGGAACTTTTCGTTATGGCCAGGTTTGACCTCTTCACTCAACTCAACCCACTCATTGTTTGTTTCCTCACAGCATAAGTATTAGGGAGAAAAATATGTCTTGATTTCCATGACCTTTATGGCTGACGATATATCTGTTGGGCACAACCGCACAAGTAAACTTAACCTAGGATGAACATATATATGCAGTCAATATAGTCAAACATGAGATCTTAAGTAGGATTGGAAGGATGAGAAAGATCATAAAACTAGGATTGTAGCACGGCACATAAGATCCTAACAAAGGGCATAATTTTAGTTTCGCTCATAGACATACATAAGTATAACAAATTATAATACATGGCCAAAATAACCTATAAATCACAACATTCAACCAATTGTATAAACGATATGACTGTAATTCAGTGTGCCTATTTTGTATGTTTTCCCCCCCAATTTCCACTCACTGGCCTCTGAAAAGATTAACTGGACATTTTTATCTTCTAAAAAAACTAGGCCTCACAATTTTGATTCACAAGTTTCCTTACCCAGCTAGTGCACAAGGACAAAATATGCAATCTGAAGGCTTGCTTAACCAATATTATGTATTATGATGTAATGCTTTGCCTTTTTTCACAGGGAGCATGCTCCATCAATTATCTTCATGGACGAAATTGACAGTATTGGATCAGCCCGGATGGAATCTGGAAGTGGCAATGGTGATAGTGAGGTGCAGCGTACTATGTTGGAACTTCTAAACCAGTTGGATGGATTTGAAGCTTCGAATAAGATCAAGGTTATTTGTTTTATAATGATACAATAATAGTTTATTAGAGGGACTTCAAAAAACTGGCAGTGTTCTGCAGTAAATATAAATCCTTAACAGATGGACATGTATTATTAATTAATTCAATCTGAATCATTTGAGTTATATGCTCTCAATTAAGAGGAAATTCTGAAGATAAATTTGCAATTATAGGTTTTGATGGCCACCAATCGGATTGATATCCTAGATCAAGCACTTTTGAGACCTGGACGGATTGACAGAAAGATTGAATTTCCAAACCCTAATGAAGAGGTTTGCATCTTTGTCTCCGTGATGCCCTTATATATGATATATGATTGTACAAAGAAAGAAAATATACCTTCAACGTACTTGATAATTCCTGAAAATTACTGACTGTATTTATTATTATGCAGTCTCGCCGGGATATCTTGAAAATCCATTCAAGAAGAATGAATTTAATGCGTGGGATTGACTTGAAGAAGATTGCTGAGAAGATGAATGGAGCATCTGGTGCCGAGTTAAAGGTATGTTCTTAATTAGCACTGCATTTTTTTTTCTTTCCCGCTGCTCTATTATCATCTAAAAAGGGTCTTTTACTCTGTTGAAGCAATTATTGGTAGTAAAGAATTTCTCTGTTTGCACTCTATTGGTAGTACTCCCAACATGCAACACGTAATCGTTCAATTTGTTTGATGACGAAGGTTTCAGAGAAATTTTACAATGTAAAACAGAACTAAATTTTTTATCCAACAATAATGTGTTTTGTTAGTGTCCAAATAGTGTGTTTCAGTTTGAAATTAACTGAAAGATATGTCTGTTTATCTTGCGAGAACTAAATTGCATCAATTGTCCATCTTGACTGGCTTCACTAGGGGTGTCAGCTTTGAAAATAAGATGTACAACATGTGCTTATTTATTTTTAAATTTAAAAAAACGTAGACACATTTTATAATAGAAAAGGCTATCTTTAAAAAATATAAATAAATAATATAGAAAAAGTAGAGAGAATGAGGAGAAAACAATAGTAAAGGGAAGGAGGATCAAATGAGATAGATAGAGCAAATGAGATGAATAAAAAGGTTATGGAGAAAATAGAAGAAATGAAAGAGAGAAAATAAAAAGTGATTTCGAGAGGACGTAACCGTTGGATTGATTTAATTTGTCTTATATAAAGCTGTTGAAAGTTTGACACCTTTTGGTAAAAGTAGTTAGTGCTGCAAAGGAAGCAAAGCAAAAATATGATAAGGTTTTGTTTTTGTTTTCCTATTCAAGATTTGCAATGATGGCCTGCCCTTAAGTCTGTTTTTTCAGTCCTGAATCACTGTTTCAGAACACTTTGTGGCCATAAATGGTGGTACTGTATCTCACAAGATTAGATCAAATTAGCCAATTGGAATTGGGAGGGCAGGCATGGGCCGTGGCTCCCACCCCCCACATTTCAACTTCATATTTTCTATCACAAACTTATTAGGAAAGAAACTAGGAAGGGTTTTTTTGGAACGAGAAAATAGGAAGGTTATTTACTAGGTTGTCAGTAGCGCACTATAGCACCACTATAGCGGCATAGTATAGTGGCACGGCCCCTCACCACTATTGACAATAGTGGTCAATAGTGGTCGCTAAATGTGCTATTGTAGAAGCACTATGGTGGTGCCATCGTGGTTTAATGGCCACTATTCTAAATTTGGAGCATAATCGTAAGTCCTAATATTTAACCTTTTTACCTTTTTATCGTTCTAATATTCCCACCTTTTTACCTTTTTATCGTTCTAATATTCCCACCTTTTTACCTTTTTATTGTTCTAATATTTAACTCCTTGTGTTATGCTCTAGTTTCACATTTTTTTTCTTCATCGTTCTCCCCTGCGACGTCTTACACTGCGTCTTCTGCATTCTTCGCCGTTTTCATCTATTTCTTCTCCGTTCTCCTCTTCTTTATTGTTTGCCTCTACTGATGCGTTATAATCAATGAGGATGATAACGTTGTGCAGGAATACTTTTATAAATTGATTTTGACGGGAACTCGTTTTAATGGGATATGTGATGTTGCAATTTCTATTTTTAAGTATTTATGTATGTTGTTGGAATTTATGTTTACTATGTTCGTTGTTTTTTAATCTTCAAAATAGCCCTTTCCGCTATGCTGCTATAACATTTTAGGGGTTTGGCGCGTAAACCTAGGTTATTTAAGAACAAGTGCATTTGTTGCTTCAAAATCAGTTAACCTATCAATTGCTATTTCACTTTACGTACAGTTACTTATGCACACATGCACACACATTTAAAGTTATTAAATTCATGAATCCTTGAAGAAATTACATTTGTTTATACACACTTCCAAGAATATGATGTATTAAAATTGTTTTTGTTGTACGTCTTCAAAGTACGACTATGAATAGAATATTTCTCAATCTCTTGGCTTTTGGTCCACTCTTGAGAATCATTATATGCTTACATAATGTGGTAATAGTGGGAGTGAGTTGATCAAATGGAATCTGCATCTTGAGTCTGATATAATCAAATTAAACAGTAAAATTGGTGTATGTTTAACATTGCTTATATGTCTCACAAGTGTATGCACATGATACAATGTCCCACCAAACAATATAGCAGAGCATTATTCACTCTAGGGAAGGTGGTGGGAAAAAACTATTGTAATTATTTTGTTAATAATGTTGGTAGCCAGCCGATTTATTTGAAGTGTGTATTAACCAGGTTGATATTCAATTTTGTATGCTCTTATGTAGGCTGTATGCACAGAAGCTGGAATGTTTGCTTTGAGGGAGAGGAGGGTACATGTGACCCAGGAGGATTTTGAGATGGCTGTGGCCAAGGTCATGAAGAAGGAGACAGAGAAAAACATGTCTTTGAGGAAGTTATGGAAGTGATTTGTATTTTATGTTTGTGGTGCGCATTGTCCTATGCAGATTAATGGAAAACACACCTTATTGGTCTTTCACTTTACAGCCACGCTGGTGTTCGTCTTGCTTATGTTGACTAAGTTATGTACCAAATCATGATCATTTCATGTTTAATTGCACTTTTTTGTTACTCTCTAGTTGGAGTTGTATGATTTTAGTCGCATTATATTTTAGTTGCTGATTGACATTTATCAATTTTAATAAAAACGTTTAATGCCAGTTGGATCTGGAGAAGTTTAAAAATTAACAATTTTAAAAGATTTTGATCAAGTTTAAGTATAGATTGAGATTCAAGAACATTTTGATATTGAATAAAATTTCACTTTTTGGTTAATAAGTTAAATAGAGTTACGTTAAGCCACTCAGTTGATTCAATTTTTAATGAGTAGTAAAAGTGCTATCCGATATACAATGGCTTGTTCTTTATCATCACTCTTATTCTATATCTGGTTAAACCTTTTGAAAGATTTTAACCTGAAAACTTATTTAATTTACATATATTTTGTAAAACTATTTTAATAAAACGGAAAAAGATTAGAACACAATTTTAGAAATAAAATTGCAATCAAACAGGCGTTCTATTTTTTCATACCATTGATAGAGTTAGAGTTCAATAGGCAAAATCTGAATTTTATAGTATTGGATTAAGC
The DNA here is from genome assembly GCA_021764765.1 of Vicia sativa. Lineage (NCBI taxonomy): Eukaryota > Viridiplantae > Streptophyta > Magnoliopsida > Fabales > Fabaceae > Vicia > Vicia sativa. Next base: position 65,446,579 of record CM038795.1, read on the forward strand.
ATAATCTGAATAATGGGTTATGAGTAATTTTTGTCAGACTTCATTCATGTAATGCTTCAAATGTTAATTCTCAGTGTACAACAGTCCTTAGTGTGAGCATCACAAGTGACAGATGTTTATAAGTGAGAACAATGAACACTATATAAATCGGTTTCATAAAATTGAATTAAGTTCAATTCAAATTCTAGCTATTTGTCAATTCAAGTTCTAATATTTCTTCTTACCCATTTGCTATTTGTCAAGTCTTGCATGTTAAGTTGCGGATGATTAGCGAAATGTTTTTTATTTTGACTCTTTTCAAGCAATTCATTGGTTTGACACCTTATTGGCAACTCAGTTTATCTGAAGGAGATGATATTGATAGCCACTCAGAAGAAGCAACATAATGAAGAGAAAAAAAATAACGATTTGAGAGTGACAAATAACTTCTTTCAGTCTATTTATCCTACAGTCTTGAAAACTATTTTTTAGAAAGATATCAGCAAGCAAATTTGCAACTCAATGAAACTCAAATATCAAAGGACAACAAGTGAAGTATGTACAGCTTCAAGCCTTTCGAAGAGATTTTGAGATTCTTCATATAAAAGATGAGAGAGTCGGTAAGTGAATATTTTGCAAGAACGGTGGAAATCGCAAACAATAAGCAGATCCATGACGAGAAACTAGAAGATGTTACTATTATTGAAAAGACCCTTCGATTATGTAGTTTTCTCGATTGAAGAAAAACCCTTATTGTTGACATGCCATAACAATGGAAGAAAAGTATAATAATATGTGATACTTAGACTCTAGCATCAGTAACCATATGTGTAGCAATACGTTTCTATTCTCTGAGTTGGAATAGTCATTTAGATATGTTGTAAAGTTTAAAGACAACACTACAATTGCTGTAATGAAGAAAGACAGTGTTAACGTTCATTTGAAAAACGTAGTTGAAAATATTGTAATGTATTCTATCATTCTATGTTTTGGAGCTAAAAACTAACTTGGTTTGTTTGAGTCAACTTCAAATGGAACATGCATTATAAAAATTCAAACAGAGGAGTGATAGTTTGTGTTCACATGACAGGAAATAAGCTGTTTCCAATCATAATTGTTAAATTCTCAAACTTGCTTCACTGCAAAGGTGAAGAACATTGCTTGGTTGTGGCACCTTCAATATGGATATCTCAGTTTTAATGTGATTAAAAATATGTTACAAATAGGAATGGTAACAAAGCTTCCTCAAAGTGGCATGCCATGGATGAAAAAATTGAAGAAATAGGGTAAGATAAATACAAGGCACTAATAGTTAAACGAATACATTTGCGAGTGTTTCAAGAAAATTAATCGAACAAACCGAGATGCTGCAACTTTAAATTAATCAAACATACCAACAGCTAGGATTTTGCAAAACTGAAATTCATTCAAACTTAAGGTTTGTAAACTTCAATCCACACATGCACATAGTTATATCTTAACTAAATCAAATTTTTGGATTCTCTGCTCAATAACATATCAAATAAAAATCCGGAGTTAAATAACTAAAAAAATGCAGCAAAATCAGCTCTCATTTTGGCAAACTGGTTGCTCTACTTATTCGCTAGAAGTTCCGGTGGCCATCAAAAAGTCACCCTCACAGACAACTTCACCTCCAACATATGCCTTCCCTTCCATCTTTGCTATTCCAAATCGCTTTTGCAGTTTGATAAGTGTCATTCTCATAACTAAGGTGTCTCCAGCAATCACAGGCTTCCTAAACCGTACTTTGTCTATACCGGCAAAGAAGAAATTCTCGCGAGAACCTCCCACTTCAGGCTGTAACATAACCAAGCCACCTACCTGTGCCAGTGCCTGCATAAAACACCTCACATTCATCACCAAAGCCATAAATGTCAAAGAAGAATCTGTCTGGCAAAATGTGATTTTCATTTTTTTTGTTAAAAAATCTGAGTTAGAATGAGTTCTACGGCATGATATGAGTATGTGAATGTCATAAATGTGTAATTTCCAAACTCCAGGCGTGGCTTGCTTAATAGTTCAATGCAAGTAAAATATGAGCTAGCTTGTTAACGTTGAATCTAGAAACATAGTTCTGGACAAATGAAGGGATGGAGAAAAAAAAAACTACTAGACAATAACTACAGGTAATCAAAGTTCAATCCATAGATATTTAATTCAATCAACCACACCGACGAGCATAGCACATAAAGCATAACATGGTATACTTGCACAAATATGAAGCTAGAACACCAGAAACAACTGACTCGTCGATGCCGATAATAATTTGAAAAGTTGAATAAATTAAAAGTAATCACATGTATCAGTGTCGGTTTCAAACACTGATACTGACACAGACACACAATCTTTCAGAGATGTCGGTGCGACACAGTGCACAATCATCTATTATAATAAAAAAGGTTTTTTTACCTCAACCATGAGAACACCAGGCATGATAGGTCTTTCTGGAAAATGTCCAGGAAAGAAGTTATCATTTATTGTTACATTCTTAATAGCCACTGCAGAAACTCCAGGATTGTACTCAATCACTCTATCCACTAGAAGAAATGGAAACCTAAATAAAACCCCACCAAAACAACAAACAAATTTAACACCAAAAAAGGGAATTGAAGTGATGCAATCAATAAAAAAACCAAACTTTTACCTGTGGGGTAGAATATCACGAATCTGATTGATATCCAATATGGTTGGAAATGCAGGATACCCTGCAACAGAAGCAAAAAATCAATAGAGCATAAAAATGAGAAATTGAAGGTGGGTAAAAACAAAGATGCATACTTAATTCAATTGGGGTGTTATCTTTTGGAGCATTTGCAGAATCTGAAGAACAAGAGATTGAAAACCGTTTTGTGGCATTGGTGTTCCTCGAGTGGGTAGGTAGATGGAGAGATCTGGAGGTGGTGAATCTGGGAGATGGAGATTTGGGGGCATAAGAATGGGGAGAGATGGTGTTGGAGAAGGTAGAGGAAGCCATTGTTGAGGTTTGGTGAATTTTGGATACGAACTGCGGTTTGATGATTTATGTGAATGGAGTTTGTGGGGGTGTGAGTTGAGAATAGGGGGTTTAAACTAGGAAATTTTTAGTACAGGCGGAAGTAACAAAGATTCATGTGCGAACTAACTGTTGTGTTGGGACGGAGTCTCCAACGTTGTTAATAGGTTCAACTACCAAGATTCATAATTTTAAAACCAGTTTAAAACCAATTTTTGAGAAAACTGGATTATTTTTTAACCAAATTTCAAACTAGTTTTCTTATATATTAAAAAAACAGTTCTTGTAGTTTTTTTATTAATAAAATTGGATTCAAATCTGGATTTTTATTTTTATTTTTAAAATGGTCAGTTAAATTGTACAAGTAGCTAGAACCTTTTTGTCTAAACAAATTGTAACTTTGATTTCAATAAGCCATAACTAGAAAACACCACAGCAATAGAGACTGTGTGGTAGCACATGGTATGCATTATGCAATGATGCACACATTAATCTTATAAAATGGAAATGTTGCAGCTAAGGTACAAGAGAAAATAACTTTGTGGTTGGATTGACTTTTAGAAGTTTTAGAATTAATTTTAGAGGTGGAAAATTGATTTTGGATAATTTTTGTTAGGGGGGCAATTCCGAGGTGGGAGTATTTACTAGGGATACATTTTTTGTGAGAGGCACACCACATATCCACCTAAAATCTTAAGTTGATAGGTGTGTGGATTTTCTCACTTCTAAAGTGTTCATTCTTCCTTTTTCTAATCAATGTAGGACTTCTTCCTCACACTTGATTCTTAACACTCCACCTCAAGTGTGTGCCACAATGCTCCCCCTCATGTGAAAGCCTCTCTTTCACATACACTTGTATCACCGTTGGAGGACACTCTCCAACGGAACACCTTCTACGCACCACCTGCGAGAAGTGTTTCGATACAAGTTAGTCGGTCCCTATCTCGAAACCATAGGCTCATGATACCACTGTTAGGGGGGAAATTGTCCCCCTAACAGTGGTATCAGAGCTCTGATTGATCAATTCAAGGGAAGAAGCGATCAAGAACGATTAAAGAAGAAGAACTCACGATGGCAATTAGTTATGGGAATGCGAATTATCCAGCAAGTCTACCAATTATGAAAGTAGATAACTATGAGAATTGGTGTAACTAGATGAAGGTTTGATTCCGTTGTCAAGGTCTGTGGGATCTTGTAAAGGATGAAGTAAAAGAGTTTGAAGAAGACGCTCCAAAAGAAGAAAATCAAGAACACACAGAATCAGAGAAGAAGAGTTATAAAGCTCTCTTTATAATTCATCAATGTTTGAGCCCAGACAACTTCGAAAATGTTAGTGATACAAAATCTGCAAAAGAAGCTTGTGATATTCTTGAGAAATCTTTTGGAGGCGCGGAAAAGGTGAAAGAGGTGAGGTTACAAACTCACAAGAGAAAGTATAAATTACTTCATATGGAAGACAACGAAAGCATATCTGATTTCTTCACTAGGGTTACAAAACTAGTGAATCAAATCAAGATATGTGGAGAAGCATTAACAACAAGAGCTGTTGTTTTAAGGATTTTGAGATCCTTGGCTCCCAAGTTCGACCACGTGGTGGTGGCTATCGAAGAAGGGAAAAATTTGTCGAAATTGAAAAAGGAAGAGCTTCAAGGGACACTTGAATCTCATGAACAAAGGATGAATGAAAGAGCCACAGGAAAGACAAAGAGTGATGTGGCTTTGTAGACTCAATGAGAAAAAGACAAGAAAGGCAAATAAAAGTGGTTCGACAAAGGTAGAGGTGGCTACAACAATTCGACTGGCAGAGGAAACCAGAACAAAGGAAACGTGTCGAATTAGAGAAGACCATATCAAGGCAACAAAAGAGGTGGTGTTCCAAATAGAGTAAGAAGTGGTGGTTGAAAGCCTAACAAGAGTCACATTTAATGTTACAATTGTCAGAAATATGGTCACTATTTTAGTGATTATCCAGAGAAGCGAAATAGTCAAGAAAGTGATGCAAAGATCGCTAAGTATGAAGAAGAAGAGATGATATTGATGGTCACAATAAGAGATGAAGAAAAAATCAAGGATCAATGGTACTTGGATTCAGGATGCTCATCACATATGTCTGGAAGGAAAGATTGGTTTTTCAATCTAAAGCCCTCAATGAAGAATATGGTGAAATTTGTAAATGATAATACTCTAGCAACTGAAGGTATTGGAGATGTTATGATCATGAGGAAAGATGACAAAAGGTATATAATTTCGAATGTGTTATACATTTCAGGCATGAAGAGCAACTTGCTTAGCATAGGGCAGTTGGTCGAAAATAATTACAAGGTGAGTGTCGAAGACAAGATGATGAGAGTCATAAATGAGAATGGAAGATTAATCTTGAAGGTCCCTATGTCCAAAAATAGAACCTTCAAGATTGAACTCAAGTGACTCTCGATTGCCATAAACAGAGATGAATGGAAATGGCATTATCGACTAGGCCATCTCAACTTTAGAGACATCAAACATCTAAAGAGGAAGAATATGGTTTCAGGATTTCCAAAAATCGACATTCCAAATTAAGTGTGTGAAGAATGTGTGCAAGCGAAGCAACACAAGAATAACTTCAGCAAGGATGCAGGAAGCAAGTCGAAGAATATTCTCGAAGTCATATACTATGATGTATGTGGACCAATCCAGGTGGATTCACTTAGAGGTAATAAATACTTTATCACGTTCATAGATGATTTCAGTCGAAAACTATGGACTTACCTGATCAAGAAGAAAAGTGAAGTGATCGAGGTATTTTCAAAGTTTAAGTCTATGGTTGAAAAACAAAGCAGTCGAAAGCTCAAAGTTTTGAGAATTGATGGTGGTGGAGAGTATGTGTCGAAAGATTTTGACAGGTTATGTGAAAAATAAGGGATTGTGCATGAGGAGGTGCCGCCCTACACTCCACAGCTGAATAGGACTGCATAAAGGAAGAATCGGACCATCATGAATATAGTTCGAAGTATGTTGAAAGGAAAGAATTTACCTAAAGAGTTTTGGGTTGAAGCTATGTCTACTGCAACTTATATTTTGAACATATTCCCAATGAAGAAGCTAGAATGGATTACTCCAAAAGAATGTTGGTCTGGTGTAAATCCTAGCTCGAGTCATCTGAAGGTATTTGGATCTATTGCACATAGACATGTGCCAGATCAGTTGAGAAGAAAAATTGATGATAAGTCGAGCCAAATTATTCTAGTAGGATATCATTCGACATGAGGTTACAAGTTGTTCGACCCAGTGAACAAGCAGATTGTGATCAACAAGGACGTGATCATAGATGAGCTAAAAGAATGAGATTGGAATCAAAATGTCAAGAAAGATTTAATGAGAATTTTACTTGAAGAACCAGAATCTCAAGTTGAAAGAGAAGTTCGACAAGAGGAACCAACAGTTATAGATCAACCAAGCACAAGCAGACCTTAAAGAACAAGACGATTACCTGAAAGGTTGCAAGATTGTATGGTTACATCAGATGATTTGGTTGATAATAAAGGTGAGCTGGTACATTATGCTTTCTATGCAGATGTTGAATCTGTCAATGCAGATGAAGCATTGAAAGATTCGAAGTGGGTGAAAGCGATGAACGAAGAAGTGAAGTCCATCGAAGACAGCAACATTTGGTCACTTGTCAAATTGCCTCAAGACAAGAAGGCAATTGATGTCAAGTGGGTGTACAAGGTGAAGATGAATCCTAAAGGGGAAGTAACTCGACACAAAGCAAGGCTAGTGGTGAAAGGATTTCTCAAGAAAGAAGGAATTGACTTCGATGAGGTTTTTTCACCTGTGGCTAGGATCGAAACAATATGGTTGGTTGTCGGCTTAGTAGAAATAAATAGTTGGCACATATGTCAGATGGATGTGAAGTGTGAATTCCAGAATGGACCCTTAGATGAAGATGTTTATGTTAAACAAACAGTTGGGTTTGTGAAACATAACAACGAGAGAAAGGTGTACAAACTTCATAAAGCCCTATATGGATTGAAATAAGCTCCAAGAGCTTGGAACAAGAAGATTGAAAGTTTTCTGAGGAAGAAGGAATTTGTGAAGTGCACAACTGAACATGAAGTATATGTAAGAAGAAGCAATAGTGAATTTCTTATACTATATCTCTATGTCGATGACTTGTTGATAACAGGTAGCTACAAGAAGAAGATCGAAGACTTCAAAGGTGATCTCAGCAAGCAATTCAAAATGTCTGATTTGGGTGATATTTCATATTTCCTTGGCATCGGAATTCTACAAAACTAGTATAGGTTTGATGATGCATCAAAGAAGATATGCAGGAGAAATTCTCAAGAGATTTGATATGGAAGAATGCAATTCGACTTCGACACCTACATAACCAAGACTACAACTGTCAAAAGACTCAAAAGAAGATGATGTCGACCCAACCCAATATAGAAGACGTATTGGGTCCTTAAGATACCTTTGTTATACGAGGCCTGACATAGCCTAAAATGTTGGTATGGTAAGTAGATTCATGTAGAAGCCAAAGCTATCACACCTAGCAGTGGCAAATAGGATATTGAGGTATTTGAAAGGTACTCTTGACTGTGGCATTTTATTTCCAGCAGCTGATAAAGGAAAAGAATGCAAGTTAGTGGGGTACACATATTCGAGCTGGTGTAGTGATGTTGAGGATAAAAAATCCACAGTAGGATATGTGTTTATGTTAGGTGGTGCGCCAGTTGCTTGGAGTTCGAGAAAGGAACCAGTTGTGGCATTATCATCATGCGAAGCAGAATACATAGTTGCTTCTCTTTGTGCATGTCAAGAAACTTGGATGCTGAACTTGGTCGAAGAAATCACAGGTAAAAATCATGGAGAAATTACCATAAAGATCGACACCATGTCATCTATCAACCAGGCTCTGATACTACTGTTAGGGGAAAAATCATAGGAGGGAGCATGTTAATTAGGACACACCTTTGTGAGAGGAACACCACATATCCACCTCGAAATTGTCCTCCTAACAATTTTAAGATGTTTGTTTAATCAAAAGTAGAATTTATTCTAGCTCCTGAATTGATTCTACTTGAAGCTAGAATTTGTAGCTTCTGCCTCCAAAATTGAATATGGATGATTTTTACATTGAAATTTATTATTCAACTCACCTTTTCGAAAATATATCCAAAAATAAATCAATTTTTCTAAACTCAATTCTATTAAAATAATTTCTATCAAACTTAATTATACTAGAATCAATTCTATCAACCGCCATTGCAAACACACAAGCTAGTACCGACAATGCTTGAAAGTATTCAAATATGACTTTCTGCACAAATAGCCGCACAATGTTAAATTTCAATGCTTTTTTTCCTGATGTTCTCTGGATATTATTGGTTTAATGTCTTCTGATAATCCACCTGCAACATTATCGAAAAAAGATTTATATACACATAAAACCGATAAGCGACAAGAATAAAGAATATATGCACATAGACTTCAAATATGAATCCAATTTAGTTTTCAAATATTCTGCAGCGCCACTATCATAAATCCTAGTTGCCATCCATACCACAAGCTTCATTTTACACCAGGTCTAATACCATTGCAATCAACAACATGTTAAGGTGGTCAGGTTTTCCCCAATATTTATTGTATTTTGTCTTCATCTTTATAGACATTGATATTACCTTTTCATCTTTCGAATTACACATGTTCAGAATGCTTCTTCCTACACCAAACACCTAAAGCATATACATACTACTTGTCACATAAGAAGATCCCGAAATATTCTTTGCAGCTTCATGAAAAATATGTAGAAATGGAAGTATTTACTCAACATGCTCCCAATATTCTGGTCTAGGCAATCCTTTGTCCTTACTCATTTTAATATTTTCAATCTCTGAATTCTAACTATGTAAAGGTCTTGTTATGTTTTAATACATCCTTCAACATTAGATATGTTGAGTTCCACCGAGTCTCATAATATCTCTCAACATAACCTTTATATCCATTTATTTCATGATCAATACATTTTTTAAATATCTCATACCTCGAAGGATACGCCTTATATACCTCACCATTGCACGAATTCTTGCAACAGATTCATCCACTTCTTTCAGCTCATCCTTCATAATAAGGTTTAGTACGTGGGCGCAACAACGTGTATGAAGGTATTCTCCATTCAAAACTAGGTCAATCTGAGAGAGAAGCCATCTTTTGAGATGTTGGATTCCAACCTCATTTTTGGTTGTGTTGTCTTCTGTCACACTAAACGATTTAGTTCCCAACCATTTAAGTACTTCTTAATTGTTTTGTTTTGGCCATAATATCCACTGTGTAGTCTGTCACTTGAGTAAAATTAAAAAAATTTCTTTCATAGCTTCCAATTATTATCAATATAATGTGCTGTGAGACACGTGTAATTAGAGTCCTGGGTAGATATATGCGGTGATACAAACTCAAAAAAAAAATTGTGAAAAAATAGTCTTTATCTTTCCTTTCTTCACGTCCCAATTCTTCAAATATCGTGTGCCAACTTATTGCGTGGTGGGAACTTAAACTTTTGATGTAATCCATATATGAACCTATATAAATATGGATGCTCTACCTTTTGAAATGGAAGTCCCACGGACAAACATTTTTATCAAGTTCATTTGGCTTACTTCTTGGTCAAATTTGGAAAACAAGGGGATGAATTAACAATCACTTCCCTATTTTTTATTGAGCTTGAAGATGGTTCATGCATCACCATATTCACCAAATTATCTGGATCAGCACCACATCTTCTCAAATGAGCTAGCATCGCGCTTGTTCCACCATTATACTTGATCAAGGAGCCACAATGCTATGATTTTGTTGACTTTGAAATTTTTGTGTTTGGTGAAATTGGTGTAAAATGATTCCTTATTTCTGACCAATTTTTACGTTTCTGAGGCAACAAACAAACATTATTAGGAACTGGATGCCCTAAATACCATTATCACAAGTTCTTTACTAATTAAAATTAAAACTGAAGTTTACATAGATGAGCTAATAGAAGCAACATAGTTTACAGAGATACATCTCTAGAAAATCAGAGATGCATCTCCATACATTTTCTTTAGGCAACATAAGGGTGTCTCACTTGTAATGCCTTTGTTAGTGTGATTTTAGGTGCGTTCATAGATGCATTATCGGACATTAAGAATAATTGTGTCTTTTCACTATGGTGGAGAAGCACTAATAAGGATGGAAAGAGCAACCCTAAAAAATTAAGTCTATTTTTTGAAAGGCTTTGTTAAAAAAATAAGACAAAAATTATTATGCATAGGTATGACTACAATTTCACCGAGTCTCACAATCTTTCCCAACATAACATTTATATCCAATTGTTTCATGATAAATACATTTCTTAAATCTCTCAAACCTCGAAGGAGTACGCCTCACATAGCTCAATGCTGCACGAATTCTTACAACAAATTAATCAACTTCTTTCAGCCCATCTTTCACAATAATGTTTAATATGTGGGCACAACAACGTGTATGAAGGTATTCTCCATTCAAAACTAGGTCATTATGAGAGAGAAGCCATCTTTTGAGATGTTGAATTCCAACATCATGTGAGGATGTGTTGTCCACTATCATGCTAAGCATGTGATTTAGTTCCCAACCATTTAAGCACTTCTTAAATGTTTTGTTTTGGCCATAATCTCTAATATGTATGTAGTATGTGACTTAAGTAAAATTCAAAATCTTCTAACTTCCAGTTATTATCAATGTAATGTCTGGTGAGACACATGTAGTTAGAGTCTTGGGTAGATGTCCATGTGTCTAGTGATAACAACTCGATGAGAATTTTGTGACAAAAATAGTCTTCATCTTTATTTACTTCACGTCCCAATTCTTCAAAATATTGAGTGCCAACGCATTGCGTGATGGGAACTTAAATTTTTGTTGTAAGCCATAAATGAACCTATGTAAATATGGATGTTATACCTTTTAAAACGGAAGTTCCATGGAAATAAACATTTTTGTCAAGTCCATTCAACTTACATCTTGGTCAAATTTGGGAACCAAGGGGATGAATTAACAATCACTTCCCTATTTTTCATTGAGCTTAAAGATGGTTCATGCATCGTCACATTTACTGCATTATCTGAATTATCACTACATCTTCTCAAATGAGCTACCACTTTTCTTGTGCAACCACTATAGTTGATCAAGGAGCCACAATGCTTGCATTTTAATGACTTTGACATTTTTGTGTTCCACGACTTTGGTGTAAAATGATTCCATGCTTATGACCGACTTTTACGCTTTTGAGGCAACAAACCAACATTAATAGAAACTGGAGGCCCTAAATAACCATCATCACAAGTTTTTTACTGATTAAAATTAAAACTTGAGTTTACAAAGATGAGCTAATAGAAGCAACATAGTTTACGAAGATCCATCTCCGAAAATCCATAGATGCATCTCCAGACATTTTCTTTAGACAAAATAAGGGTGTCTCGCTTGCAATGCCTTTGTTAGTGTGGTTTTAGGTGCGTACAGAGATGCATCTTTAGACAGTAGAAACAATTTTGTTTTTTAACAGTGGTGGAGGAGTACTGATGAAATCACTTTTCTAAGGGTAAGTATTATTTGTATTGTCTCCACGGGAATTAATGTGATATCACTGTCATTTAAAAAATAATATGATTTTAAGGAAAGGATCACAAGATATTTGATTATGAAAATTAATGAGTTATGACAATGGTAAATGCTAAGAAAATAACAAGTAGAAAAAATTGTTAGGATTATATTTCATTAACGTGTTTCATATATATTCAACTGGTCTAACATGTGAATGTAGTTATTCATCTCTATTATCACATATCACTCTTTGATACCATATATGTTTAACCGATGACGTGAGTTTTACCGTATTGTTTAATGGATGATCTCTCTACCTATTAAGAAATATCACAATATTAAGACTTCTAGACTATATTTAAAAGATGATGATCTTATGTCAAGACTTGAAATATATTTCTCAATAATGATTCAAACCCATAATGTTAACATGAAAATAAAGATAACATCAATATTGATTCATAACTGGTTCACATAACAATGATCAGAAGAAATACATACGAGTATAGTTAATTACATCTAATTCTGACAAAAGAGATTTAGATACACATGATCATGGTAGATTGATTCACAAGAAAAGAGAAAAAATGAATGTGGTCTTGATGATGACATATCCTAGGACTTGTACATGCTTGCCTGAAAATCCTACCGGCGATCCTTTGAATGATTTGAGGGCTTATGGTTACAACTTCAACCCTTGTAAATCCTCATAGTAGATGATATTCGTCAAACTTTTGAGATTAGTCAAAACTCTCTTAACATTCTAAATGTGGATTTAGAGGTTGATCACCACTGGACCGTCTTCATGCGATATTATACCTTCAACGTCTTTGCAGGAGAAGTTGTCGGTTAAAATTGAGGCCCTGAGAATATTTTGTGTGACGATATAGATTCATCACCACATAAGAATCTTTCATTTATCATATTTAGTGTATGAAAGGTGTAACTTTGTCCATGCTCTTCTTATATACCTCTGGCCCTCTTTGTCGAAGATATTATTCCTTGATGGTCCCATGGTGGGGATCTACTTCTATCAGTTCCATGACTGTCGTCCTATACATATGTCTACATACAACCTCTCTGTATTAGCTTCTCGGTCTCATGTTTCAAATGATAACACTCATTTGGGTGATGACCTTGCACTTTGTGGTATTTACACCATTTGTCAGGGTCCATTTCCATCATGATCCCATTTGGCGGGTTAGGTTCAAAAATGATTTTTCTATGGCAAACCTCCCACAAAATTCTTTCTCGCTTTGTGTTTAATATGGTGAGATATTCACACGACCTTCAATTTGTATCGTACAACATTTTCTCCTAGGAGATGGGTGCTTGATCCCCGTGCTTCTTTTTTCCATTGGGTTCTGATTTCGATACTCAATTCTTTTTTGCATCTCTCGACCTCTTATCTGCATTACTTATTTCCCCTTTAATATATCATTATGCTCGCTTCATTATCTGCTTCACTATTGCCCCTGGTTTCTGCACTTAGGACTCATTAAAGTGTCCCTCCTTGAGATCGTTCAGAAAGGCTCCCACAAACATCTCCTTATTAGGATAAGCGACTTTGATAGTTTCTTCACTAAAACAAGTAAGGTATTCTTGCAGATATTTACCTTGACAATGAAGGACATTGAAAAGGTTCATGGTTGACACCTTTTTGTGTTTCTAGGCGGAAAAATGATGTATCATTTTTCTCATTAAATCTTGGCAGTTCGTTACAAAAAATCTGGGAAGAATCATGTGCCAATGTAATGTAACATATTTTAATGTCCCCTTCATCAATTTTAACTTTATTGTGTCACTAGCTTCGATGATGGCCATCTAAGTGTTTACCATTATGATGTGCTTCCGCGAGTCGCTTGCTTTGATGATTGTCATCTGAGTGTTGAACCACATGACGTGCTCATGCAAATCGCAAGTTCTGGTGATGATTATCTTAGTGTTAACAATTATGATGTGCTCATGCGGGTCATTTTTCCCGGAAAATATGTTAGACGAGGTGGTTTGAAATTATCTTGGACTTGATCGTCCCAAATTTCCCTAGTTAGCGGCTCCTGGTCGATTAAGTCTTCCAAGTCGTCATTGTCTAGCAGGGGATTGTGCTGATTCTACTACAAGGGGTGAAAATTACCTCACAATTTTTTGTTGCCTAAGAAAGTTTTATGAGTGCTCCACGGTGGGTGCCAAATGTTCACCTAAAGAATACTAATTTGAATAACTCATCTGAAGTTGGACAAAAAGAGCCACAATGTAAAATTTCTTTATTTAATTGAGTATGTGCTTCTTGTTTGAAGATTGACCCAATTTATATTGATCTCTTTAGTTTGATGTAGGATAAGAGCCATAAAAGTCATTTAGTCTCTATGATGGACCATAGTAATTAAATATTCTATCATTATTGTTTTTAGGAAATATGTCTAGACACATTGATGTCACGCGATAAATATCTATAAAAGCGTATCTTGGATAACTGATCTTTTGGAGCGGCCTATATGACACCTATGCCAGTTAAGGGTCTAAACTCGTTTCATGCCCAAACCCAACCCATTATTCTCGTATCAGTCCATCAATTCTTAATATCTACACTGTAACACCCAATTCTACCCAACGTTTATATAAAAATCAGAGTGCCAAAAATTTCAACAATATGAGGCATTACATTCATAATTCAAAACCGTCATCATAAAAAGCATATCATAATGGATACATAGCACATATTAACTCAAAGAATTTATAACAATTAATTAGTCTTCAAAAATACTTCATATTTATTCAAAAACTAACGCAGCGGATTCATAGCCTTTCAAAACATCAAACGAAATATAGCATCTTTTAAACAACTTAATTCAAGGAAACAAATTCTCAAAGTATTAACATCAACAATGCAACGGAAAACAATATAAAATCAATAAGCGTTCATTCCCCTCGAGTGCTACGTATCAGAGCAACGACGCCATAAGCTACTAGACTCTTTACTCCTCGTTACCTACCCGTTACTAATATAAAGGTAACAACCAACAAAATAGAAAGGGTGAGACATCTACAAATATAAACAAGTGTATGATAAATAATATATTAGGATTAAATCATACAAAATTATCACATCACAAATAACACGTCACAATAACTTCCCAATCAACAACAACACAAAGCCACTTCATCGTTAGCAACAACAATTAATTTACTTCACAATTAACAACGACATGATTCAAATGAGACACAACAATGCATATGCATGTGGTACCAACAGAGCTTCAAATCCCTTCACTATTGTCAATTAATAGAGGCACAAGGCATAAGCCTTCTTCACAATTCCGCCAATACAGGCCTTCACAAATGCAAATGAAATGTGATGCAACAACATACAACAACGACATAAATTCACTTCACGAGGCATACGCCTATATCACTGTTATTATCAATAATTAGAGGTAATTATCGTCACTGAAAACACTCTGCAATTTCGCATAAACAACAATATACAACAACAAATTCGTCGCTAATAATTCACAAACAATTTCAACAACACGATGCATTCACACAATTTCAACAAAATAAAATAATCGTAATCACCTACTAAAACATACGAATCATTCTGACAAATTTCTAATTAATTTCGGACAATTATTTACACCGCTTAATTTTGCTATCCCGATTAATTCAGTACTGTTTCTATTCCTTATGATGGCAACTAACTTCTACCACTTTAATAGTTCTTGCTTGCTGCTAGCATACTGCAATTCCTTGCTTCTAACAATTTTCCATTAATATATACTACTATTCTAATTTTCCAAAACTACTATTTAAAATAACCCTGCTATTTATTACTGCTACTTAATACCACTCTTACTATTATCAACTTCATCCTGATACATTTTGCTACTATCAAATATTATATCTTACTGTCATTTATTATGATCTATTAGCTTTACCAATTATATGTCCTACAGGGTTTAAGTGAATGGTAATTCCACGCTACAATATCTCAGTGTAGATTTTAATTATCGTTTCTACCATACCATGTGTATATATACTATATTGTAATGTTAATATGTCATACAGAATTTCTATTAATTTATACCTATACACTGCTAATTGCACTAAGGTACACTACTAACAATTATAGTTGTTGCCCGAACAAGAACATACAGTACATAGACTGGTGGCCCCCCTTTAGAACACAGGAGACGACCGCCCTCCCTTCAGCCAATGGGAGGCGTCCGCCTCCATTCCCTTCCCCCTCCAAGGCCCCCGCCTCCACCTTGCTTCTTCTTCCCTGAGGCGTCCGCCTCCACTACTTGTGGTGTAAGGGGCGCCCGCCCCACCCCTGTGGTTATCGTCCCCACTTCCATTCTTCAATCGATCAATTTCTGTGACACTGTCTCCAATGGTGCCGCAATCTTACATAACCATTAATAATACTAGCAACACTAATATTAAAATCAATCATTTAATCCACACACGGTCTACACAAACAAAGGTAATTTCATATAAATTCATCCCCACATACGATTTATCATAATCCCGTTTAGAGAGTTAGAACCTCACCCCTTACCTTAAATCTGACGGTGGTTATAACTCCGATCGAATTCCTATTTTTCGGTTCCGATTGTGCACTCCTTGTATCCTCTCCTAGCCTTTGTGTCTCCACTCCCTTCAATTGATTTTCTCTTCTTACGTAAAATCCTATTTCCTATTACTACCTTCATTTATATACTACCTAATATTATACTCTATTAATAATTAAATTAATTATTTCCACTCTTTTAATAAATTAAATATTATTCTATCATATATCCTTATTGGCCAATTAAATAATACATCCTCATGCTATTTTTCACACTAAAATAAAACCCACTAAATATTTTAGTTAATTAATTTCTACTCATAATAATAATTCTCCGACTAACTGATTATTCACTTAGTCCCTTTAAACCGACTTATAAATCCGTTAATATCCTTTATAATTATTCTGATAATTTCTTCTTCGACTAAATTTCAACTAATAATTCCTTAATAATTCGTTTAAATAATTAAGTGATTTTCCGGGTGTTACATACACAATTCTCCAAAGAAAGGTTTGAAGAGATGAAATCTTTAAAAATACAATAATAAATTAATTATGTTCACCGACTAAATTCTAAATTACATTGTTATAAAAAAAAAACTTATTTAAGAATCTTAATCAATTGTATCACGATGAATATGGTCTTAATATTACTTGCTATACCCCTAAAGAACAATTCTAGAGATTGTTTTATACAAATGTGAGCAATTATTTCATTCATGATTTGAATATTGATTCGACACATTTTACTATACTAAGCATCTTCTACCATTAAACCCAACGTAATTGGTGGTAGTAAGAGAGGAGGAGATGCATGAAAGTTAGCAAAAACTCAAGGGATGGATAATCATAATTGTGATTTGTCGTAAAAATAAATAAAAATTAGGAAGACTAGTATTAAAGTTATACCAGTACAGCTAGTTAATAAAAACGGCAATGCTGGCCTAGTTGCAGTTACAATATTGAGTCACAGTTTTAAGACTATTCTCCATCGGAGAAGCACCGGGGATCGATTATGGAGTTTCACCACCGTAACAACAACAACAACTCATCATCTCCACAATGCTCTTCAAATTCCAATTCCATTTCTTCTTCCTCCTCCGTAACAACCACCACCACCAACAACAACCACAACAACCCTAACCGAAACTCCAACGACCCCATGCACTCCTGGTGGGAATCCGTCTCCAAAGCCCGTTCCCGAATCCACTCCCTCGCCTCCATCCTCCCTCACCACACCCACACTCTCTCCCCCCTCGCCGATTCCGAACGCCCCGCTCTCTCCCTCCTCTCCTCCCCCACCGCTTACTCCGCCCTCTCCTCTTCCCTCTCCGGTTCCCACTCCGATCCCCTCTGTCACTGGCTTTACGACACTTTCCTCTCCTCTGACCCTCACCTCCGTCTCGTTGTCCTCTCTTTCATCCCTCTCCTTTCCGGACTCTACCTCTCCCGTGTCCACTCCTCCGATCCCCCTTCCCTCGCCGGTTTCGAAGCTGTCCTCCTCGCTCTCTACTCCGCCGAAACCAAATCTAGAGCTGGTAAACCTCTCCTTGTTACCATCCCCGATCTATCAATTCCATCCATCTACCATACTCCCCTCCGTAAACCCCTCTCCCCAAACCCTACTCCCTCCGTCGGCGTTATCTCTCCTCCTCTCGAACCTCACCTCGCTGTTAAATCCACCAAACGCGCCTGCATCGTCGGTGTCGCTCTTCATTCTTACTTCTCCCAGATCTCCCATATGCCTTCCTGGTCAAAGCTTGAATTCTGCCTATTCGCAGCCGGTTGGGCCGGTCAGGACTGCCCCTGCCGAAGAGAATTCGACCGAATCCAAAATACTTTATCCTTAACCCATGAGAATGGTGAGAGTGATGTTGAAATTGAGGAGGTTGCACAAGCACTGAACACCTTGGAGATTCATCACGACCTTGATTGCGAATCTCCGAACAGAATTACCAAAGGCAGTAGAATCCCTTTACCTTGGGAGATTCTTCAACCTTCATTGAGAATTCTAGGACATTGTTTGATGGGTCCATTGAATTCTCAAGAGGTGAAAGATGCTGCTTCTTTTGCTGTTAGGTCTTTGTATGCAAGAGCTTCTCATGATTTAGTGCCTCAAGCAATACTCGCTACCAGAAGTCTCATTCAGCTTGATAACAGGACGAGGGATGCTGCGAAATCAGCTTCTTCTGCTGCTGCTTCAAATGTCAACACACCTACCAAAGCCAAGAAACCCGAAATGCTTCTCGTTTCAAAGTGATGATTATAAGATAAGATATAACCCTTGCTGTATCTCTGTATAGTATATGGGTACTAGTGTTTCGATATTGTTTTATCTGTTATAGCTTTATACTCTAGCTGTAAGCATAGTTCCTGTTTGGATTATAGATTCTTTATAGCTCTGGGTTCTTGCCCCGTAGTTATTGTTTTTAAGTTTATGTATATTTATGTTGTAGATTACTTGTCTGTTTTAATTTCGTTTCTTAGTAAAATTATCTTGTGGTTCTGGTTGTGCTATTGTTTGATTGTAATGCAAGTGAGTTTGCTATTCTTGTGATCCGAATCATTGTTGTATTGTACTCTAGCTGTAATGATTGAAGCGATTGAATGAGGTGTTCTTTGTGAGTCATAATTTGCTGCTGGTTGTTTTGCTGCCGCATTTGGTTTCTCTATGTTATAGCTGTCAGCTTGTGTTGTTTTTGTTTTGTGACATTTGTAGTGTTTTCACGATTCAATTTTTTTTTTTGATAATGCATTTATATTATTTATTGCATCCGTGTTGATAATATTGTCAGTAAAATCTATTTCTCTTGTATATCTATGTGGTTTTTTGATACTGAATTCATCATAGTTGGGACCTTGACATTATAAGGGATAACCCTATGTTATCCTTCTGCTAATGTTATATAGCCTTTCTATTCATGATGTCTATTTGTTTTGTTGGAAGGAAATATGATGCATTAGAACAGTTAAAATACAAGGACAGTTAATTTGAGTTTCAATTAAAAGAGTTGCTGCTAATGAACGTAAAATACTAGTTACTTTAGGATCTTCATGACAATAACTCTCGCAAGGGGTGCTTCACTGAATCATCAATTTTTTGCTTTGGTAACGTTTGTCTCGGAATATATTCTATTTGGGTTTGTGTCAGTTAAAATATGAACCAAACATATAACAGATAACGAGATTCGCTGACTGCTTAATTTAGTGATGATTTTGTAAGTCAGTTTACTCTTGTAAGTTATTTTCTCATCTTTTTCCATGTAAACAAGCAAAGTACATATTTCATTATGATTTAATTTGTTTTGAATCTCCATTGGTGATGACAGTGAGTACTCAGAAGAGCAATGTTACCATGTTCTGTGTAATTGCACCAATTCTCTTGTCTTTGTTGATACCATGAATTATTAGTTTTATCAGACGATTTGGTTATGTTGTCTGTCATTGAGCATGAGTTGTTTGTTTACAAGAAGAGCATTTCTAATGTTTGATGGTGGTGGCTGATTTGTAATCTGAGTCATTGTGCATTCTTTGCCATTAGAAACAAATGAGAAGGGGAACACCGATAATAGACGCCTAAAGTGTCTATTTGATATCAGTAGTAGAAATTTGTTGAAATTTTAAATATTGACTTTTAGGTCTATTTGATATCAGTAGTAGAAATTTGTTGGAAATTTAAAGATTGACTTTTAGGAGAAATGTCAATGATAGGTTGGATAGAAAACAGCAAGCAAAGCAAAGTCTCTTATGGCATTTGATGTAGGATGGTATATTACATCAATAATTTCTCAATCTGCACCTTCGTGTTATCGGAAGCAAGCACGATTTGGTGGTGTAATTTATGCGGAATACAGTATTGAAAAAACTCTTTTGATATTGTATTTACACAGATTTTTGCAATATAGGATAGATTGAGAAACTGTTTGATACTTTTTAACTCTTCTTTTACCAATAGAGCACTGAACGATGATTGTTAACTAATCCCAGCAAACCTAATTATGAATCACAAGGGAAATGGTTGAGGACATTTGAAGGAAGTACAAAGAAATTCAACGCAAGTGAAATATAAGCAGAAAAAGAAGGAATAACAAATCCACCTGGGTACTTTAAGGAGTAGAGATCTCTTCATTTTTTAAAATGAGCATCTCGATTATTATAAATAAATAATTTGTAAATGTAACTTTTATCAAAACTATAGGAATTGATATTTCTAACTACAAGAAAAACGAAATACAAGAAAATTATTAGATTGGTCTACGTTTTTGTAAGCTGCTCCCAATAAAAGAGTTTTTGACTTCACTGCCAGGGGCAAATAATCTCATAATTCCCCAACCTGAAACAATTTTCTCAACCTGCCACACTTTGTAATATAATTTGAATAGGCGGTAAAAAAAATTGAAATTTGAATATAGTATTAAATATTATAAATGAAAAATTAATACTATGCATGTTATCTTTTCAATAAGCATAATTTTCTCCTTTAACACCCACATTCTCAAATTTTTGAATTACTTAGACTTGATCAAAAGACCAACTCTTAGCCAATTGCTGAGTGAGAATATAGACTATGAATGGTCTAAAGGGGGTGATTAGACCTCCCAAGTTAAAAAATTGTTAGAAAAGATTTTATCAAAGATTCAAAACCAAAGTTTTTTGTATGCCGTAAGCAAATTTTGCGTAAAAGAGATTATGCATATATAGAGATTCACAAATGTACTTAACCAATCTACAATATATCAAATCGAACTATTGAATTACCCCAAATGTACAAACTAGTTGTATTGTAAAATTGTTCAATTCAACAAGAAGAGTTATCAACTAATTTTCAATCATGTATACGATTCTACTATCAAAGTCTTCTGAACTTAATCCACACTAAGATAAAGTTTAATTACCAATTCTAAAAATATCTACATTTATGCAATAAATCGCTACTAACAAAAAATCTTATATGCATGCAATTCTAGAAAGCAATAGAAACAACCTAATCATGCAATCAACTACGAAATTAAATGAGAGAGAGATAGGGTACGCCAACATTTGTAGTTCTTAATCCACACTTCAATGGTTGCCCATTGAAAATATGTTGGTATTTCAATATGATTTGTAACAATATTACAAGATTTTGTACAACTACTAGTCCAAAAATAAACGTTGAAAATTAAATTTCTTCTTTTCTGGATATTGACTTGTACACATTTCCATGAACTGAACTTTATGTAAAATCTTTACTAGAGATCATTTCTTGAATCATCTAGCCCCAAGAACTTGCTCCTAAGTCTTCATCAACGACGATTTCCACACAATTTGGCTGGTATTTTGAGCGTTGGTCTATCCGAAGATCAAATGGAACTTCTAATCTATATGTATATTTTCCCACAGTACTATTAAGATCAACATGGAGAGAAAAACCTTCTTCTTTTCCTCTAGAGTTGTCATAACTAATGAAAATACCACACTCCCTTGCAAACTTCTAAAATCTTAAACAAATATTCAAAGAAAATTTAAATTCAAAAAATAATCTCATCAATCAATCATAAATTCAAAGAAAAGATTTAGATCCATGCAACATGTTGAAGTTATTTTCATAGAAGCCATGATTGAATCTTTGAAGAAGAAGAAGAAAGAATAACAGAATTGTAACTGAAAATGTAACAGAAAGAGAATAGAGAAAGATAAGATTGATCTCAAAATGTATTGGATTCTACTATTTCATTTTGGATAAGAGTACAAGTGGCAATACAATGGATATTTATACACAACTATACAGATGTAATATTAATCTAATAACAGCCCTTAGATCTAATTAATCTAAAACCACTAATACTTCAACAGCCTCCCTTAAGCTGAGCATTGTAAATGTCGATCATGCTCAGTTTGGATATGAAAGAATTGAACTTTGGAGCAGCCAAAGCTTTTGTTAAGAAGTCTGCCAATTGTTCTTGTGAAGAAATAGGTAAGAGTCTAAGAACACCTTGCTGTACTTTTTCTCTAACCAAATGACAGTCAATGTCTAAATGTTTGGTCCTCTCATGAAAAACCGGATTAAAGGCAATATGAATCGCACTCTGACTGTCACAGTAAAGCACTGGTTGTCGTGTAGGTGTGATTTGCAAATCTCCGAACAAGTGAAGTAACCACTGCAGTTCACAAGTTGCTGTTGAGAGGGCTCTATATTCAGCTTCAGATGAAGATCTGGAAACCGTCTGCTGTTTCTTGGCGCCATGAAATTAATGAGGAACCAAGAAAGAAACAATAACCAGAAATGGACTTGCGAGAATCTATGCACCGCCCAATCGAGTCGTAATATCCAAGTTGTACGTAATCATGAGGAATATGATCCTCTTCCGTGATTATGTTTAAGATACGATTACACGACATGTCAGATTAAATGAGCATGTAAGAACTGACTTAATTGTTGAATAGCAAATGTAATATCCGACCTTGTTGTGTTAAGATACAACAATCTACCAATAAGTCTCCTGTATGTAGCTACATCCTCAAAGGGCTTGCCACTATCTTGATGTAATTTTATTGAAGGATCAAGAGGAGTTGCTGCAGGTTTTGATCCTAATAAGCCAGAGTCATTAAGGAGATCCAGGCAGTATTTTCTTTGAGAAATAGTTATCCCTGATTTAGAATGTGCCACTTCTAGACCTAGAAAATATTTGAGAACTCCTAGATCTTTAATCTTGAAATGACTGTCAAGTGTGTTTTTGATCCTTTGGAACTCACTAAGAGAAGTGCCAGCCAGGATGATATCATCCACATAAACCAAAAGAGCTGTGAACTCAGTTGCAGTCCTTAATGTAAAAAGAGAATAGTCAGCTGTAGATTGTGTGTAGCCTTCCTGAATCAAAAGTGAGGTCAACTTCTCATACCACTTTCTGCTTGATTGTCTAAGACCATAGATGCTCTTAAGTAACTTGCAAACCTGATTAGGTTTGGTACAAGTAACTCCATCAGGTATAGTCATATAGACATCCTCTTGCAAATCTCCATGTAAAAAATGCATTGTTGACATCTAATTGGTGTAGATTCCAATTGTAAACAGATGCCAATGCAAGTAACATTCTGACAGTGGTAAGCTTAGCTACAGGACTAAAACTATCAAAGAAATCAAGGCCCTCAATCTGATTGTAACCTTTGGCTACTAATCGTGCCTTATACCTTTCTATGGAACCATCAGCTTTGTGTTTGATTTTGAAAACCCATCTATTGCCTATAGGCTTGACATGAGGAGGAGTATCAACTATAATCCAAGTGCCAAGATTTTCAAGAGCATCCAGTTCAGATTTGATAGCAGATAACCAATGTTCAGATAAACTAGCTTCTTTATAAGTTTTGGGTTCAACATTATGGGTGAGTGAGACAGAAAAGGCATGTTGAGAAGGAGATAAATGTGAATAAGAATGGAAATGAGTGATAGGATATAGAGTACCTGAGGATGTTGGTTCTTTTGAATCATGAGCAACATTGCATACATAATCTGCTAAGTAAGAAGGGGTTTGTTTTTGTCTGATGGGTTTGGAATATTGGTTTGTCTGCTGGTTAGAAGGATGTATAGTGGGGGAAGGACCAGATAAAGGTTCAGGAGTAGGTGTGATATGAGGTACAGATGTTGATGTATCAGTAGGTACAGGAACAGGGCTAGGTGGTTCAGTTTCATATGTGACAAGTGGTGGTACAGATGTTGGTATATGTGATGGTGAATTAACTATGGGATATTCACATGAGTTATTAATAGGATAATGGTAATTCCAATTGACAGACCTGGAATTTGGATTATGTGGCAGGATAGTTTCATGATGTTTAGTGTGTCTAGAGACAAAAATTTCTTTATTATTAATATCATATAGAACACACCCTTTAACTCCAGGTTTGAATCCAAGAAAAATACAAGTTCTACCTCTTGGATCAAGTTTAGTTCTATGTGATTGAATTGTGGAAGTATAAACAAGAGAGCCAAAAACTTTTAATACATGTAGGTCTGGTAATTTTTGGTGCATGATGAAATAGGGTGATTTATTGTTAAGAATAGGACTAACTACTCTATTCATGATAAAAACAGCATGGGACACAACATAACACCAAAACTGTTTGGGTAAATTTGAATGAAACAAAAGGGCTCTTCCTATGTTAAGGATTTGTTGGTGCTTTCTCTCCACTCTTCCATTTTGTTGTGGAGATTCAACACAACTGGTTTGGTGTATAATTCCCTTTGAGGCATATAATTGAGGCATGAGAAACTCTTGACCATTGTCAGTCCTAATGACTTTAACTTTGGTGTTGTGTTGTGTGTGAATCAAATTTACAAAATTTATGATGTGTTGCCTAGTTTCAGATTTAGATTTCATTAAAGTGAGCCAGGTATATCTACTGTGATCATCAACAACAGTAAGAAAATAAGAGAAACCATGAACAGATTTGATTGAGAGAGGACCCCAAATATCAAAGTGTATCAAATCAAAAATGTGAACAACTTTATTAGAACTTTTATGATAAGGTAAATTTTTATGTTTAGCTAAATGACATATATCACTAGTTCCTTTTGAATCAACAACAACAAAAGGAAATTCAGGTTGAAGTAAAAGCATTCTAGAATTAGAAAGGTGGCCTAATCTGAAGTGCCACAAGGCTTGGTCAGGTATGGTAATGGCATGAGAAACAGAAATACCAGGTGAAATGGTAGTCTTCTTATTTTGCAGATTGAGATAATACAAGCCTTCAATGAATTCAGCTGAACCAATCATCTTCAGTGACTGAGGATCCTGAATCAAACATTGGGAATTAGTGAACTGAATAATACAAGGTAACTCAAGGCAAAGTTTTGATACTGAGATCAAGTTTAAAGAAAACTGAGGGACATACAAAACATTTCTGATGACAAATTGAGATGTAAATCTAATGGTACCCATCTGATTAGCTATAGCAAAATTTCCATTAGGTAATCTTATGTTAATAGGTTTTATGTCTTGTAGAGATTCAAACCAATGAGTAAATCCACAAATGTGGTCACTTGCACCAGAATCTATAATCCAAGAACTCAGAATAGAACTATTCAAACATAAAAAAGTAGTTATGTTACCTGTATTGGCCACTGAATGTAATACTTTCACCTGATTCAACGTACTCGATTGTTGGCCTCCATGAGAGCTTTGGAGAATATTCATGAGCATTTGATATTGTTCATTGGTAAGCTGAGGTGAAGACTGAGCAACATCAGTAGAAGTGTTTGTACCAGAAACATCAACAGGTTGTTCCGTAGTGAGATTATGAGCATTGGAGTTAGAATTACGTTGCAAATGTGGTGGTACGCCATGTTTGCGATAACAAGTATCTATGGTATGACCTGACTTTCCACAGAAGGTACAAACTCTTTGTCCATGTTTCTTGAATGCAGGCTTTCTGCTATCAGCAGCATTGATCAATGCCTTTGGTTCATCATCAGATGAAATAGAGATATGCTGTAGAGTCAAAATTTGACGCTCATGTTGAATAACCATAGAGAAAATCTTGTTTAAAGGAGGTAATGGATCAAGAAGCAAGATTTGCGATTTCACCACATTATACTCTTCATTCAAACCAGTTAAGAAACGTATAACATGCAGCAAATTATGATTGTTCCTAGCACTACGCATGGCTTCACAAGAACAGTGAGGAATAGGCATGTATAATTCTAATTCCTCCTAGAGTATTTTGAGTTGAGAGAAGAAATTTGTTACCGTGCGATTGTCCTACTTCAAAGAGTAAATTTCTTGTTGCAGCTCTGAAATTCAAACCAGATCACCTTGTGCGAATCTTTCTTTCAAATCGTTCCAAACATCGATAGCGTTTTCCATAAAAACAATTGATTGACCTATCGAATCAGATACAGAACGCATGATCCACGAATGTACAAACATATTGCATCGAGTCCAAGCGCGAAAGGTTGGATCGAACGAATCAGTAGGTATTTGAATCGTGCCATCCACAAAATCAAATTTCATCTTTCCACCGAGTGCGCGACGCATCGATCTTGCCCAGCTATGGTAGTTAGAACCATTGAGAACAGGAGTAATGGGGATCGAAGAAGGACCATCACTAGGATGCACATGATATGGGCTGGTAGGATCAAGAATTGGATCGAGAGAAGATAAAGCGGAAGCAGTATTACGCGGAGGAGCCATGGATGTACAGGCTTAATGATACCATGTTGAAGTTATTTTCATAGAAGCCATGATTGAATCTTTGAAGAAGAAGAAGAAAGAATAACAGAATTGTAACTGAAAATGTAACAGAAAGAGAATAGAGAAAGATAAGATTGATCTCAAAATGTATTGGATTCTATTATTTCATTTTGGATAAGAGTACAAGTGGCAATACAATGGATATTTATACACAGCTATACAGATGTAATATTAAATCTAATAACAGCCCTTAGATCTAATTAATCTAAAACCACTAATACTTCAACACAACAATTGAAAAAGAATGAGATAGATGATGGAAAAAATTGTTTGTAAGTTTTCGAGAAAGATTCAAAACTTTTTTGAAAATGAAAAAAAAGAGTGGGTTGTAAGTTTTCAAATCATCAATGGAAGTGAATGTTTTCTAACATTGTGAATGTTTCAGAGTTAAAAATGATTCATAGGTGTTGGAGATGAAGCAGAAAAAGAAGTGAAAAACCATGTTTGATTCAAGTTAAGAGTATTTTAGTGATTTGAGTCAAGTGGAAAAGTAATGTGGAAAAAGATTTGCACTTAAAGAGAACCCCATTTTATTGTGATACGAGTCAAGCACAAGGCATGATTCGACTCACACAAGTTGTGATTTAAGTCATGGTTAAGTTATGATTCGACTAAAACTTTGTAGAGTCGAGGGAAGCTTAATGATTTAATTCATGTTGGAGCTGTAATTTGACTCACAGGCTGCATGATTTGAGTCATGTGAACACAACTTCATCTTCCTCCATATTCAAGTTGACTCAACTCAACGGATAATGTGATTCGAATGACACATCCAAAATCTCAATTTTTGAAGTCTTAAAGGAGTTTTGAGATTTTACTTTAGACATGATTTGAACAAATCTCAGTTATGGTTTTTGTTCCAAAAACTCGACTAATTAACTTAAAGAATGTTCATACTCAAACACAAACAGTTTGAATTATTCATGCTAAAATATGGATTCAAAACTCGATCTTTAAAGATGCGCAATTAAAGAAGAAACGAAAAACACTTAACAACTGTTTTGGTCCCCCAAATTTGTCAATTATTTGCTTTTGGTCCCTAAAGTTTCAATTGCTTGATTTTGTTTCTTCAAGTTTTTTAATTGCTTAATCCCCCTCCCCCCACCCCCAAATTTCAATTGCTTGATTTTGGTCCCTCAAGTTTGTCCCCTTTTGCATTTGATTGTCCTCTAATGACATGTAGACTAAACTTCTCTTTTTTTGTTACTTTCTCTCTCTCTCTCTCTCTCTCTCTCTTAATTTTCTTCTCTTCAATTATATTTTATTTCTCTTTTTAATAATTATGCTTTGAATGTAATATCTTGAAAATATTAAATATTTCATTCAACCTATGGTCAGTGGCCAAAAAAAATTGACAAGAAAAAAGATAGACCACTAGCTAATTAAAATAATAAACTCTTTGACCAATAACTTTTTTATATTTAAGCATAAAGTCCTGAATTCTAACAATCATATTGGTCATATATAATGTCAATCCTTTTATAAGGAATATTGTAGGCATGTCCCTGTAGTCTAAAATAACTTTGATAAAAAGTTCACACAAGTTATTGGCTAAAGAGTCTGTTATTTTAATTAGCTAGCGGTATATTTTTTTTGTTGTCAAAATAATTATCCATAAGTATATGTTGAATTGAATTATTAAGATTTTTAAAATATTTCATTCAAAACTTAACTATTAAAAAGAGAAGAAAGATAGAATTGCGGAGAAGAAAATTAGATGTAAAAAAAGAAGAAGAAATAATAACAAAAAAAGAAGATAAGTTTAGTCTACATGTCACTAAGAGACTATCAAATACAAAAGAGGACAAATTTGAGGAGCCCAAATAGAGCAATTGACAAACTTCACGGGTCAAAGTAAGGCAACTGAAACTTGGAGGACCAAAATCAAACATCTAAAAAATTTGAGGGATCAAAATCAAATAATTAAAATTTTAAAGACTAAAATCAAATAATTGAAAAACTCCGAGGGCCAGAACTGCATTTAAGCCAATAAAAAACTAAATATCAATTTAAAAATAGGTCAATAAATAATCACGAGGAATTAGTTAATAGATGATTTATTTTTGTCTCTAAATAAGAAGATTATATACAAAACACTCACAAAGTTTGTATTGAAAAAAATAACAAAAAATTAATTATAAGTTTTTAATAAATACAATTCACAATTTTCAAAAGAAACATTATACATTTGATTCTTAACATGTGCTCTCGGGAAACATATTAGCATTACCCTTTAACATATCAATTATATGAAAGATATGTGTGGTGGTACGGGGAGAGTCACTAGAGAAGAATAATTGGGAGATTTAGGGGTGAAACATTGTGGGTTGTTCAATATTGCTCTGATAAGCAAGAGGAAATGGAAGATTTTAAATGACAGTTATTCTTTATGGTCCAATATTATTTCCTTTAGGTATGTGTTTACTGTGGAAAATGGTAAACAACTGCTGGTCCTCCTAAAGTCCTAAAACTAAGGGTTACTCGCAAGATCGACCAGTTGGTCTTAAGACATGTGCTAAGATTTTGAAATTATACTAGTTTTGTCGAAATCCTTATCAAAGAAACAATTTTCTAAGACTAAGGGAACAAGTATAACGACTTTTCACACGAAGATTCGACCGACTAACTCGTGACCGACAACAGGCTTTTTAGACGGAGTAAGACTCAATAAACTAACTGACTGGTGACTCGTGACTGACAAAGAGTATTGAACTGTTCACGCGAAGCAGAGCATAACGTAAAGAGTTTGCTCAAAGGTAAATAAAAAGCAAGTAAAGTATTCAAAAGGGACAATTGAAAGATAAAAGATTTGCATTGAAATAAAGGTGATGATTCACGTACATCAAGCACTTCTCAACTTTTTGCTTCCTAACGCTTGGAATGGACAGAGTTTTGGCAAGTGATTTGAGTATACAAGTGAACACACGAAAATTACACTGAATCTACATATTTATAATATTTACAATGTAATTGTCTAGATGAGATCTACGAGTAATATTCGAATCTTGAGGTAACTGCTCCACAAGATGTCACTACCTATTTGACGCTCAATCAGCACACGAACCACTGGTAACCGCTTGTGACTTTGAAATTTAAATCTTCCCACTTTGGCTTCTGAAAATAAACTGCTTCTGGCTTACATCGACCCATTTCCTTTGGTAAGATTACAACAATAAATTCTTCTAAGTCCAGAATCTCCTTTGGCCGACAAAACCAACTTCGACCATTTTCCTTGTTCTCTTCGTACTCTAGTCGACTAGACCAATTTCTACAGATCTTAACTCTGGTTTTGTTACATCCTTCTGGTCGAAACAACTTAACTTCAACTTCTTGGCTCAATATTCCACTTGGTCATTAAATTCTCTAGTTTTGATAAAGCCAAATATTTCAACACCTTGGCTTCATCTTCCCAAAAGCCCTTATTTCCAAGGATTTCCCTTAGCTTATGAGGATACCCTCATTTAATACACATGATTGAATACCTTAAGATTTTTCAAGGTAACAAAATGTCCCCCAGAGATGCCATTTTTGAAATTTTCGACTCATATGAGATAATGGCATCTTTAAAGTGTCGGTTTTACCACCATTCGACCAAGTCGCTCCCACTTCTTCAAAAAGTGGACGTTACTATTCCAATTTTCTAGTGACGTCACGTAATCATGGAAACGTATCACGCTTTCAGTTTTGAGACGTGTGAAAATTTAATTCTCGCCATCGTTGCGTTTTTAGTGGGAGACGTGGCCCATCGCTCCTACATTATTCTCGCAACATGTGTTTATTGACTTGACACGATTCAGACTTAGAAAATCACAAAATATCTTCTCCATTATTTCTTTCTCCCCTTCAAATACTATAAATACCTTCCCTTTTCATTTTCTTTTCTTCTTTTCCCTTCACTTTCTTCAATCTCTCGCTTCAGAAAAACCCAGAACTCACAAAACACCATCACTGTTCACCGTCTTCAAAACTTCTTCAAGCTTTCTACAATGGCGAACGCTAGCAAACCAATTACTTCTCCAGCCATGGAACTTTAGTTACGCATCATCGACGATAAACCCTATGTACCAGAGCCTCTATTTGCTGAGGAGAAAACTAAAATCTGGCAATCCCAGGTACTCATTCCCTTTTCTCTCGAAGAAAAACCTCTAGCTTTCCTAGGTCCTCTTCCTGCAGATATTCCTTCTGAAATATATGTAGATGAAAAAGGGGCTTTTTTCCCTACTAGCACTATAACCAGACCTATAATCTCTTCCTCAAACCCTATTACACTTCATTATATTGAAAGAAATATCAGAACGCCTCCACCCTTGAATTGCCCTAAGTTTAGTGCTTGGATGGCGTGTTTAAAAACCGACAAAGGCGATCAATGGAAAAGAATGGGAATTTACACATTGTTAGAGCTTTCCTGTTGTAGCCAACCCTATTCTAGAGGCATGTTGTTGGCTGCCTTACACTTTTGGGAGGGGTCGAACAACACTTTCCAGACCAAGTATGATTACTCCTACCCTGCTCGACGTTGCTGCCATCACAGGATTAAAACCCAATGACATAATTTTTAACTATGTGGATGTTGAACTTGTACCAATAAAGTTTGACGTTGGTGAAGTTGGTAAACCAACATATAACAACTTCGTCGACCATCATGCTCAGAACTCTGGCCCTATAACCGACGAAGAGCATATAACATGCTTAACTCTCTGGCTATCCCGTTTCATTTTCTATTCCAGGTCGATGTAGGTGGCCAAACAATTTTTATACCTGGCTACCCAATTGCACAAGGGTGAGAATATCGCTTTGGGCCAGCTGATTTTGGCATCTCTTTATGTGTCTTTGACTGATGCTGCTAACTAAATCAAGAATTTTGACGTCACCAACTCAAAGAAAAAGAATGTTTTGGTACATGGTCTTTTTTGGCTTTTGCAGTTATGGTTGAATACCACTTTTTCTGAGGACATTAGGCCTTTCAAAAGGAAAAAAATAGCGTGTCCCCCCAACTCAAACCCACATTGCTTGGCAACGTCTTCTTCCATTGACTCCAATTGACAAGGCCTCTCCAAACCCTGAAGTTTTCAAACTGCTATTCAACATCATATTGACAAGAGTCCATTTTACACCCTCAATGGCCCCGTTTTCTGATGGAAAAATTGGCCCAGAGTGGCTCACTAAGTCTTTCTCATCTATAAAGATGACGACAAGAAAAAATCCTTAGTTTTCTGGAGACGTTTTCTAACTCCCCAATTTCTGTCTTTCGCGATTGTCGGCCTGAATCCAGGCTTGGGTGCTTACCAGTCCAACTTGGTGGCTCGACAATTTTGGCTCTGTCAAATTGTTCCCAAATATTCGTTTAACTCCCACGAACTACTGGTCTACATCATATCTGACCAACCTTTTGAAGTTATAAAATAAGATGTCGACATTCTGGGCATAAAGACCCATGCTTATATTTACTCCTCTTCAACCATCATTTTATTGCACAAAAGAGTTTGAGACTTGGTGGCATTCGTATTTTGTTACATTCATTTGTTTCAGCGGACTGCCTATTAGTCTCAACCGACTCTTTCACTATGGGATTAAATACATTTCCCATTTGATTAGTTAACATATTAACCAAATCATGGTTATTATATATCATCCATTTGTTGCCTTAATACCTCTATTGAAGTGTTAGTGAGAGGGGTTACTATTGGATGAGAAGGCGTTCCTCTATTTTGGTTGCCTCTATTTCCTCTAGGTGCAGACCCTTGTAAAGGAGAATTCAAATTTTGAACATTATCTGACACTACTGTTGCGTTCAACGTCGACTGATATCCTAGCATCATAGAATAAAATATTCCATAAATAGGATTCGCAGTGCCAAAACGAAGCACATGTGGGATTTCAGTCGTAGTCATTGTAGGCCCTGGGCTCACCGGCTAAACTTGAGGAATGGACGCAGAGACTATAGTAGGCACTGGGAAAATTGTGTTATTTAGAGAAGGCAAAGGTGCAACTTGAGAAATCACTGGATCCGTAATACTTAAAGTACATAACGGAATTTCATCTACATTTGGAGCAGGATTAGACATCCTATGCGTACGTCTCCTAGTTGGTGGTTTATTATACTCTTTGGTTAAACTACCACTCCTAAATCTCGTACACTTATGACATCTAACAATAGACACTTAGCACTAGTCCCACTGGGCGTGCCTATTTGTTTACTGTGGAGAATGGTAAACAACCGCTGGTCCTCCCAAAGTCCTAAAACTAAGGGTTACTCGCAAGATCGACCATTTGATCTTAAGACATGTGCTAAGATTTTGAAATTATACTATTTCTGTCGAAATCCTTATCCAAGAAACGGTTTTCTAAGACTAAGGAAACAAGTATAACGACTTTCCACACGAAGATTCGACTGAATGACTAGTAACTCGTGATCGACAACATGATTTTTATACGAATTAAGACTCAATAAACTAACTGACTGGTGACTCGTGACCAATAGAGAGTATTGAATTGTTCACGCGAAGTAGAACATAACGTAAAGAGTTTTCTCAAAGGTATATAAAAAGCAAGTAAAGTATTCAAAAGGGACTATTGAAAGATAAAAGATTTGCATTGAAATAAAGGTGGTGATTCACGTACATCAAGCACTTCTCAACTCTTTGCTTCCTAATTCTTGGAATGGACAAAGTTTTGAGAAGTGATTTCAGTATATAAGTGAACACACAACAATTACATTGAATCTACATGTTTATAATATTTACAATGTAACTGCCCAGATGAGATCTATGGGCAATATTAGAATCTTGAGGTAACTGCTACACAAGATGTCGCCACCTATTTGGCGCTCAATCAACACACGAACCACTGGCAACCGCTTGTGACTTTGAAATTTAAATCTTCCCGCTTTGGCTTCTGAAAATAAACTTCTTCTGGTTTACGTCGACCCATTGCCTTTGGTAAGGTTACAACAATAAAATTCTTCTAAGTCCAGAATCTCCTTTGGCCGACAAAACCAACTTCGACCATTTTCCTTATTCTCTTTGTACTCTGGCCGACTAGACCAATTTCTACAGATCTTAACTTTGGTTTTGTTACATCCTTCTGGTCGACACAACTTAACTTTGACTTCTTGGCTCAATATTCCCCTTGGTCATTAAATTATCTTACTTTGATAAAGCCAAATATTTCAACACCTTGGCTTCATCTTCCCAAAAGCTCTTATTTCCAAGGATTTCCCTTAGCTTATGAGGATACCCTCATTTAATACACATGCTTGAATACCTTAAGATTTTTCAAGATAACAGTATGGTAATAAAGTGGGAGGTTTTAGGTGTTTTTTGCGGGAATAAGAAGGCATCTTTGTGGTGGAGGGATGTGTGTGATATTGGTATCCCCCTATATAATGATTCTTTTAATAATTGGTTTTCTCCCTCTATTTGATTTAAACTTGGAAATGGGCTGTGTTTAGATTTTTGGAGATATTTGTTGGCTTGGTTCTTCTCCTTTTACGGTGTTGTTCCTTTCTTTGTTTTAGTTGCCTGATTCTTTTTATCTCAATGTTTTTGATGTAGAAGCTTGGGTAAATGATCATTGGATATGGGATTCTTTTTATCTCAATGTTTCTCGGTTAAAGCGACTTACAAGAGGATTTATGCCACTTTTTGGAACTTTAAAGTCAATTGCTATATCTATCCTTTGGAAATCCAAGATTCCTAGTAAAATTCATATTTTTGGATGAAGGTCAATTCTTAATAAATTGCCCATGAAGGTTTAGTTGGCTAGGTGCGGTATTATTAATGGGCCTTATGATGTGATTTGCCCTTTTTATTTTATGGTGGAAGCGAATTGTGAGCATTTGTTTGGTTCTTGCTCTTATTCTTCGTTTTTCTGGTCCAAGTTTTGTTCTTGGTTGGATGTGGGCGATTCTATTGTTTCAAGTTCCTTATTTGAAAGACTTCATATTCTAAACTTGTCTTCTTTCTTTTGGTTCTTTAGTCTTGTGTTTTGTTAGACAATTTAGTCTTGTAGGAACGTCATCCTTTTTAAAGGTAGTGTCCTTAAAAACTTGGACTTTATGAGCTACTTTAAGCATACTTCTTGGGAGTGGTTCAATGCTTTCTATAGAAATGGAAGAAGCATTTCTTGGTTCGATTGGTGCAACAATCCTAGATTGTGTTGGAATTTTGGGTGGTTTTTGTTGCAATTTTGGTTGAATTTCACTTTGTTTTTTCTTTGTTGGGTGTTAGTTTTTTTCTTCTTTCCTTTTATCTTTTTTGGTTGTAAAAGGATGAGCACCCCTTATGCTTCTTTTTAATAATAAGTTTTATTTGCTTATTAAAAAAAACTAGAGAAGAATAAAAGATCAAGTTTCATTAACCGCTCACAACCAACCTCAAAACTAAATAAAAGGCGATGTCACCCATTCCTTGACATATTTAGTACTTCTAAAAAATCAAACAGCTAAAATTAACTATTTCATTCTCTAAGACTGTTGTCTTTGGTGTCATATAAAATCAGAATTTATTATATTTTTGTGGAGTTGAAATAAATCTCTAAAAACTTTAAAATGTCTTTTAGATATTCATATCTGAACGCACCATATAAAAAATACATTTTTGGAGATGCATATTTGAAAAAACTATATTTCTAACAAAAAATAATAATAATTTCTAATATGTATCTCTGAAAAGTTCAAAATTTATTTATTTTTAAAACAAAAACAATAAATTAAGAATAAAACAAAATCAAAGCAAGTTTAAGATTTAAAAATAAATTTTTTTTATAATAAATTAGTAATAATTAAAGATAAATAAGTGATTTAATAAAAAAAGTGAATAGAAATTTTTACAATTGAAAATTCTTTTATCAATCTAATTATATATATTTTTATTTAACTTTTGCATTAGTTCGAAATACCATTTTTAAAAATTTTAAAAGACATTTATTATATTATTGTTAAAAATATGATTATTTTATTTTTCATTAATAAAACAGAACAAAGTGCTTTTCAGAGATGCATATTCAAGCACTTTTTTTTTTTAAAAAAAATAAGATTTATTCGAAGATACATATCTGAATATATATATTTTTTAATATAAAAAATAAGATATTTTCGAATATGCATTTTCAAAATTAAGTATTTTTGTGGAAAAAAGTTCGTTCAGATATGCATATCCGAATTTAAAATGTATTATGAAAATTGATAGATGTAGTTAAAGAAATTAGACATGACACATCTATAATCACTAGCTAATAGAAGACAAGACTAAGATAAATGCAAAAATGTATGCATTATCATGGTCATAAAATCAGTCTCCTCAAAACATTATAATCATATTTATGAAAGTTGAGAGAAAAGTGTATAATCTTATGCTCTAAATACTGTTGAAATATTATATATAATATAAGATATAATCCAAGTTATGTAATCCAAGTTCAGGCCTAATTATGGTTTGTTAGCCTATTTAGTGTATATAAATAGACTAGTCTGTATAATTATTTGTAACAATTCAATTAAATAATATAATCCTTATTTCATTTATTCTCTCTTTCTTCCCCCACTAAAAGTGTCTCACACACTGACAAATTGGTATCTAAAGCTCTTGTTAGTTCTTCATCGTGTTTTCAAAAATAACACGCCAGAGATCGTATTTCGGGGATTGTGGGTTGCTCACTAATAATCGATGCGAAGATGAATGGTAACAATAACATTCTAAATTCTCTTTCAACTCTTGACGGTAAAAATTGGATTCGTTGGAGAAAATAGATACAATCTCTGACTGACTTTCATGAAACCCTAGAAGTGGTTAGTAATGGCGTTTTTGTGATGGCTGTAGATGTAACTGAGGCACAGAAAATAGCCCACAACGAAACCAAGAAGAAGGATTGCAAAGTTGTGTACTGCATTCATACGACGCTTGATTGCGAAGAAATTTGACAAGATCTCCCATGTTGAATCAACAACAGAGGCATGGGATATTCTTGTCAAGTACTATGAAGGAGGTGAGAAATCCAAGGTTGTTAAGTTGCAGACTGTTCGCGTTAAAAAGTGACGGGCGGGGGAATCGAATCTAAATTCGGATTCTCTGGCTCAAAACGATTTACTCTTTTGATTTGTTTATAAAGATGCCGCGAGCATCAAGCTTTATTATTTCCAACACAAGAAAAATGATTATGAAAAAGGGGAAAGCTGCAATACCCTCAATTGATATGATATGCATTACGACTAGCGCAAACTAGACACAACGCATTGGGGAGATTCCGGGTAAGGGGGTTTGTTATATAAAGGGAATAGATGGAGCACCCTAAATATATACGGTTATCCATAGCTTCATATATGAATATGTTTGATATGTTTGTGTGTTTTAAATTGCTATTTCTATGATTGGGAAAGTTTCTCCTTTGGGATTTTAAGAAGGATAGATTATGTGGGATCCTAGTGTTTGTTATTATTGTGCTCGCAAAGATCATGGGATCTTCATACATATCCCTTAATGGGAATCGAGCATTTGTAGCTCGGATCGAAGGGATCTATGGTTTGTTTGGTTTGAGGAGAAAGAAATTTGCTCGCCAAGGATGAGACCTTGTGCCCACGTATTCTCAAAGGGATGTTGAGAAAGTCGAGCAATCGTAGTTCCCACTTATGCTAGTGGAAGCAATGAAGTTAGTAAGAGACACATTTAATGTCATCTTAATGAAAATGTATCTAATCTATTTCATCACATACATTTTGAAAAGTTTGATTGATTAAATCTTTCGTCGTAAGTTATAGGTGTTTTGCTTGAGTGTACAAGCGTTACCACTTACGAGTTTTAGAAAGATGTTTGAAAAAGATGATTAAATCTTTTAATTGTAAGCATTGGGTGTTTTGCTTGAGTATACAAGCGTTACCACTTACGATTAAGAGATATTTTTGTTTGAAAAGAGTTTGAAAAGTTTTTTTTGATTGTATGTGATGTGATAGATGAGATACTTCTTCCATAGAGATGATAAACGTCTCAATCTCGAGGAGAAATGGATTGGATTAGGGGGATGCTTTTAAGAAGCCCGTGGGTCCTTGTATTGTAAGCCCAAGAGGAGGCATTCTGAGGGTCATCGAGGGTCCTTGTATAAAGCTCAAGAGGAAGTTATAGGGTATGGCTGGCTTTGGCTTTAAGAAGGGTTTCACCGGGAAACCATCTTCTCAGGATTTCAAGAGCAATTTCACCGGGAAATTATACTATCAGGGTTTTATCCTAGCGCGGGTGATTCTTTGTATTGGAAGCCCAATAGGAGGTGTTAAGAGATTTGGTCTCTTTCTTGTATGATGCCCAAGAGAAGGCTAAACTCAATGAGGAGTTCATTTGAACGAAGCCCAAGAGGAGGCTGACTCAGCAGGGGAGTGTTGTCTTATATGAAGCCTAAGCGGAGGCTAAACTCAGATGAATGAGTTTTCTTATATGAAGCCTAAGAGGAGGCTGAACTCAGATGAAATGAGTTTCCTTGTACAAAGCCCAAGAGGAGGCTAAATCTGTGGGGAGCCTATTGATTAGACTAATTTATAACTAGATAGTTGTATACACAAGTGTGTGTGTGATATTCATAGGAGTTTATGAAGGAAATATAAACAATGCATGTAAAGTTTATTTACAAGAGTTTATGAAGGAAATATAAACAAGTGTATGTGAAACGAACGTTTAAAACGAGCGTAACTTGATTATTTACAAGTTTGAATTGTGTACAAGGAAGTAAATATGTACACGAACGGGTATTTATGTACAAGGAAAAATATATGTACATAGGAGGGTTGGGACTTACACCGTAAGGGTGGCCCATTGGTTTAAAAGCAGTTTCATCGGGAATAATGCTCCTTCTAATACCAATGGTATTCAATGTAAAATGAAAACAAACGGAAGAAGTTTGTCTATTCTTGAGTATTTACAGAGGGATATCTGTATTATGTACAGGTAAGATTGGTATGTGTACATAAAAGAATTTGATATGTACAAGGAAATATGTATGTACATAAAAAGAATTTTGGGACTTACACCGTGAGGGAGGCCCATGATCGGTTAAGAAATTCGAGAGAAAATGAATTCGGTTTTATCGTTTAAATCGGATCGATCATGGAAAAAGATGTAAGTTTGATGAAAAGTTTTGAAAAATGATCTTGAAAGTGTTTTGAAAAGTGAAATATACTTGTGAGAAGTTTAGAAAAGAATCGGGCTTCGAAAGTTTGAAAAAAAATCATCTTTGAAGTGCTTTGAAAAGTACTCAAATGTGTCGTTTTCGGCTCGATAAAAATATAATCAGATGAAAGTTTTTCTGAAATTTTTTGACACTATCATAAAATAGATATGTTAATTGACATGTGTACAAAAAATCACCTCAAAATGAGGAGTTTTGATTGGGTTTTGAAGAAGTCAAAGTTTGAAAAAAATATGAAGTAAAATGAAAAGTTTAAAAATGGTCCCAAGGCTACTCGAACCCGGGACCATTAGGCAAGGCATGGCAAGAGTGACTTAAGAGTGAGCTGGCAACTGCTGGGGCGGCAATACATCCGTGTATTGAAATCAAACAATGTTATAATATTATAAACTGGATATTTGAATTTGAAAAAACACGCGCAGTGTTCTTCATCCTCTCCAATCTTCAATCAGCCATGGATTCTTCATTTCTCCATGAAATTGCTCGATGTAAACATCAAACTTGATCGTTTTAAACCCAGGAACATGATGGTGTTGTTTAATTTCATTTATTTTTAGTTTAACATGATTAAATCTCGCAAGAACACGAAGAACCCTAGTTCTGAAAATTCTAATTGAAATCGTGTATGGTGAATGAATTAATCAATTGATTGAGGGTTATTGATCAGTGATAGTGCAGAAACAAAATGGCCAAAAGATTTTTGAACTGTAATTCAAGAATTAAAGAGTTCGAAGTTGAGTTTCTTACCTGTTCAATCTGAAATCGAAAACTGTGCTAGAGTGTTTCCAGTTGTTGTTTGATGATGGCTACAGCACCAGTGAACCTTATGGAAGGTGTGAGGATGGCCTGCTTGCTTTGGAATGGTCTGAGCTATTCTACCCAAGTCCACTTGCATTGGCTCAAAGTGAAATTCGAATCTGTGCTTGGAGGTGTTACAGATCAAAAGTGATGGTTTGTATCATCTCTATGGAGTATGTTGATGATGTTTGAGTTAAAAAATCACAACTTGCTCGAGCCAATGATCAAATTCGATAGTTAAGGCAGTTTTGGCAAGTTTAGAAACATGAAATGCAAATCTGATTTTTAGTGTTTCTTGTGTTGATTTTAAGTTACAAACCAATTACATATGATGTTTATAACATGTTAGACACCAAATCTCTCATGTTTTTCACAAGTTTTGAAAAATTACAAGAATTCTCAAATTACACTATGTTACTTGAATTTTAAGAAAGAAGTGAGAAAGCTTGTTTTGGCATAGCTTTGGTGTAGTTTCAAATGGCCAACATGACCTCTATTTATAGGTCAAAAGTTCTGAATGGTAAGTGAAGAATATTGGCTTTGGTATTTACAAGTTGCCTTAGAGGGTAAGGAAGTCATTTTTGCAATAAATGCAAAAGGAAGCTTCCTTTTAACCATGGTTAATTATTCAACTTGATATTATCCCATCATAATTACTCTCCATCTGATTTTTTATCAGCTCTATCCCTCTTTGCTAGGTGGCATGACTTCTAGAAGAAAAAACTCAAAAATGACCTATAATTTTGAAAGTTGTACTTGAAAATCAAGGATTTTGGAGCTCTATGTTTCAAAATCAAAAGTATAGCTAGACTCCATGGATTTGAGAGTTCTTGGAAATTTTGGAAAGATTGTTTCAAGGGATACAACTTTCATGTTTTGAGTTTTTCCTAATTCCAAATGGAACTATGTGAAAAATTGCCATGAAGTTTGGAAAAAATGTGAAATTTTAACACTTGAAAATTTTTCGAAGTGTTGAAAATTTTGACTTTTTGTTGACTTTTCCAAATTTCTTGATTTTTTATGATCATGATGGATCATTTGAAGTATTTTGATGATTGAAAAAGTTTTGTCTTGAAAAAATTGACCAAAAGTCAAAGTTTGACTTTTCAATGCAGATGAAATTTCATCAGATGATCCAGAAATTGACTGATGAATTCTGTGAACTTCTGTGATGTTTTGAATCCAGAAATTAGGTCAAAATGTTGTATTTAAGATATTAAGATCAATCTCCAATCAAAAAAGTCATTCATTGATCAGAAAATCAGCGATTGCTCATCCTTGATAAAAACCCTAATTGGTCGATCCTCGATAGATCATGAGGAAAAATTTGATATCTGAAAATTAGAGGTTGATGATTTGATCAAGATAGATCAAATGAGGTGAATAAAACTCAAACCCTAATTGATTGCCTCTTGAATCAGATGAAAATCTTGTGAAACCCTAATTTTGACCTGTAGAAGCCACACCCGATTAAGTTTGTTCTGAACTGTTAGTGATGCAGTGATGCATATGTAAGATGGTATATTAGGTGAAAAATTGAGGTATGACACAAACCTTGCATCGAAAATATGAATTGTTGCTAATGGGAGAAGGAAAAAATATTGCAGAGTATGTGTCACAGGTTCAAAAACTAGTCCATCTCATAAAGGGTTAAGGTTAAATCTTAACTGATAAGATGATAATTGAGAAGGTAATGTGTATGTTGACCTTTCACTTTGATCACGTTATTATAGCTATTCAAGAATCCAATCAACTTGAAACCTTAAAATTGGAAGATTTTGGTTCGATCGTTGGAAGAGCATGAGATTAGGATTTTCGAAGGAAAGGAGTTCAATATTCGATACAAGCTTTGTTAAGGAAAAAAATGGTGGTTCCAATAAATTCAAAGGCAAGTTCGACGGAACTTGGGACAAGAAGTCTTGGTCGAATCCTCACAAGAATAAGGTCAATGATAGGGCTTAAGAATCTTCAAAAAGAGGAGGAAGAAACTATCAAAAGAACAAAGAAGATAAAAAAGGTGTGTAGTGCTATAACTGTGAAAAGGGGTCACTTCGCCAAGAATTATTGGTACAGGAAAGACAAGGGATTTACAGGAAAAGACGAAGGAGCAGACCTTGCACGTCAAGATTCAAATGATTATGAAGGTTTGATGATTATGGTTGTATTTGTAGATAACGATGTTGAATCCAAGATCTGGTTCATCGAATCAGGGATCTCAAATCACATGACTAGTCAAAAGGTGTGGTTGGCCGATTTCGACGAGTCCAAGAAGAGCAAGGTAAAACTTGCTGATAATAGTTCATTGCAAGCAGAAGGTAATTGCAACATAGTTTTTCGAATGAGTAATAGAGGGAAAACTATGATCAAATATGTACTCTATGTACCTGGAATGAAGTGCAACCTGCTTAGTGTTGGACAACTGGTTGAAAAAGGTTTCTCAGTTGTCATGAAATATGGAGTTTTAAAATTGTTTGACACCCAGAACAATTTGGTCTTAAAATATTCGTTGTCGAAGAATTAGACGTGTAAGACCATGACCAATTCGACTGAAGTACAATGTCTAAAAAATATTGTCGACCACAAGGATAGTTGGGTGTGCCATTTGAGGTTTAGACATTTAAATTTTCAATCACTCAATCAACTGATTACTCAAGATATGGTTACTGGTATTCCAAGTCTTGAGATGCCCAAAAATTTATGTGAAGGTTGTTTAGTCGAAAAATAATCCAAAAATTCTTTTGTTTCAACTGTGCCAATGAGGTTATCCTGCATACTCGAAGTGGTACATTCAGATGTAAGTGGCATGTTCGAAGAACATACCATTGGGGGAAATAGATTATTTGTTTTGTTTGTCGATAAGTTTATTAGAAAGTTGTAGATCTATGTGATCAAGAGAAATGCCGAAGTATTCGAAATCTTTTAAAGATTCAAGATACTTGTCGAAAACCAGAGTGAAAATAAGATCAAAGTGTT
Source organism: Vicia sativa (assembly GCA_021764765.1). Lineage (NCBI taxonomy): Eukaryota > Viridiplantae > Streptophyta > Magnoliopsida > Fabales > Fabaceae > Vicia > Vicia sativa. The sequence continues at coordinate 65,488,901 of CM038795.1, forward strand.
GCGAACATATGGAAGTGGCGAATACACATGCAAGATGTTTGAGGATTTCTGTGCAGAACATGGTGTCGATCATGAGGTAACTACGCCTCAACATAATGGAATTGTAGAAAAAAGAAACAGAACCATATTGGATATGGCGAGATGCATCCTGAGACTGAAGAATTTGCCAAAATGCTTATGGGGATGAGCTATTTTGATTGCAATTTATATCATGAACAACTGCCCTACCAAGATATTGAAGAAAATGATTCTTGAAGAAGTGAGGAGTAGCAAACGACCATCAATAAGTCATTTGAAGGTGTTTGACTCTATGTATCACCATAAAATCTATCCATAATCAATTTTTTTAAATCCAAATCGTTAATCTCAATTTTTCTTAATATTTGTTCTTATTGTCTTTCAAAATCTTCCTCTTTCTCTAGCAATTTGACTTTACTTTACTTCATCTCTTATAGTTTCCTTACCACATATAATATAATAAGATATCACACAAGCATACAAAAGTTTACATGAAGCAGTTGTGATAATTTGAACGCATATTAACTAAGAGAAAAAAGAAAAACTTGCATGCATACAAACATAACTTCTTATTGTTACAAACAACCAATAAGAATGGATAAAATATTTAATTTATTTAAAATTTAATTCTTTTTAAATTGGCATCATGGGGTGGATGTGATTATTAGGGATGAAAATGGGTCGGGTGCGGCTTTCACACAACCCAAACCTGCACCCGAAATCACCACCCGAACCCAAACTCAAAGACTACTCAGGTGGAAAAATAACACCTACACTCACACCCGTTGGTTTCGGGTTTTTCCACCCGAACTCGTAACAAAAATACAAAAAATTCAACAACAAGAACCACAAAAATTCCATCAAGGTTTCTCAAAGAAATTAAGGAAATAAATTACAACTTTCCATCAAGTTTGGTAACATTACAATTAAAAATAAGATCTTAAACTTTTACACTTATATATATTTAAGGGTACTTATATAATTTAATGCCTAAGTGAGTGTGATTTCGGATTTTGGGTGTGGGTTTGAGTGAAACCAAACTCGCACCCGAAATATCAGGTGGCACCCAAACTCAAATCAACCCGAGTCAACTCAGGTTTTCACCTGTTTACTTGGGTCTGGGTGCGGATGGACCCTATAGATTTGGGTCTGTTTGTCCTCCCTAGTGATTATGAAGGACATTTTTATTTTTTAATTAATAAAAAATGTGATTGATTGTTTGTATTATATTTACGTGCAACTAAGTTTTTTCCTATTAACTAAACATCATGGTGCTGCAGGTAGACTTCAAGATTAGGTGTCAAATAAAATTGTCTTTGAATTTATCTTCATTATTTTGACTAAATCACCATTTTCTTCTCTGAAACTGTCATCTTGAGTGTAAAATAAAATCCTTTTAAGTTTACGTTTTGAGTTAAGTCGTCATTTCACTCTTTCGAAATGTTGATTTGGATAACAACTGAAATGAAAGGGACTATGATCCATTTCATTGAAATTCAATTAAAATGTACAATTACTTAGAATGCATTTGAGTTCATTATAATTGTTTTATGTTTAGATACAATAATGGTAATTGTTATCTTTGTTTAGATGATTTTATCAAAGTTGATTTTGAAAGTATAATTAATAAAATTGTAATAAATTCTAATATAAATCAAAAGAAAAAGACTAATAAAAATTTAAGAGGGTAAGAGAAGAAAAATTAAAAAGAATTGTAACATATAAAATATAATAAATATAAAATTGATTCTATTAAATTAAAAGCTAGAAATTATAATTTCTAATAGAATTTCTTTTAGAGAGGATAATTGATTTTAGAAAAGTATTCAAATTAAAATGGATTAAAAATGTTTTTTTTTTTAGACTTAAGTCAATCTAAACATGCACAACATATCTACAATTACTATCTAATAGACGACAAGACTAAGATAAATGCAAAAATATATGCATGATCATGGACCCGTTTGACGGTTAAGATTTTCAACTATATAATCCGTCTCCTCAAAATATTATAAAAAGATTTGTGAAACTAGAAAAAAAAGTGTATAATCTTATGTTCAAAATACCACTCGTCTCCTGTCTCCTGTCTTCTGTGACCTAGATGTCTAAGTATTTGCTCCTCATCTTCTAAGCCACTTCCTCGTGTCTTTCAAATCACACACATTGAACTATCAATTTTTTATACAATAACAATTAAGTCTTATTCAACTAAATAAAGTCGGTTACATAAATCAACTATCGTCATAAGATTCTTTTCAGAATCATATTTCTATCTAAATCGTTAATCTCACTATCTTTCTTAATATCTTTCTTATTGTATTTCAAAATCTTTCTCTTTCTCTAATAGTTTGACTTTACTTTACTTCATCTCATTTAATTTCCTTACCACATAATATTAGGAGTGACAATTGAATTCATTAAAACAAAATACATTCAATCCATCCATCAAAAAATTCATTTAATTCATCCACCAATTAAAAAATAGGTTAATGGATTGGTCCAATCCATCTACCACATTTAATGATCTAATGAATTATTCTTTATATTAAATAAATACTGTTTTTTTTAAAAAAACTGAAACACTTTTTAAAAATTTTTTTTAATAAGTATCAAGAAAAACTATTAGAGAAAGAGAACGATTTTAATTTTATTTTTCGTAAAAAAAGTAGGCGAAATTCTTGTTTTTTTTTAAAAATGAAAAATAACTGAAAAAATAAATATTTATTTTTGGATGGATGAATATTCATACATTAAAATATTATTAATGGATGAATTGAATGAATTTTATTTTTAAATTGATGGATTGGATTGAATATATTTAAGAAAGTTTTAATGGATTGTAATGGATTAATGAATTATTTCAATCCATCCATTAACAATCCAATCCATCCATTTTGCTACCCCTACCTAATATATATAATAAGATATCACACAAGCATACAAATTTTTACATGGAGTAATCCTATAATTTGAATGCATATTAATTAAACATTACTCTGCAGGCTGACTTCAAGATCCTCACATGCAACTAACTTGTGTACTAAAAGAGCTTTCAATAATAATGACCCATTCGGTCCCCTCGATCCATTTTGGAATAGGAGCATGCTTTAATCCACAAGACACTCCATGTCTCCATTGTCATATATAGCTAGTGCCTGCATATATACACTAGACCCTGACATATTGGTGGTCTATTGATCAGGGCATGTCAAGTTTTCTTCAAATATATTAGTTTGATTGTACTCAAGTGTAATCAAGTGTTAGCCAATTATGGTACCGATCTGATTTTGATTACAACGTTGCAACAAGTACGTGACACAGACACTGCACTCCACACTCATGCATGCAAATGCAAATGCAATTTATGTTGAGAAAAAAGATTTATGAGTTATTAATTCTTATGTCCTTTGTTGCAGACATTTCATGGAATCAGCAAGCAGTGTGTACAGGGTACAGACACTGATAATAGTTATGTGAAAAGTTAAAAGCGACCAAACATTTATGCGCATTATGACACTTGTACGTACTTATATCATTAGATCATGTGTTCTGATTAATTCTGATTAAAATCATTTTAAGGTAAGTAAATAAAAAATTGAGGTTGAAGGCCTTGAGAAAGAATCAGCTGAGCTGATTCACTGACATAAAACAACCAATATGTCTGATGCATTTCATGTCAATGTTTGAAATAATCTAGTTTCTAACACAAAAATATATAATTATTTAATATAGCACTAATTTGATTTAGTTAGAAGTTTATTATGCTTTACTTCAATTAGAGTAGTTACAGTTTGTTAGTTGGATTGATTTAATTAACTATCATTGTATAAAAGCTCACTGTAGAGAAATTGTAAAAGTTTGATAAACAAATTAAGAACTCTGAATTACATAGTCATTCATTTATCAGCATAATATTCAAACACTTATGCTTATCTCTATAGCTTTAAATAAGTTTCATTTATAGAAAATCTTCATTTTCTTCTCACATATTAAGCCCTCCATGGCTAAAATCACTGGTTTAAAGCAAGAATCGGTTCAAAGTTCACAAAATGTCATCACACAATTCGCACATTCAAACTCATTTGGTCACATAATGTATTTTGGGTCGGCCATATTCTTTTGGGACCGACCACCTTGAAAGTTGAGATAGTCAATTTCCAAACATAGCCCCTTGACTGATTACACGGTTGTGTTTATAGAAACTTCTTCTTACCATAGTATTATCTTATAGTACCTTGTTACAAGAGATTTATGCCTAAATCATATCCAACGATCCTCCGTCTTCCACGCTAGAAAGATAGCGACTCTGTTATATAGTCCACGCCTAAAAGATAGCAACCTAAATACTTTATTGATCGGAAAAATAGTAAGTGTATTATTTTCACGGATGTAGTAATAATGGAATTTATCTCAAGTATCGATCTCAAGGACTACATAAGAAATACCGAGTTGAATAGGTAATTCAATTGAACAAAAACAATAAAGTTGATATTGGTTTGTGATTAACTCTCTAGAATGTAACAATTAACAGAAAGTAGAAATTGACTTTTTTTCAAATAGTGAATAATATGCTAGGGTAAGTGTATGATTTGCCCGTTCATGACATTGACTCTTTGATCTTTTCAACAAGTTCATTAATTCAATTACCTGTTCTTAAGATTACTTTTCCCTAAGTCCTTAGAGAAAAACTTTTACCCAACTACCCTAATTTTGATGTCCATTAAAATTAGTGAAGAAGGTAAGCATTTTATTATCAAGAACTTTTCCAATTATTATAGAATTTCCTAGTCTAATAACTTTTCCAATTATTATAGAATTTCCTAGTCCTAGGTGAAACTTGCTAAAACATGTTCGAGTTTGAAAACCTTAACACGACTGTCCAGTTGAATGTGTTAAGAAGAGTTAACTTTATCGGTCCGATAGAGTAAAACAATATTGTAAACAAAAACTCACAAATTGACATTAATAAACTTTGACATTGATAAAACAAAGAAATCAATATTAATGTTTGACAAATCAGGGACACCCCTTAGTATTGGGGGTTTAGCCTCTCATAGTATTCGTAAAGAAAACAACAACAGTTAATAAGATAGACATTACAAAGAAACTTTGATTGGTTGATTCTTCAATTGCTTCCGCGTATGAAAGAGTCTTCGTCTCCAATTCTCCTCAAATGTTCCACGTAACACCCCAAATTCTATCCGGAAAATATATCGAAAATTAGAGTAATTAAAATTTTCAACAAAACATGGAATGTCACATTTCAACATTAACAACACAAACAGATAAGATACATAACACTTTTTAATTCGGAGAATCTCATAACAACTTGCAATAACTTTCAAACAAAATACTTTTTTATTACTACGCAGCGGAATTCATAGTTATACAACTGAATATATTATACTCATAACAACTTGAAACATGTTATTCAACTTTCAACATACTTAACAACTTTTTATTTCACAACATCATTTAGGATTCAACAAATTATACTAATAACAACAAGAGTCAACAATATAAATAACATAGACCAAACGTCCCCCCGAGTGTTACGTATCAGAGCAAAGACACCGACTTAAACCAACAACAACTAATTCTTCCATTCTTGAATACCTGCACGTTAAAGATAGAGGCAACGATTTAAACAAATGAAGGGGTGAGATATCTAACAATCTAATAAATTGTATGATAAATAATATATGATAGAATTTAGATAACGTAAATCACCGCTTCGCAACTTATTCTCACAACCAACAATCACAACATAATCATCAACATAATATAATGACAGCAATTTATCCACACAACAACATTTATCACAACATATTCGTCAACGTAACAACTTAACTCAACACAACTTAATAACAACGCCAACTTATAACAACAACAACTTATAGCAACAACAACTTATATCAACAACAACACAACGACAATCACTAAACAACGAATAATAACAACAACTTTAACTTGCGACTCAATATGTGACTCAACTATGCAAATGCATGTGGTATCATTTGGAGCAGAACTCTCAACTTAAAATCATGCCAGTTTATCGAGGCATTAACAAGGCATAAGCCTTCAACGTGGTGCCATCAAGGCCAAGGCATAAGCCTTCAACTTTCAACGTGGTGCCATCAAGGCCAACTTAATCATGCAATGTATGCCATGCGACCTCAACTTCAACAAAAATACACAACAATGCAACAACAACAACTTAAAATATACATCAATGACATCAACTTAGATCAACACTGGTCATTCGACCAACAACTCAAGCATGTCCATAAATCGGAACAATTCAATTTATTCAACATTGGTCATAGGCCTACAACTTCATCAACTGCAAAACAACTTATCAACGTTGGTCATACGACCTACAACTTCATCAACGTATCAACAACAATAATAGTTTATCAATAAAATTAATACGAGCAAACAACAATCAATTTCATCACAATCTGCAACTTCGCAATTTATTAACAACATCAATGCTTGCAAACAACAACAATTACTACATAATTTGCAACTTCGCAATTTATTAACAACATCAATATCAACAAACAACAACAATTCAACGTAAATAACACGACACAATTTATCACATGCAATTTCACAATTTATTAACAACATCATCACGAGCAAACAACAACAACAATTACTACACAAATTAACAATTACGATTCTACGCCTAAAATAATTTATTTATCACTACCGCTATTTAATTATTAGGCATTATCTACTAAAGTAATCAATTCAAATATATATATCCAAAATTCCTAATTAATATATTATTAATATATTAACTATTATTATTATTATTAGTATTAGTATTATCAATATTCTTATTATTCTTATCTTATACTAATGAATTAATATATAGCAGTATACCTGCAACATGGTTTTTGTTAAATAGTTATGTCACTGGTATAACTAAGATATTATATCAACAGATGCCGCTACTGGCCGAACATGTAATGCTCTTATAGTTCCGCTACAGTGCCAAATATATACGCACACATGTCGTTCGGCACACTCCCCTATTTAGGGTGTGCCGTTCAATAACCAATTTAAGTTCCTGTAATTTTTTTTGAATAATTTTATACTTGTACCGATTCATCAACAATCATAATTTTATCACACAGTACATCAACCGATCATTACCAAACATAATTTTCGATTCATAGAATCAATTCGGCAAGTAATTCAAACACAATTCCAACACAGAAAATTATTACCTTCACAAACAGAACAACTACGAATACAGGGTAAATTCCCCATTATCCTAATTCCCACATAAAATTCATCATACAACCCATTAGAAAATTAGAACTCCACCCTTACCTTGAATTGAAGGTCGCTCTACTAGGCATGGCAAATAAACCCGGCCCCCCAAATTATAGGAAAACCCGGTTTAACCGGGGGCGGGTAAAACCCGTTTTAATTTACGGGTGCGGGGGCGGGTGATGGTAATACCCGCCCCGCACCCGCACCCGCCAATTAAATTTATTTTATTTTATTTGTTTTTAATAGTTTTATTATTTATTTACACTTTTTTATACTTTTTAATGTTATAATATTATGTTTATTAGAATTATTATTTATTTTTTTGAAAATAAAATTTAAATAAAACTATCAAACTTGAAAAATACTTTTAAAATAATTAATTATTTATTTTTAACTTTATTGAAAAAAATATAAATTTAAAAATAAAATAAAAATTTTATTCGGGCGGGTGCGGGGCGGGTGCGGGTGAACCCGTTTCTTGTTGGAGGTGGGGGCGGGTGAACAAATTTTAGCCCCGAACGGGTGCGGGTGCGGGTGCGGATCTGGGTCTGGGAGGCGGGTGCGGGTCTGGGTGTGCTTAAACCCGCCCCCGACCCGCCCCGTTGCCATCCCTACGCTCTACGGAGTTCCAGTCGAATTTCGGTTTGGCTTTCGGTCTACAATTTTCTCGCGACGACAGTTTTTCTCCCAAGCTTATTCCTCTTTTTCTTCCTCTTCTCACGTATGCTATTCTTTTCCCTTTTATTCTCCTTGTTTTCTAACAACCTCTCCAAAAACCTAATTTCTTATTATTTATAATAAGTAATAATTATATTTCTCTTATTGGGCCTATTTCTCTACACCTCCCTTTCTACTAATTTCAACCATCTAAGTCCAACAAATTATTCTAATTTTATTATTATTACTAATAGTCAACTAATATTATTATTATTATTATTATTATTATTATTATTATTAATCTATCGGCTAATTAACAATTAATCCAATTAATGCCTCTTATAATAATTCCAATAATTCCCGACTTCGACTAATTTCAATAAATAATTTCTTATATAAATTAATTAAATAATTAAATTTTTGGGCGTTATATTCCACCTTTTGTTATCGTGTAATCTCCAATTGTCAAAAAGTCCCTTCCTAGGTCTTCCTCTGGCCTCAAGTAGAGAAATTTCTCTGTTTTTCCTTGTAAAAAATACAAAACGCCCTTTCGGATCCCAAAATAATAAAAATAAACAAAATCAAATTTCTTCAGCGCATAAGCCAACATGGCCCGTGTCAGGTGACCATGTTGGCTTTTCTTAAAAATTCCCAAAATCACATGCTTTAGGCACATTGACACTGCATGTGTCAGCTGACACATGTGCTCGTGTTGAGTCTCTGGTTTTTGCTTTTCATCCTCTCTCATCCTCGTGACACGGGTGGCCGTGTCAAGCATTTTGTAGCTTGATGAAACTCTTACTGACACGTCCCGTTCCTTGACTTTTCCCGTCCTGAATCCTTTGGAACTTTCACCTGAACCTGAAACCATAAGAATACCCTATTGAAGCATAAAAGTAGGAAAATACTAGCAAATAACCAACTCATAAAGAAAATACGGAAAAACTAGAAAAACATGAAATAAGTCAAACCAAATGAAAATATGACACAAAATAGTGCAGAATACTTGAATCATTACCGGATAAGTGTCACAAACCTGATGAAAATGGTGACCGATCATCTATATAGGGGAAAAGAATGGTGTTATCTCCACTAACAAGTTCCAAACACAATTTGAATACTCTATATTTTTCACATACTGACCTGAGCATTGGAGTGCTAACCTTATAGGTATTCCCCCGCTCCACTGCATTAGAAGCTCTACTCCGCCGCATCTTTTGAGTCTATCTCTATTTCTGGTTTCAGAGAGGAACAGGGTACCACATGTGGAAAATGACTTTCGATTTCCACGTTTTTGTTAAGAAAAACTCGTTCTCGATCTCAAGAAATATCTCTACCAAGAACAAATCGAGCCTAAGTGGTAATGTCTTAGAAGATGATCGAAAAACATGATTCCTCTTTAAACTTGGTATTTCACATATCATCGTCTATTGACGCATTTCAAAAAGTCACCTCGTCCAATGTTTCATTGTTCTCTGAATGTTTCTTAATAGACGCTAATTCAATAATTCAAGAAGTTATTGCGGTCCTCGTCACTAACAAAGGCTTGGCGGGACACTTGGTAGATGACAGGAACTTTTGCAATGTTCTTTATGAACACGCGTTGGAACTAATAGGTATTAGGAAACTGACCTGGATTTTTTTGACTAAGAAAATTTGTTAGCCTTCAATGCTTCAGTCACTCGTCCTTGTGGAGCGATAGATTTGAAGCAATTGATTAGGGAAGGGATGCATCAAAGAAAAGTGACCCTCATATTCCTCTTAATAGTGATAATGTGCCTTCAAAGGAATTCTAGGAAGATCATTCTTAAAGAGGTTAGACATAGTCGCTTATACCATTCACTTGAAGACAACCTACAATGACTAAGAAGGAGTACCGCTCACAGTCAGTGCAGATTTACGGGAGGCAAGAAGAATCAAAAGGATGATCCGCGAGAATTTACTAGCATCATAGTAAACAGGTGGTGATGAATTCGACCTAGATGTGCAAGAGAATGAAGTTAGACTTACCTTGGACGACGATTTCCAGTTTGTGCAGCTTGGAGAGAATCCGGCTAGGTTGGTTAAGATCAAATTCAGGCTTTCGCCCGAGGTAAGGTCCATATTAGTCGAGTTCCTTCAAGCAAAATTTGACCTCTTTGCCATTTCTCCATGTGAAATTCCTGACATTGATCCTCAATTAGCTTGCCATCAATTGAATTTGGACGTCGGTGCCCAGTATGTGTCCCAACATCGAAGAAAACATTCCCCTAAAAAGGTTGATGCCATCAAAAACGCAATGAGAGGCCTATTAGATGCCAAGTTTATTTCGGAAGAAAGGTATAATGAATGGTTATGTAACATGGTTCTAATCAAGAAGGCCTCAGGAAAATGGAGCATGTACGTTGACTGCACTGACCTTAATCGAGTATGTCTAAAAGATTTATATATGCTTCCGAACATTGACCAACTCGTCTATAAGTCGACTGACTATCGATTGTTATCTTTCATGGATGCATACTATGAATACAACCAAATATCAATGTTGGGACTCACCGGAAAAGTAAAAACTATATCCATGACCAAGCAAGCCAATTACAAATACAATGCCATGACATTTGAGCTGAAAAATGTTGGAGCAACCAACCAAAGAATGATGAACAAAATCTTTCTAAGAAGAAATAAGGAAAATGCTGGAAGTGTACGTGGACGATATGATAGTGAAGTCCAATGCGGACACATTTCACACTTAGTGTCTCTAATAGGTTTTAAAAGGGTCTGACAATACAACATGAATAATTTAATGTAATATAGAATGTAATGATGTATTCGACTTATTAAAGAGAATATTAGCTACCCTACTAGAACTAACCCGACCGTTATTAGGAAAGGTACTATATCTTTACATAGCAGTTGTTGAGGAGGCGGTGAGTGCCATGCTCATAAGAGAAATAAATGTAGAGTAAAATTTGGTGTATTTAATATCAAAGGCCCTAGCAAGAGAAAAAACTCGGTATCAAAAAATTGAGAAAGATGTCCTGGTCGTAGTCATGGTATCCCAAAAACTCAGAAGATATTTCTTGGCGCACTTCATAGCGGTTCACACAGATTTTCCCTTGAGGCATGTGCTCTATCGACTAGATTTGGCAAGGAGATTAATGTAATGGGAAATTTATTTGTCCGAGTTTGAAGTCTATTTTGAAGTGAGGAAGGCACTAAAATCTTAATTATTTGTCGACTTCTTAGCATAGTGACCGTAGTGATGTTGGCATAAGACTACACCTGGTTCGTATTCACATATGGATCTTACAATAGTTGTGGAAGAAAAACAATAGTCATTTTGGAAAACAATTATAGACTCGTGACAAAAGTATCATTGAGATTCAAATTACCAGCCACCAATAATCAAGCTGAATACGAGGTAGTAATGGAGGGGATAGTGTTAGCCGAGGAAGTATGGGCAGAATGCCTCAAATTGCAGACATATTCTCAGCTAGACTTCTCTCAAATATGGGGCAAAACTCAAGCTAAGAACCTTTTTTTACAAAAATACCTTATGCTCCATAATAAAAAATAAGCAAATTTCATGGAATATGAAATCCCACATGTTACTTGCAAAGAAAACACCAGCATTTATGTACTACCCGAGTTGGCCAACACTTGAAGTCCTAGAATCAATCATAAATTTATCCAGAATCTTCTTGTTGGCCAACACCTTAAATCATGTAGTCTTACACATGCACAACCTCATGACCCCTCTCATTCCGATGTGAATTTAGTTTTTTTCCCTATAAGCTACCAGGATCAACTCATTATCATGTGTCGTGTACCAACAACCAATCCTCTCCTTCGTCAACCTCAGTGTTACATTCCCACCAAATTCCACTTGGTTCGTCCCTAATACATATCGTACTAGGATAGGACTTCTCTGATAACATTTGTAATACCCTAGATTACTTCCAGCATGTTTTATCCTTACTCACACGCTTTTTGGGAAACTTCCTATAAGGTGTTATACCCCAACTTTGGCACCTAAGATCCTTTATCATCTCATAACATCACAACGCATCAAGATTACACATTAATGATGGTTTTCTCTTTTACTCTCTCTTATCTTTAAGTTTGCTCTTAAGGGATCACCAAGCACCTTGAATTGTGTACCTTATGTGAATATGTTATATGTTTGCTAACCTTTAAACAAAATTCAAAAGATGTATATATTAATTTTATTCTTTGTACATTGTAGGCATGGAGCCAAGTACATATCATTCACCTATTGAGCTAGGGTTTCAAGGTTGATCCTCAATTAAATGGTAATTCAATGGATTTCAAAAGCTTGAGTTTCAAGGATATCTCTATGGCATTAAAGCTCTTTGGCTTAAGGAGGTCTCAACTTCATTTGGTCAAGTTTGTCTCAAGGATTAAGTATTGGAATCATCAAGAAGAATCATAGGTTCATGTGTTTATTTTCATGACTTCTTCAACAAGTTTCATTGAGAAATTAACTTCATCATCGAAGGTTATTCAATATAATATCATTTCAGGATCTAATATGACTCATCATTTCAAGGTCTAATAAGTATCCCATAAACCTTATCTTGTAAGATTAATGCACACCTTCTCATATGCACTTGCTATAAGATGACCCATTTTAGGAAAGCGCATCCATTTATCCTCTGGTGCAAATCCAACCTCAGCAGATACAAGTGTGTGATATATTTCATCAACCTTCTCTTTAATCCCTATCACACGTGTGTATAATTCCATGTTGTCCGTCAACTCTCTAATCAAGGTATCTCAGATAGTATCGTAATACTCTTCACCTCTACCGAGCAAACCAGAAACAGCTTGAAAACCACAGTTACAGTCACCATCGACATTGATGATCTGTTTAATGTACTTGTGCATAAAAATTGACATGTGATCAATAAATTTTATTTTTGGTTTAGTAAGTGTAGTAGGTGGTTTGCTAAGACGGACACCTTCGAAAGCACTTTTTTGAGATTTTGGTGTAGGTGAATCGGGAAAAACTTTGTCAACATGTTCAAAACACGAAGGACTCCTTGTAGTAGAATTGTCGCATGATGTCGGTTTCCACTTCAAATATATGGTCTTCGGGTACGCAATCTTCCTCAATTGTTCTTTGATATGGAGTTTGGTGGCGTCATCGACTTTCAAAAATATTTCTTCTATTGTTTCCCATTCGGCCAAGATGGAGATATTTGATTTATCGGTTTTCATTTTACCATCATCATCTAAACTTAGTATCTTCCAATGACTAGAGACCCCGTCCATACGTATCGGGCTATCACCATTCATCTTTTTAGATATGACACAAGCACAAGGGAGACCATATGCTTTCACAATTGTGCAACCACACTTTGAGGTGTTAGTACCCAACTTAAAAGCTTGTTTAGCCTCGTAAAAAATATAAATCAGAGCCGCCTGAGAGATGTTACCAACCAACTGAGAATATAGTGTGTTGTCTTTGAACCTGTGTTCCAACACCGTGATACTATGACCAAATGTTGATTGTATCTCATTATACTGGTTTAGTATCATCAGGTTCACAGATTCCTGACCTGTAATCAAATCACCCTTGCTATTTCCCAACCAATTATTCAGACATGTATGCGCAGACTCAACTCGATTTGTTGTTGTATTACCGAGGTGCATAACCTGATCGGTCCAGGAAAAAATAACCTTCTTCTTAACCAGATCAAGAATTGTGTTTTCAACATAATTCAATAGATCGGGATATTTCATGCAAATATTCCTGAACTGTAAAACAATATCAGCATATAGCTATTTTGTAGATGCATTTATTATAACATAACATGCATCCATAATTTTTTCCACAATAACGCCCGTCTTGACCAATTTTTTATCTTCACCTGCAACCTATTTTTACCCCACTACGGGTTTAACCCGAATTTTCACATTTTTAGTAATATGGTACCTACAAAGTAATGCTTAAGAAGTAGGAAATATAGTTGCAACTGAATTCATTAGTGTCGTATCTCGGTTGGTAACAATGACTTTCGGCATATCTTCTTGATCCTTCAACATTGACCTACATACCTCTAATGTCCATGCAAAGTTGTCTTCTTTTTCGCACTCTAGAAATGAAAAACCAACAGAATATGTCTTCTCAGTCGACATAACACCAATAATTTTCAACAACGGAAGTCTGTACTTGTTGGTCTTGTACGTCAAATCAATTATGAGCACGGTAGGAAACGTGTTGAAGAATTTAATGGAATTAGGATGAGTATAATAAATGTCTCTAATTGTTACCTCATCATCACCTCGTTGGTGCCTACAAACATAATTGTTTTCATCTAGAAGTTTCAAGAGGTGTTGCATCTCGGTTCGATCCTCCCTAATCGCTAACTTGGTTTGATAGCGCTTATTGTAAACTTGTTTGATATTCGATGTGTTCTCGGGTCTTTTGAGCTTCAAGTTTCCAAGTATATTTTTGGGAAGTACCAAATTCAAAGTCATCTCAGAAACATATGTCTTCTCATCCGGAATGAGCCAACATGCAATTAGATGATCGACTAACTTTTGAGTTAAATGATGATTGTGTAAACCGTTAACCACATTAAATTTTCATTTCTTATTTTCCATAAGATAACCACGCAATATAAATGGACATTCACATTTTCTTGAACTGGTGTCGTCGCATTTAAAATTTTGAATACGACGTATGTATTTTCCACTTCTTTCGCATGTCAAAATCACAAATGCATTTCTTCTATCCGTACCGTTATCAGACCTTGCTATCATAATACCAAATCCTAGTCGTGTTGCCTCTATACGAATCCACTATAACATGTCTTCACGTAACTCAAATTCTTCAACATTTTCAAATTGCTCACAGACATCTACCGCCTTAATTACGAGAGGAGAAACTATGAGCGGCGAAACAACTTCAGGTACATCGGGTTTGAGACTGTTATCGGGGTGCATCATACCTATGTTACATAAGTAATATAACAATTAACATGTCACATTAAAAGTTTCTGTAAAAATAAACACAAACAGAAACCGGAAATTAACTTTCAATTCTGTTCAACCATAAACTGGATGTATACTTCTGATTTCTACATAAGTTTTTTTTTGTAAAAAGTAACAGATTAATGTAGGGATCGAGGGATGAAATGAATAAATTTTATGTGAAATTTTACTTTCTTGAGCTCTTTCTAATATAATGAACCACAAAAATGATGATTTGGAGAGGAAAATGGATTGAGAATGATGAGGATTTTTGAGAGATTTTGAATGGAAAGTGTGAAATGGTGGTGATCAAGTAGTCCAACATGATTACTGTTTTAAGTAACATGTATCGTGACAGAAACCAAAAGTATACTTTCGCTTATATATGAAATATCCCGTTTCTTGCAATTTGAATGGTGAAATCACATTTAACCTATTTTATACAAAATAAAGTGTGTACATTTTCAGTTCTGAGAATGATATTTTTGAATTTCTATAGGGTGTCTCACTCCACTATGGAGTGGGTTAAGAAATCTCCAAAATTTACCGTAAATGAGACTCCAACTTTTTAAAATCTAATATTTTAAAAATCTAGTATGACATAGCCTATTGTCATCCTTATTCAAAATGTAATATTAGATGTTGAAATCTATTCATGTTTGACTAATAAATTATATGTATTTTAAAAAAATTAAATACAAATATATTGTTGTTATATTAATATTTAGTATAAAATATTTTTATACTATTAATTAATATAATCACCAAATTTTTAAATATTTGATTTTTATATATATATATATATATATATATATATATATATATATATATATATATATATATATATATATATATATATATATATATATATATATATGATGCACTTTTATGTAAAAATTTCAAAGTGTATAACAATTAATCTCATATTTTTTTAAATAATTAATTAGTCTGCTATATATTAAATATTTTTAATATAGTTTTCTCATAATAAAAAAAAAGTAAATTCCAGTCACAAATTAAATTATAAAAAGAACTATGCACAAAGAAACAAAAAAGATAAAAGGGTTAGCCGTAAATGGCACAGATGAAAATCTATTGGGTACACACCTATGATAGCATAGGTTCAAAGGGTGTGGACACCTGTGACACTCACTATAAGGCTCAGGTACCCTTTCTCTTCCTGTATCATATACAACCATCTGTACTCTAACAAACTCACCCTAAAATAACCTAACAAAATTTCAAATTCAATCTCAATCCAGTTATGGGAGATGGAATCGCAGTTCAGACCACAAGCAATTCGATTAAGGGTACTAAGGATAAGAAAAAGAAGAAGAAGAATAAGAATAGAGGTGGAAGCAAGAAGAAGATGACCCATGAACAACTTTTGGCTTTTAAGTCTGTTACTGAATGGGTTTTCTTGGAACATCCTTCTTCTTCTTTGGCTCCTTCTGTTGTTGATGATTTTGGGGTGCAGAAGTCTGTGGGAAAAAATGGTGACAGGGTCCTCTTTGAATTGCACTCCCACTCTAAATGTAGTGATGGCTTTTTGTCTCCTTCTAAGGTTGTTGAGAGAGCTCACATGAATGGCGTAAGTTTTGTTTTTATTTTTTGTTGTCATCCTAGTACTGCTGTTTGTTTTGTCTTTTAAGGTTATCGCTGTTTGTTTTTGTCTTTTAAGGTTGTTCTAAAGGTTGTTTTTTTATTATTATGTTCATAGTCTAATTAGAATAAAACAAAAACTGTCCTTAGATTTTGTGATATCTGAGGTTCTAAACATCACATTATGGATCAATGTTTTGTATATTGTTTAAGGTTTTCTTGGTATGGAAAACTAGCAGGTTCATTTTCTGAATTGACACTATTTGCTCATAACAGGTGAAAGTTCTTGCTCTAACAGATCATGACACTATGGCAGGCATTCCTGAGGCTGTAGAAGCGGCTCGTAAATACAGCATCAAGATAATCCCAGGTGTTGAAATTAGTACAATATATTCTCCTAGGTAATTTTTTAATTCATGATTCCTGATGTTTGTTAATTGGATTGGCACTTAAGTTACCCGTGGTACCGATGAAAAGTGGGAAATTTGTAAAACTATAGTTGTCTATATATCAGTTGTAGTTAGCATATTTTTTAGTCTCCGATAATTCTGATGTTTGTGAATCTATTGGCAGTGGAGACACAGACACTGAAGGAGAGGAACCTGTTCACATTTTAGCATATTATAGCAGTATTGGACCTTCAAAGTTTAAGAAGCTGGACAAGTTTTTGTCGAACATAAGGGACGGACGTTACCTTCGAGCTAAGAACATGATCTTGAAACTGAACAAGCTAAAAATGGCTCTTAAGTGGGAGCATGTTTGTAGGATTGCAGGCAATGGAGTTGCTCCCGGAAGGCTCCATGTAGCCCGTGCTATGGTTGAAGCAGGTTATGTTGAAAATCTCAAACAAGCCTTTGCCCGATATCTTTTTGATGGTGGACCTGCTTACTCCAAGTAATATTGCATTGCCTTCTATTATTGATTGCTGGGTACTTTTTGTTTACTTAAGAAAAACGATTCAGCAGCGTATTATATTGCGATTGTATTTTTCAGGGGAAGTGAACCTGATGTAGAGGAAGCGATCAAAATGATTAGCGATACTGGTGGTGTCTCCGTTCTGGCTCATCCATGGGCTTTGAAAAACCCTGTTGCCATTGTCAGGAGGTTAAAAGAAGCCGGCCTTCATGGGATGGAGGTCTACAAAAGCGATGGAAGGCTCGCGGGTACATGAATATTTTAATCGTCAAAATGGTGTTATACTTAAGAATTATTGTCTTTTTGAATTTTGTTCTTGAATGTTAATTTTTTATATGCAGCATATAGCGACCTGGCGGATACCTATGGACTTCTGAAAATCGGAGGAGCAGACTATCACGGAAGAGGAGGACACCATGAATCCGAACTAGGAAGTGTGAACCTTCCGGTACTAGTTTTGCACGACTTTCTTAAGGTAGCTAGGCCTATATGGTGCAATGCTATAAGGGAAATATTGGAGTGTTATGCCGAGGAACCTTCTGATACAAACCTAGAAACAATTACAAGGTTTGGTAGAAGCCGGATTTTTAAGGGAGGTTCGCCTATGAATTGTGGACAAGATTTGATTGATCATTGTTTACCTCTATGGTTGAGTAGCCAAGAGATGGAAAATGAAGAGTTTGAAGCTATCAAGTTGAAGCTTTCCAATGTTTCTTCTTCTACTAGTCAGGGAGGAATACACGTTCTTATAGAGACTTAGAAGTTGTGTATTCTATTCTCTTACATAATTTTGTTAATCATTTGCAGTATTTTTGTTTGCCAATCTTATTGTTAAATTTGTTGGTCAAGTTTAATTGTGTATCAATTTTTTGTTGAAGTTTTTCTATGATTATTGAGCCAACATTTCTGATATTGCTGTTTCTTACACTTTTGATTATATATATGATGGTTTTTCTTACACATTTCTTGGAAAATATTGGATGTTCAAACTATTGCGTTGAGCCAATATTTAAATATGTATTTGAACCATATCAATATTGTTTTTTTTTTTTTTTGCTATTAATCTTTATAAAAGATTTTTTTGGGTACTTACAAATATATCTACTTTGCTTTTCATCTTTGTTATGTTTTGGGTACTTATAAATGTTATACATTTTATAGAAAAATATTTTTATATAAAACCAACCTTACACAAATTAAAACAAAATAACATAGACTAAAAATATAATAAAAACAATTTTTATTAGTGAAATATCTCTTCAATTGTCAATATTCAGCTGAGAATGTTATTGGGGATCAAGCACCAATATGACTTGCATCTATTGGTAAAAATATAAGGGAACTGCTGAACCTCGAGCTAATAATCTTAAAGCTAGAAAGTCCCGGCAAATTTGGTAAATTTCTATGGTAATTCATAATTACATTTAGGCATGGCAATTTAATCTATACCAACGAGCATCTGCACAGATCCATCCTGATGATGATGAAGTAGATCGGAAAATTTCATTTTAATAGAGTTCGGGTTTGAGTTTTTCATGATTATCAAATATGGGGACGAGTTGGGTAATATGGACGCTAGTATCTATCCGGAATCCGTCCTCGAACCCGCTCCATTTATTTCATTATTGTTATTTAGTTTTAATGATTTAGAATATTAAATATGTGCAAATGTTTTGATATTTTGATTTGTATTTATTTTATAATTTAAAATATTTGAAATTTATATACTTAATTATTATTGTATTTTATTATTTGTAATGTAATTTTATTTAGAAAAAATATATATTTTTATTAAAATTGATTTCATTAAATGGATGATGGTGGGTGGAGATATTTGAACTCAACCCGAACTTGTTTAACGGATTTGGATTTTAAATCTTCATCCCTGTAGGAGTTTGGAGCAAGGAACGAGGATTCAGGTTTGAATTTGAGGGAGGTAAAAAATTATTCGGCCCGCCTCGTTGTCATTGCCTAATAAAACTCATGATATTTCAAAGGTCAACCTCCGCCAGTGAAAGTTTAGTGCAAAACGTGACTTATGGTATTTCAAAGGTCAACCTTCACCTGTGGAAGTTTAGTGCAAAACGTGACTCAAAGATGAAACATTATTCTAAGCTAGTGTTGATCTTTCATATCCTAAGATACACCAGCACTGAAAGTTGAGTGTCTGTCATCCATATTTGTCTAACGCCAAAGGCTTTGTCCTTGAATGTAACACATGATTGTGGCAATAAGTAATTGTACTTTTATTATCACAATAAATGACAGGATTATGAATAGGCAAACACAATTCTTGAAGCAACGATTGAACACAAAGAATTTCAAAGGCTGCAAGAGCAAGGATGCGATATTCTGCTTCAGTAGAAGACTTGGCAACAAGAGTTTGCTTTTTAGACCACCAAGAAATGAGGTTAGGTCCCAAAAATACACAACCAAAAGTTGAGTGTCTGTCATCCATATCTTATGCGCAATCAACATCACAATAGGCCCTTATATGAATAGGAGCAGCAAAACTAGTTGGCTTGAACACCAAGCCATAATCACTTGTACCTTTATACCTTAAGATTCTCTTTACATGAGACCAATGAAAAACCAGAGGTTGAGACATAAATTGACACACCTTATTCACAGAGTAACCAAACTCATGTCTGGTGATTGTAACATATTATAGAGCACCTACAATGCTTTTGTAAAGTACTGGATCTGCAAAGAAATTAGTACCATCTTTAGAGAGTTTAACTGCAGTAGGGAGAGGTGTAGTAATACTTTTGCAGTCATCCGTCTCTGCAGGAGATTTCTCACATATTTTCATTGAGACAGTTGTAAATTACCATTGAAAGTGAAATTAACCTCAATTCCAAGAAAATAGTCTAGATCACCTAGTTGTTTGAGACAGAAAACACTGTCTAGTTTGGTAATGAGTTGTTAAATCATAGTAGGTGAGGAACCAATGAGGATAATATCATTGACATGGATAAGCATGTAGATGCAACAACCCTTGTTGTCTAATATGAGCAAAGAAGGATCGCACTTGCATTATTGAAAACCAAAATTAATTAATGTTTTTGTGAGTCGATCATACCATGCTCTTGGGGCTTGTTTTAATCCATAAATTGTTTTGCTAAGTTTACAAACCAGAGAAGCGTCACTGGATATAAAACTAGGAGGTTGAGTCATGTATATATCCTCATCAAGATAGCCATTAAGAAAAGCATTTTTTACATTAACTTGCTTGATAGGCCAATTGTTTGTGAGGGCAATGGTTAAAATATTTAGAATAGTGATGGGCTTGACAACTGGTGAGAAGGTTTCTATGTAGTCACAACCATAATTTTGAAGGCAACCCTTAGCTACAACTCTTGTCGTGTATTTGTTCATAGGGCCATCAGGGTTCTCTTTAATACGAAAAACCCATTTACATCATACATCAGTATTTTCAGTGGGTAGCGAAGTTAGAGTCCAAGTGTTGTTTGTCATAAGAGCATTATACTCAATTTCCATTGCTTGATTCCATTGAGGTGAGATAAGGGTTTATTTCACAATGGTAGGTTCTGTGGTGGTTAAGAGTGGGGTAGGAAACTGACGGGTCTAAGATTTCTAGTTTTGGAACGAGCCATCATAGGATGGTGATTTACGGGTGGTGATAGGGGAATTGAGATTAATTATGCTGAAGATTGTAGATGGTAGAGAGGTAGAGCTATGACTATCAGTGGGGTGAATAAGGCTCTGGTGAGATGGAATAGAGAAGTATAGTTGAGGTGTGGTAGTTGGGGTAAGGGAATTGGGATCAATGGTGCTGGAAGTTGTAGATGGTAGAAAGGTGGGGTTGTGGCTATCATTGGGGTGAATAGGGCTCTGGTGAGATAAAACAAGTGAGTATATTTGAGTTGTGGTAGCTGGGATTGGTTTTGGGCTAATGGATGGGATAAATGATATAGGAACGGGAGACATGACTCCAATAGGAGAGATGAAGAGTATGGAGAAGGTTATAGGGTTACACTGTGAAGGTAGTTTGAGATAGTTAAAGGGAAATACAAACTCATTGAACAACACATATTTATAGATAAATAGCCTTCCAGATGCATCAAAACATTTGTAGCCTTTATGCAATGGTGAATAGCCATGAAAAGTACACTCTAAGGACCTAAAATGCAGTTTATGATTGTTGTAGGGTCTGAGTAATGTAAAACAGACACAACCAAATGCTTTGAGAAAATCGTAGTTTGGCGGTGTTTTTAAAAAAACTTGGACAAGGATCAGATTAGTGTGTGAGGCATGCAACCTATTAATTAGATAAACTGCAGCATGAGATGGATGATGCCAAAAATGATAGGGAGGAGAAGCTTGAGACAACAAGGACAAACCTTTCTCAACAATATCTCTATGTTTTCTTTCAACAACCCCATTTGATGGCGAGTGTGAGGGCAAATAAGTCGGTGGACGATGTCTAGATCATCTAGAAACTGTTTGAAGGGTCTAAACTCACCCTAATCTATTTGTATGGCCTTTAGCTTAATGTTTAATTTAAGCTCAACCAGACTCTTAAATTCCTTAAATTTAGACAATGTTTCATCCTTTATTTTTAGAAAACATATCCATGTATGACGACTTAAGGCAACAATAAAGGACACATAGTACTTATACCCCATAGAAGATACCATTGGTACTGGACCCCATAAATCACAATATACAAGTTGAAGGGGCTCGGTATAAACATAGAAGGTTGGGAAGGTAACATGTGAGACTTTCCCATGCAACAAGCAACACAAACATCAATATTATTTCGTGGAGTAGTAATGAGATTACACATCTTCAAAACATAATTTAGAGTAACAGAACTAGTATGTCCTAGTCGATTATGCTAAAGTGTAAAGTGATACAATGTAAATCACTTGGGAAGGGGAAACATTATTCAGAGAAGAAACGAACTTAAAATTGGTATTATCTAGAAGATATAGGCCACCGGAAGCTATGAGACCTTGAAGGAGATGAGCATTGTCATTTTGTGATTTCACAATATAGTGAAATGGGTGAATTTGGAAATAAGAATTATTATCATAAACAAATTTGAGAACACTAATCAGGTCTTTAATGATTTAAGAAACATGTAGAATATCTTTGAGATGCAATTTGTAACACCCCATCTAAATACCCCGAATATATTAATTAAATTAATATCTAAATCATCTTTAATCAGAGTTTAACACGGTATAATAAGGGATGTCACAATTAATAATTAAACAAACTTCATTCAAACAGTAGCCATGCTACACTGAGGATCAACATCGACAATTCAATCGTTATAAGACCATGTCTTACACAGCGGAAATACCAAAACAACAAAATGTTAAATAAACATCATAGTTCTTAAGAAATTCAAATCCAAAACTATTAAACAGTAATGATTCTCTTAACTAAGCGTTCCCCAGTGTTACAATCTAATCAGAGCATGACACTGACACACGGACTAAAAGATAAGCTCTAGAGCCATCCTCACCGACTCCTCAGCTGCTAATTTAATCTGAAATGGTAAAGTAAGGGTGAGACTTCTCATAATTAAAGCATATTATAAATCTTTCAATCAACAATATAATACAAGCATATTATTCCACCACTTAATACCAATCAGAACCCAATACACAAACATAGTCATACAATTCATCATACATCATCAATCAACAATAAAGGCATTGCAACACCGAAGACATCCTAGCATGTTACAATCCTATGCAAACACTAATGCGACTCAATGCATGCGGTACCGACTTCGTGACCAAGTCACACCGATCCATCATCATTCGGATACGGCCCATCGATTCGTCCATAACCACTCGGACACGAATCCAAATTTAACCACCCATCCTCACTCGTATCGGTTATCGGCAATCCAAGTCAAATTCCGCACAATGGAATTAACTTCACCAAAATAATGCATATGCACGCACATCAATAGCATGCAACATTAATCGCCTATGTATACATTCATTTAACATAATCGAATCACCAAAATCAACATGATACATCAACAATCATGCATACATCTAACATCAGATAAACATGCAAAACAATCAATCAAGATATCCACACCAATCATGCATACATCAAACAATAGCATAACCATGCTATTTCACCTACACATTATCAAGATCCTCATCACTACACATCACACATACATCGTCATTATGTATTAGCTAATAATCATCATCTTTAGAAATTATACCCCTTTCCCAAAATAATTTCAAAATTTCTAAAATATTTTCATTTCATAAGGTAGAGCATTAAATTTAGAAAATAACGTCCAAAACGGCGCTCAAAACGGACTTACGGTTTGAAAGTTATGAATTTTTTGAAGTTTTGGAAAATTGAAAATGCACTGAACCGGTTCCTACCAACGGAACCGGTTCCTGAAGGTTGAAATTACCCCCCCCCTGATTTTTGAATGGGGAACCGGTTCCGTCATATACAGGAACCGGTTCCTGAGTTTATTTTTCAGGTTTTTGCCAATTTTTCGACGTGGAACCCTAAAATTTCAAATTTCAAATTCCTACATGCTATAACTTATATTATGAATATCAAAACCTATAATAAGCCCTAATCAGTCGAAATCACCCCTTACCTGGTGGTTCTTCGAGATTCTGACGCTCCTAGGTCTTTTCCTCCTTTCCTTCCCTTCTCACTTCTACGTAGCCTTGTTTTCTCCAAATGAATCTATTTTTCCTTCGTTTCCTTATTTCATTCCTTTTATTCCTCTTATTTCCTTTTAATCATAAATAAATAAAATAATATCACTTTCTCCTCCAATTAATTCCATCATTAATCTTAATAATCCAACTTATTAAATAAATTATGTTCTCAATTAAATAATTAATTAAAATCATAAACATTTAATTATTGAATTATTTTGGGTGTCACAACTCTCCCAACTTGAAAGAGTTTTCGCCCGAAAACATACCTCGATTTAATAGTTCGGGATACGAGTCCTTCATCTGACTCTCCAGCTCCCAAGTGACATTTCCATCAGCTGGTCCTCCCCAAGCCACTCTCACCAGAGCAATCTCTTTGCCCCGCAACTGTTTCAACTTCCGATCCTCAATTCGCAGTACCGCCCACGCTTAAATTCTCTCGCACTGTGATATCATCTACCGAATCTCATGAGACGGATCAGCAATGTACTTCCTCAGTTGAGACACGTGAAAAACATCATGCAGATTCGCAAGTGACGGCGGCAAAGCAATCTGATATGCAACCTTCCCAACCCTTTTGGTAATCTGAAAAGGACCAATAAATCGCGGAGTCAACTTCTTTGACTTCAAAGCTCGACCAATACCCGTCATCGGAGTAACTCGCATAAACACATGTTCTCCTTCACTGAACTCAAGATCTTTCCTCCTCTTATCATGGTAACTTTTCTGACGACTCTGAGAAGTCCTCATCTTCTCCTGAATCATCTTAATCTTTTCCGAAGTTTGCTGAACTATTTCCGGTCCAATCACAACATTCTCTCCGGTTTCATACCAACACAATGGTGTTCGACACCTCCTACCATACAATGCCTCAAACGGAGCCATACCAATACTCGAGTGAAAGCTATTGTTGTAGGTAAACTCAATCAACGGTAGATAACTATCCCAAGCTCCACCCTCTCTAACACACAAGCTCTCAAAGAAATCCTCCAACGATCGAATCGTTCTTTCCGTCGACCATCCGTCTCGGATGATAAGCGGAACTTAAACGCAACTTAGTACCCAAAGCTTCTTGCAATCCTGCCCGTAACTTAGATGTAAACCTCGGATCTCGATCCGACACAATGCTAGACGGAATACCATGCAAACTCACAATCTTCTCGACATACACCGCTAACCTCTCCATCGGATAATCCATTCTTATCGGAATGAAGTGAGCGATTTTGTCAACCTATCCACAATCACCCGATAGAATCGCAATTTTAGTGTCTTGGCAAACCGACACAAAATCCATTGAGATTCCATCCCACTTCCATTTCGAACAAACAACGGCTCCATCAACCCCGATGGTTTCGATGTTCGATTTTCGACTTCGACAAACCAAACAAGCATACACAAACTCAAGAATTTTTTTCATTCCCGCCACCAAAACAACTTCTTCAAATCATGATACATTTTAGTAGCACCGGATGAATACTTAACCCGCCACGATGCCCTTCTTCCAAAATACTCTTCCTAATCTCGCAACATCCTAACACACACCGATCACCAAATCTCATAACACCATTCTCGCAATTCGAACTCGCCTCCTTGACCTTGGTTGATCAATGTCAACTTATCAACTAAACCAACATCGATTTGTCCATTTCGATCTCTTCCGAATACCACTAGTCCTTCAACATATCCAATTTCACACTATTCGAGTAGTTTCACAAACCAAACTTAGATCTCCGAATTGCTCAACCAAATCTAACTCACGAACCATTAACATCGACATGTGCAAAGACTTTCTACTCAAAGCATCGCCACCATGTTTGCTTTACCGGATGATAATTCAAACCGAAATCATAATCTTTTAAGAATTCTAACCATCTTCTCGCCTCATGTTCAACTCCTTCCGATCAAGAGATACCTCGACTCTTATGATCACCGAATACTTCAAACCGAGAACCACAGATAATGTCTCCACAACTTCAAAACAAACACAACAAATGCTAACCCAAATCATGGGTCGGATAATTCCTTTCATGCACTTTCGCTGTCGCAAGCATAAGCCACAACCCGCTTATCTTGCATCAACACACCACCTAATCCCATCGATGCATCACAATACACCACAAAAGACTTAGTCGGATCCGTAAAATCAAGATCGAGCACTTGTCAACCTCTTCTCTTGGAATCCTTTCTCACACTCAACATCCCAAACAAACACCGACCCTTCCGGTCAACTTAGTCAACAGTAACGCTAGTTTGGAAAATCCTCAATAAACTTCCTAGTAACTGCAAGACCCGTAAAACTACGATTTAAGCATTGCTTCCCATCGAGACACCGCTACCTTCAGGATCGAACTATCCCACTCTTAGAAATTACATGGCCAAGAAAACTTACTTCCTCTAACCGAATTCACACTTGGACAACTTCGCATAAAGCTTCTTTTCTTTCAACAATTCCAATACAACTCGAGATGTTCGCATGCTCTTCATCACTTTTCGAATAAATTAAGATATCATCAATAAACACCACGACGAACTTATCGAGATACGGATGAAATATCCTGCTCATATACTCCATGAAAACACCGGTGCATTAGTAACTCCAAACGGCATCACGAATATTCATAATGCCCATACCTCTCTAAATGCGTCAATATCCTCCGACTTCACACGAATGATGATATCCGGATCTCGATCAATCTTATCAATACACAAGCTCCAACGAGTTGATCCATCAAATCATCAATCCTCGGCAAAGGATACCGATTCTTGATCGTAACCTTATTCAACTGTCGGTAGTCAACACATAACCTCATTGAACCTTCCTTCTTCTTAACCAATAACACCGAGCACCACGAAACACTTGGACGAATAAACTTCTTCTCAAGCAATTCCTCTAACTGCTTCTTCAGTTCAACCAATTCAGATGTCGACATGCGATAAGGCGCCATCGACACCGGACTAGTTCTAGGAATCAAATCTATAGTAAACTCTACCTCTCTCTCAGGTGGCAATTCACTAACGTCTTCCGGAAACACCCCTGGAAATTCATTCACTACTGGCAATCCATCACCTTTTGCTTTCCCTTCCGCTTCTATCGCAGAATACAACATAAACACAACTGCACCATCCTCCACAGCTAAGTTCATCTGCTTAACTGACATAATCTCATTTTCGATCTTAACCTCTTCAGAAAAATGCCTTCTCAAAAGTTGATATGAACTGGTTGAATTCCAACAAGTTCATTCCAAGGATGATATCAAGTTGTTCTAGCGGTAGGCACACTAAATCCATACCAAACCCCTATCAAAATCACAACAGACAATTTCTACAAACATATGAAGTAGTCATCGAACCCGACGCAGAGTATCAATAACCATACTTCCATCCATATTAGAAATTTCCAAATTCAATCTCTTAGCACAATCTAACACAATAAAAGAATGCGTAGCTCATCAATAATCGCAATCAAAGGTATGCCGTTAATAAAACATGTACCTTTAATCACCGATCATCGGTTTTGTCTCGATCCGCATAATGCAAACACTTTACCACCATTGCTCTTTCTTAAGTTTTGGGCAGGAGGGTATGACCCTCTTCACCACTTGTAACAAGTCACCACCTTTACTCGCAATCATTGGCCACATGGCCGAACTTCCCACACTTGAAACACTTCTTATCATTGCTCTTACCCACCATACGATGTCCTGTCACCGCACTTATAGCACCTAGCGGAAGAACTAGAATCTCCTCCACTAGATTTCTTCCAACCAGGACCTCGATTACTCCTATCATAAGGCTTACCACGATCCATCCGTTGTTTACCTTTTCTATCAACATACCCCGAGCATTTGACTTAGTGTTAGCAAGATCCTCCTCTAAAATCCTACCGCAATCAACCGATCGAAAATCTTCTGACACGATACCGAATACCGCTTAATCTCACGTAAACCATTCTCAAACTTGATACATTTGGAAAACTCTCCATCCGCATCGTTAGGATAATGAGCATAATACTGCTAACTCGAAAACCTCAAGCATACTCACCGAGCCTTATTGCCCCGCTGAGCTCCGAAACTCAATCTCCTTCTCTCGACATCCTCAGAAAATACCTCCTAAAAGCTCTCTTGAACACCCCAATTCAACGCAACACCATCTTCTTCCATTCATTCGTAGCAACCCACCACCATCGGCTTCTCACCAACATGTGAGTTCCATATCTCACCTTCACTCTTCCGACAATCAATCACTCAAGATCCTCTCGATCTCCTTCACCATTTCGAGCACCTTCGGGATCATGTGTACCTTTAAACAATGGAGGATTGTTCCTCGAAAATTCCCCAATTGTCTGTCACCAATCACACCCCTGCCCCTCCGAGTACTCCACCAACATTCCCAAAGCCTCACGATAAGATCATTCCTTCCGTTACCTCTTCCGCCATTGTTCGTAAAATAACAAAACAATCTACATCAGACACAAGTATCGATTGTCACTTCACACTAGTCGCATACTAAAGGGATGACGACACAGGACAAGACCAACTATGCTCTGATACCACTATTGTAACACCCCATCTAAATACCCCGAATATATTAATTAAATTAATATCTAAATCATCTTTAATCAGAGTTTAACACGGTATAATAAGGGATGTCACAATTAATAATTAAACAAACTTCATTCAAACAAGAGCATGCTAATCGAGGATCAACATCGACAATTCAATCGTTATAAGACCATGTCTTACACAGCGGAAATACCAAAACAACAAAATGTTAAATAAACATCATAGTTCTTAAGAAATTCAAATCCAAAACTATTAAACAGTAATGATTCTCTTAACTAAGCGTTCCCCAGTGTTACAATCTAATCAGAGCATGACACTGACACACGGACTAAAAGATAAGCTCTAGAGCCATCCTCACCGACCTCACCGCTAATTTAATAAAAAGGGTGAGACTTCTCATAATTAAAGCATATTATAAATCTTTCAATCAACAATATAATACAAGCATATTATTCCACCACTTAATACCAATCAGAACCCAATACACAAACATAGTCATACAATTCATCATACATCATCAATCAACAATAAAGGCATTGCAACACTGGAAGACATCCTAGCATGTTACAATCCTATGCAAACACTAATGCACTCAATGCATGCGGTACCGACTTCGTGACCAAGTCACCCACACCGATCCATCATCATTCGGATACAGCCCATCGATTCGTCCATAACCACTGGACACGAATCCACTAACCACCCATCCTCACTGTATCGGTTATCGGCAATCCAAGTCAAATTCCGCACAATGGGAATTAACTTCACCAAAATAATGCATATGCACGCACATCAATAGCATGCAGATTAATCGCCTATGTATACATTCATTTAACATAATCGAATCACCAAAATCAACATGATACATCAACAATCATGCATACATCTAACATCAAGATAAACATGCAAAACAATCAATCAAGATATCCACACCAATCATGCATACATCAAACAATAGCATAACCATGCTATTTCACCTACACATTATCAAGATCCTCACAGCACACATCACACATACATCGTCATTATGTATTAGCTAATAATCATCATCTTTAGAAATTATACCCTTTCCCAAAATAATTTCAAAATTTCTAAAATATTTTCATTTCATAAGGTAGAGCATTAAATTTAGAAAATAACGTCCAAAACGGCGCTCAAAACGGACTTACGGTTTGAAAGTTATGAATTTTTTGAAGTTTTGGAAAAATTGGAAAAATGCACCTGGAACCCGGTTCCTACCCAGAACGGAACCGGTTCCTGAAGGTTGAAATTACCCCGCCCCTGATTTTTGAATGGGGAACCGGTTCCGTCATATACAGGAACCGGTTCCTGAGTTTATTTTTCAGGTTTTTGCCTATTTTTCGACGTGGAACCCTAAAATCTCAAATTTCAAATTCCTACATGCTATAACTTATATTATGAATATCAAAACCTATAATAAGCCCTAATCAGTCGAAATCACCCCTTACCTGGTGGTTTCTTCGAGATTCTGACGCTCCTAGGTCTTTTCCTCCTTTCCTTCCCTTCTCACTTCTACGTAGCCTTGTTTTCTCCAAATGAATCTATTTTTCCTTCGTTTCCTTATTTCATTCCTTTTATTCCTCTTATTTCCTTTTAATCATAAATAAATAAAATAATATCACTTTCTCCTCCAATTAATTCCATCATTAATCTTAATAATCCAACTTATTAAATAAATTATGTTCTCAATTAAATAATTAATTAAAATCATAAACATTTAATTATTGAATTATTTTTGGGGTGTCACACAATTGAATTTTAGGATTAATAGGAGACGAAAAGGACTTAGAGCTAATGGAATGAACACACAAACCTTGGCCATTTCCTAGAAAGATATTTCTAGGTGAGGAAGGGGGCACTGTAGTACTATTAGGTGTTGGCTGAGAACTCACATTGTTTGTGGCACCTGTATCAAAGAAAGGAATGGGTGCAGTAGGATTAGTAGCATTGGTAAACATATCTTGAGGAACTAAGGCAGGTGGACCTAAAGGCACAAACATGGTTCAAGAATTTGGTTGTTATAGTTGAGATGTAGCGTTAGCAACGTAATTGGTAGAAGTAACATGTCTCACATACTAATAGGAATTTCCATAGAAATTACCATAGTTACCATAAGTAGGAGCAGCGAGATAGTGACCTTGTGGAGCATGCTGAGTATTGAAGCAATGGTAACAAATGGATGGATCATGACCATACTTGTAGAAAACTTGGCACTGAATATTCCCATGACCACGACAATGACCAAAATGACTATTGTCACGGCCACCACGACCATAATAAAAATTACGTCTAAAATTGGCATTTTTTCAGATTTAGAGTTGTCATTTGACGGAATTTCAGCAATGTCGTTTGCTTGAGGAATGACATTCTGGTTGCTTGAAAATGCTACTGGAGTTACATTCAACGAAGCAACTTCTCAACAATTTTATGTTTGAAGACTCGTTGTTCATGCGCAAGTAATCATGGTTTGATCTCATCAAAGTCAAACCAATTAACCTTATTGTTAATAACAAGAGATTCATATTATGAATGTGATCCTTCGAGAATAACATCCCATTGCTCATTGGTAGAAACTGTTTCACTGGTTGACATTTGAGAATTGAAGATTGCCTTGATTTTGTCAAGAAATTCAGTAATAGTGTTTGTACCTTTCTTGAGTGTTCGCAACTCGGTTATGAGTTATCATGCTTATGCATTGACTTTAGAATGGAAATTCTTCTGAATTTGATCCCAAAGTTGCCACGAATTATGACAGCCACTGACGCTAGAGAGAAGCGATGCAGAAAGTGATGATTGAAGCCATGAAAGGAGCAATTGATTGTGCCCTTCCCACGCGGTAATACAAGATTCACGTTACCAGCAAGATGATCTACTTCGGATAAGTATTGGTCAAGAATTCACAGAGCAACACAATAATGATGAAGACGGTGCACTCAGAGCACCGGTTCAACCTTCTGCAACCACACTAGATAGTTTTTATCATCTAATTTTTCTATAAATTTGTAGTTAAAAGCGTAGCAAAAGGAATACTCGATATCATAGATGAGAGTGTCGATGATGACAAACTCGTCATTAGAGAAACACGATGAGTTTGTAGCGGAAGATGAAAATGTAGAATCTATAAAGCCACGGTGGTGGCGAAGAAAAGCTCTGAATACCATAAAAGATTCATAAATTTATATAATGTGAATCTGTTTTTGATTGATTTTGGAATGGGGCGTGATGCTCTATTTATACAAGAAAAATTGAACATCCAAGTTCTCCATTTAAGGATGACCTTTCTTATTCTATTAAATTAAAACTGGTCTTACTTATTCTAATAAAATTCAGGGTATTTCAAAGGCCAACTAGGCATGGCAAATAAATCCGCCTTCCGCCTTCGTCGGACCCCAGTCGCCCCCGCCCCAAAATTAGCAGGGAAAATCCGATTTAACCGGGGGCGAGTGCGAGTAAAACCTATTTTTTATTTACGGGTGCGGGTGACGGTAGTACCCTCCTCCCCGCACCCGCAAACTAAATTTAATTTATTTTTAATAGTTTTTTACTCATTTACACTTTTTAATGTTATAATATCATGTTTATTAGAATTATTATTATTATTTAAAATAAAATTTAAATAAAAATATCAAACATAAAAAATACTTTTAAAATAATCAATTATTCAGTTTAATTATTGATTTTTATCTTTATTGAAAAAATATAAATTAAAAAAAAATATTCGGACGGGTGCGGGAAAACCCGTTTCTTATTGGGGGCCGGGAACGAATATTAGTCCCGGACGGATTTAGGGGCAGAGGCTGGTCTGGGTGGCGGATGCGGATGCGAGTCTGAGTGTGCTTAAACTTTTCCCCGATCCGCCTCGTTGTTCATCCCTAAGGCCAACCTCCACCCGTGAAAGTTGTGCAAAATGTGACACAGTGTATTTCAAAGGGCAACCTCCACCAAAGGAAGTTTAGTGCAAAACGTGACTCAGAGATGAAACATTATTCTAAATTAGTGTTATCTTTCATATCATATGTGGACTCATCATATTCTCTATTAAATACGGAAGAAGAAAAATCCTAACCCAAAAACCTAGCAGGCAATTTTTCTATCTTTTCGTTATCGAGGTGCCACAAAACTACAATATGGTTATACACTTTTCTGCAAAGGTAACATGCTGTCTAAAATTTAGAGATGTATTTATAAATTTACTCCACACCAAATTCGCAAATGTATCTCTGAACTATTTTCTTAAAAAATGTGATGGATAAGAGAATTTATTTGAAGATGTATCTTCAAACTATATTTTGATAGAAAATGATATTTGGATTGTTGCTCCAAATAAACCCAAAGGTATTTTGAAATGGAAATTGCCTAAATAACATACACATACCAACTATCTCACCTATAAAGATTTTAATAAATTCCATCAAAACTCTATTATCATATCTTATGCTACTGTAATATTTATTTATTCTTTTTATTTTTATGTTCATGATATATTTTTTTAAAATTTCTATCATCATATTTATCTATACTAATGTTTTTTTCTATAACATTTTAATTTAATTAAATATTTATAGCATAATTTTATTTCGAGAACTTTTTTTAATTTATCTCCCTCTTTTTTATCAAAAAGTTATTGAGTTTCTTTCAAATCTTAAAAATCCTTCACTCTGAAAAATCTTAATTTTAAAACAATGATTAAAATAAATATATAAAAAGTTGATATAATCCTGCAATTTTTCTTCAAATCTCATTCCAAAACACCACTTCTACACCTTTTGAAAATCTAATAAAGATAGGAAAGGGACCAAAATGATTAAAAATACATGAAAATGGCTAGAGCTGCTATCATCAAGTTCCAAAGAATGCAATTCATTAATCAACTGAAATCAACCGCTCTGCTTAATTGTGGCGTTGCAATATAATTGCAACGCACATGCACCGACCAATCAACCAAGCACAAGTCATGAGCTGATTCAACCGGGACATTAAAGCATCCATGTAGGAAGGATGTTGTGACCTGACTCCACTATCGATACTTTCCAATCTCCATCTTCTTTTTTATTGTTCTCTGACCATAATATATTGACGAATCCACTATTCCAGCAATTGTGAATATACCTATGCATATAATATTTAAATCAGTTGCATGAGGCCAAAAAAAAACCCTCAAATGTACAGGTATAATAAGTGTGTGATTTACCTCCAATAATTGCACAAACATTGGTCAAGAAATGTAAAAATGGAATATGTTCCTCTTTAAAGGTGACCTGCAAAATTAAACACAAATTTATCAAGTGATCAAATAAAAAAGTCCATTTTTTCTACAAATTGCAGAACATTGTGCATAACAAACAATTCACAACATTTTTATGCAGTTTAACTGCAAGACTAAGCATTCTTACCTTTATTGGAGATATGTCATAGAAGAAGAAAACTCCAGGAACTGCAGCACCCAGTTCTGAACTCTTGAAATGCTCAGTCACGGAATACTGTCAATAACATTTATGATGTACTTAGATATTATCCAACTAATGAACAACATGAAATGAAAATATGTTTGTCACATTTAATGATACCTGATTCGATTGTATAACTCGGCCTCTAATGTCTGTGTATACTGTAGGGACGACCTGCAAAGAGTTTACAGAAAATATAAAGTGTTAACCCAGTAGTATATTCACCAAAACAATAGGAGATATTTCCTGATGCTACCAACCTTTATGAAATACTGGTACATTCCGTGACTAGTTCCTTGGAACCATTTTACCCTGCAAAACAGTAGGAGAAAAGAAGAAAGATAATTCAAATGGTTGGAACAAAATACAAGACAAAATAACTTTGCACTCGGTAAAAATAGATGAAACTATTAACAATTAGCTGTTTTGTCAAGAGTTTCCCCGAAGTGATTGCAGCAATAAGGAATTATTAAGAGAAATACAAGTTTCACATTCACTAGAGATAAGATCTAAATAGAGTTTATAAAGCCTAGACAATCCTCAACTCTCGAGTTAGTTTAGTGGGATTGAGTTAGGCACAAAAATATTTGATAGATGATAGTCTAGCCTAGATCCACTAATGAGCCACTGTACTATCTGTGCGCATATCAAACTCGATAGTGTTAGGCGTTAGGCCCAAAAATACTCAGATGCGATCCTAGTAAACCACCATTCTTCTAAAAATATATAGTTCAGTGAAATGTTAAGAGGGCTTGATCTGTCTACATTTCAAGTCAAATGGCTCCTTATGGGATGGGGCTATATTAAAGAAACAAAGCCAATCTTCTTCCTTTCCCTAACAGCATAAACCTGCAGTATAATTGGTGCTTGAAATGTATTATGTATATATGAAATCTAGTTACTTCAAATTTTAGGCTCATTATAATTATGACTAAGTTTCCCCTTCATGTAATTTGCATTTATTCCTCAAACATGGCAATGTCTAACATTCACAAGTGACGTAAATGGTGCAATGTACAAGACCATTTTTTTACAGTCAGATAAATGTTATGGTACACCCTCTGCACAAATTTATTCCCATTTCTTTCTTCCCCTTGCACGGTGCAGCTTTTAAGTCAGTTGTACATGTTAGACATTGCCCTCAAACATACTCTATTATGAAACCTAAATAAAACTCTGCTTTTAATTTAGAGGTTACAATTTCAAAATGATGTCCCGCCTAGAAGATTGGTTATTTAGCTATAAGCTAATGGTAGTTCTTGAATTCAATAATTTCTTACTACTCCTGTTCAGCCCTTTAAATGTTGAGAGAATGGGAAGGGAAGAACAAATGTTATGTTGCAGCTGAGTTAAGGGTTAATTTTGGAGCCCAAGGTTCGGCTGCACCACACTATTATTCTCATTTCTCAACAGATATGCTTGAATAAAGTTAAAGAACGGCATTTGACCACACACTATCCATCAAGTAATGGCCAAGTCATCAAATATGTCACTAATAGTTATAGTGGTTTTCCAAAAAATAAGAATCTTGGTAGACGAAAACAATTATGCCACATGCCATCCTCGTAAAATAAAGGATACTTTGGGAGAAGAAAGAAAATTACCCATCAAGAGGATTAACCAATCCGGGGTAATGGTGACCAAAACTTAAACTGTTGATCTTGTGGCTTATCTGCATCATACACCAAAATCAATTATATAATTACAAGCAAAGGGGGAAACATTGTAAATTTATTGAAGTTTTCACATTATACCAATAGATGTTAGAAATCCAGTTGTCTTACATTATAATGATTATCCTGCAATGCAAGCAGATCAGCCAGAAAGATAGCAGACTGAAGAAAGCTTTGCCCGGTTGCAAAATGAAAATTTCCTGCCACTTTATTCACTTCAAGAGATCCATGAATATTGCATCCTTCACCTTCTTCATCCTTTACCTTCTGCACAAAACCCTCTCTTTGACACTAAAGGCAAAATCAAATTGTTAGAAAGCTAAAAATGTTGGGTTTCCAAATGCTTAGATGATGATTTCAATAGTCTAGAAATTAAAGACATGCCGATAAATAAATGTGTCATTTGTACTGTTGGAAATTTTAAATTTTTTGGATAGAAGAATGAATTAACTAAGATGCAAAAGAGACTAAACAATTGAACTAATCAGAAAACAACAAATAAAAAAATTGATGCAGTATAGCTAGTATGGAGCCTTCTCCTTGCTGTTTTTAACCTCTCCAAATAAACAAGCTTCAATAACAACAAAAATAAAACGCCTACAGTCTCATAAATGCGGCATTTGATTTCACATAAAACAACCAGTATTTATTATGCAATGCAATGAGAGTATCAAGCCAACCTGATCAATCAAATCCATATTTGACATTGCCCAGCCCTTCTTCCTATATGCCTCGCGAACCTCTTCACAATTATTACAACAGTGGTCATCTGACTGCAAGAGAGAAAGAGTATGGAAATGTAAGAAATTAATACAATTGAGTATAAGTTGTACTAAACTGAAAGTAAGACATCCATAGCAACAAGCAAACTGTCAACGGCAGAAACTTTAAGGGTATACATAACACATTTAATGTCAAATAATTAGATGAGAAAGTCATAAATCGCATTCCCGTTCATATAAATTTCTTTTTCAAAACTGTAACCACAGATGAAAGTAGACATTAGTTTGCAGAGAAATTAAGCCAAGGACTAAAATTGCAACCCAGAAGGAAGGTGGACAAGCGAAAGAAACTTTACTATATATCAAAATTTGTTGAATAATTCCATTACTAATTTCTTATTAATAAAACAATGTTAATTTTGTTCGGCTATTTTCCATACAGTGTAAAATCACTATGTTTTCAGTTACTACTAGTACAAAATATAGACACCTCATTGTCCATTTTATGTCCAAAGTCCAGAATAGATTAACACACATTCTCTTTAAATGAATATTCACAGTTAAATATCTTATTGTTTAATAACATCTTCCTTCAATGAAGTGTTAGCTTTTTGGCATCGCTTGCCGACAAGTCATTAAAAACCCCTTGTGCATCTCAAGGGAAATTTCTACCTTCTCAATACCCTATTTAGATCCCCAAATGAATTTCTTAGTCAAAACTCATCAAATTCTGTCACTGCACCCCTTGTAAGTCTTGACGATGCTCAACACTTTTCGTAGTTACAAAATAATAAGAAAACTAGAGCAAACTTTACGATAATAAACATGATCAAATGTACCTCTTCTGCACCAAAGCATGAACCACAATATTTTTCATCATGTTCAAGTCTGCCACCATGTTTTTGTAAGGGTCTTTCAATCTGCAATGGGAAAAACATACAACAAACAAAAATAGTAAATTTGTTATACATGAAGAGTCTGCAAAAGCTTAATTGATTATGCAACTATTATGTTACTATCCATATTATATTCCTTTCCTAGGTAAGAGAGATGATGGTTATAGTAAAATCCATTCATTCACAATTTCACATTGAATATTTTAACATTATCCGAAGCTGAAAGCTAACAAGAAAAATCTAACTGGATAAAACCTTTACTCCAGTATCTTCCTATCCATTTTCCCCCACTTACCAGTCATCCTTATGGATAAAAGGAACAGAAGCATGAGGCCTTTCATTTCCAAACAATTTGATGCAATAACTAACACATAACCGATAGGGCTCTTCAATACTATTATTAAAGTATGAATTTAATCACAATTATGTCCACCACAGTAGGTAACCAGATTTGATATCAGCAATTTATTCGACTGAGAACCCAAAAACAGGGTGCCAAAAATTAAAAAATTCTCAGAAAACCATAATAGAATTTCTCTTTAAAAATAATTCGTCTTAAATTGAATTAAAATTCAACATCAACTAAATATTATCCCACAGCATGATCTGCTATTTAAATGGATCAATTCATGTTTTTCGGACCTACAAAACTCCACAAATCAAACTCTCATTAAAATCATTTAGGGTACAGTACTTTATAATAATTTCTCTTGAAGTTTTCTTTAGACTTTCTCCACGCCTTTTGGTTGGACTATTTTCCATTTGATAAACTTCTCACTCCATCGACTTGGTCTTTTTCTCACATGACCAAACCCCCTTTAGCAAGCCCTGGTTATTTCCTCAATAAGTACTACCCCAGCTATCACCCAATTCATTTGTTACTAATCCTATATTTTCTGGTATATCCACGTGATCACCTAAACATTCTTATCTTTCCTACATCTGTTAGCTCTTGTCGGAAATTTACCACCCAATACTCAGAGTTAACTTAGTGAATTATAAATTGGCATGTTCGAAGAACTCCTCAATATGCAGCTTCGAAGAACTCCTCAATATGCAGCTGCACTCTTCTGAACATAAATGTTGAGTTGAAAAAGCGCAGGATAAATGTTGTAAATTTTAAGCATAAATCATAAACAATTTAAAAGTAATTTGACAACAAAATACGATAAAAAAAATCAGTTTTCCAGCAAGCGCAAAGAAACAACTGCTGCATTGCTAAAATTTGTCTGAGTATTTAAGCTAACCTTGGGTGCACCAATTCCTTCCTTCCTAGCTTCAATCACATTACCATTAGCATCAATTCTTTGTTTCATTATATTATGTAGCTGCAAATAGAAACGGAGTCAAGTGATGAAAAGCAATCAGCAATGAGCCTAAAAGTATGTATATGCATCGGAACTGAAATTTTAATTGATAAAAATAAAGATTAAAAAGTACATACTATATCATGATGCCGCTCGCCACTAATATCCATTGTGTCTAAACTGAGTATTGAACATCGAACAGAAGGAAAAGTGACATCAAACTGCATTTCAAAAGGGAGAAAATAATTAAACTTTTACTCTGAAAATGTAGAGTCAAGGTTTAAAGCTAGTGCAAAGACGCAAACAAAAAGGATATAAGAAATTAGGAGAACAATCAAAACCTTACAGAAATGTCTGGAAGGAAAATAATTTTGGGATAATGGAACTTACACAGTTTGGCTAAACAGTAAATCACCAAACTAATAAATTTATGACAAAATAATATTGTACAACCATTTCCGTCAAAAAAATATTGTACAACCATGAATCATGATATGGACCATGGACTAGACTTGGGATATGAAGAGGTAAGCAAAACTATTAATGTTGCAGTACAAATATAACAATGATGATTACATTGATGTTCAAGGTTTCTCCCCTTGAAGTATCCACCAAAAGCTTGCTCTCTGTAACAGTATAGAGATATAATCCTGAAATCAAAAGGCAACAGATAAAATTATTGAAGTTTGATGAGAAAGACAATACGTATATATGCAGCAAGGTAATGATTCGGACAAAAGAAAGCCTTAGTATGTTTCATTTGAGACCACTACCATGAGATTGGTACCAGCAATTTTATCCTTAAAAGAAATAGTAAGTAAATAGCCACGGCCACATTAATAATGACCCCGTCATACAGATAGTCTGCTTCCAGAAAAAATATGCTCAAGCAGATAAAAAAAAGGTAGCAGTAGCATTAGAATTAGAGGCAAGAGCATACTGGTTAAGTTTGATATACCCGGTAGGTGATAACATTAATTACGAATTATATAACAGCCTCTATAATATCGGCAATATTTTCTCTATGATGTAAATAAATGTACACATATGAAAGCACAACACAACAAACAAACATATCCTTGAGGAAATCCCAAACTAGCCATGAATTGCATCATTAAAGGATTGAATCAAACCCCTCATTGCCTTGCAAAGAGCACTAATTTTCTAACTAATCAAAAGGTAACAGATAAATTTATCAAAGCTTGATGAGAAAACCAACAATCATATATATATAGACAGCAAGGTAATGATTCAGACAAAAGAAAACCTTAGTTAATAACAACCCCATCATATGCATATGATAATTCCAGAAAAATATTCTCAAGTGGATAAAAAGACAGCAACAATAGCACTAGAATCAGAAATCATATAACAGCATCAAATTGTCAACAATTTTTTCTAAGAAATGTGAATCAATGCATGCAAATGAACTCACAAACAAAACCATCCTTAAGAAAATCCCTAACCATCCATGAATTACATCATTAAAACATTGAATCAAATCCCTCATTGCCTTGCATGCATGCACAGAGAACCATTCATTTCTTGTAAACCGGTATAACAGACAAAGAGCACCAAATTTCTAATGGGGATTAAAATAGGGGGGAAATTAAGCTTCCATTAAACCCAAAAAAAAAAATTGATTTTTTTCTTCCATTTCCATGAAAAAACACTTAAAATTCAGCTAAACACACAACAGAATTGCAAAGAATAATAGATAAATTAAAGTTTGGAACTTTACCAACCAGGTTACAAAACAAAATGATTCAAAGCAAATTACATTAAAACAACAAGGATGAAGAAAGGGACATACTTAGCTCGGAAAGGAAAAGGAAAAGCATAACGGCGGCAGAAACAAGGGTAACAACTCCGCCGGCG
Organism: Vicia sativa; assembly: GCA_021764765.1. NCBI lineage: Eukaryota > Viridiplantae > Streptophyta > Magnoliopsida > Fabales > Fabaceae > Vicia > Vicia sativa. Next base: position 65,529,547 of record CM038795.1, read on the forward strand.
AGAGTGCGGTTATAAAAATCTTCATTGACTTTAGGGTAGGCATCCAAATTGCGGAGCTTATTCAGGACTCTATCCATGGATGTTTTCCTAAAGCTTGAGAATGACCTCAAAATCAGATTCGACGAGGGAGAAATCGGCGCTCCGTCGTAGACGGTGGCCGGAGAACAACGTTAGGTGCGATGCGGGAATGGATTGGTTGAAGAATGAATAAAGACTGAATGAATGAAAAACAAAAAACAAATGAAATGAGTCTTTATTCAAAAGGTCAATTCAGTCCAACATGGCGTCTTTATGAAAATAAGGTAAAATTAGACATTTTTAATTTAGGTAGTAAAATCTCAATTTCAATGGATCAAATTGCAGACACATTCATAAATAGCTTATTAAACACTGGTCATAAATTCAAGATATAAAATCATTATACTGTCTCTCTTTCAAATTACTATATATATATATATATATATATATATATATATATATAATTGATTTATTACTACCATATATCTCAAACTAACAAACTCATGAATTACTACTATTCAATATATCTCAAACTAACAAAATCATTAATTACTAATATTCAAAAAATTATTGACATCCTTCATTTAAAAAATATTCATTCTTCATTTTAAATTAAAACTAATTTATTTTATAAAAGAAATAAATTTTATTGATTTTCAAAAACAAATACAACTAAGATGATAAAAAGATTCAGCCACCAAACCATAAGCTAATTAAGCCATCATAAGCAAACTAGGTTTCTTTCAAAGTTTTTGCTTAGTCCAACATCTATTTAAAACATTATTGAGAATATGGGAGCTAATATTTCTATTAATGCCTTTTCCAAAACACCAATCGTTTTTAAGTTTTCAGACTTCTTACAATGTCTCCACAAAAATGCACTTTAAAATTGCTTCACTTGCACCTATACCTTTAATTCCAATAACTCAATTAAGCTCTTCTTTCCACTTTTGGGTTTGGTGCTTCTCTTGAATCCAGTTAAGAACATGTATCTAAATGTCCTTTATCACATGACAATCAAGCATAAGGTGTTGGAGGGATTCAACATGGTGACAGAAAGTACATTGATTGCTACCAATGAACCCTACCCGATGTAACCGCTCTTTAGAGGCTAGGCGCATATGGCAAGCCAATCATAATGCAAACATCGCCATTGACCTGGCCAGATTATCATTAAGCATCTTCCTCCAATAAGCAAACTGATGGGTTTCTTTTAACTCACGGTACATCTATAATATTCTATATTTATCATGTTGAAGCATATTATACCAAGTCACATTGTATAAAGTAAGCTCCATTTGTTTCAAGACAGCTTTCAAAACCCACGAACTCAACTTTTTAATTGAGGCATTCATAAAATATTCACCTTTCATATAATAATTGTGAATCCAACTAATCCATAGATTGTCCTTCTTACCGCTCAGATTCCACAAAAGCTTCAATAAATTAGCTTTATTTCACTCCTCGAGCGAGATAATATTCAACCCACCTTGGTTCTTTGGGGTAAAAACTTTGACCCATGCAATCAGTGTTTTTCTCGTCACTTTTTCAGACCTTGACCAAAGGAAAGAACGACACACAGCTTCCACCTCTTTAGTGATCTTTTTAAGAATCAGGATGCATTGCATCTTGTCATTCGTAATTGCAAAGAGAACACTCTTAATGATTTGGGTTCGGTCTACAAAGCTGAGCAGTCTGGAACTCCATTGTTTGATTCTCATAACAATTTTCTCAACTAGCATCCTACATTGATGAATAGACAATTTCTTACTAGACAACGAAATCCCAAGGTACCGAAATGGCACAGGACCAATATCAAACTGAGTGAAGTTGCAAATATTCAGCTAGTCGAAAGGATCCACATTACTAAAACAAATCTTACACTTTTGTGGGTTCACCTCCAAACCCGTAGACTTTGAGAAATCCTGGAATTTCTGCATAATCAACTCAACAGAACACGGATCACCTCTCGTGAATATCAACAAATCATCTGCAAAACTCAAATCAATCACACTAAGACTTTCACACTTTAAATGGAAATTAAAGTTGTGGTTACGCTTAAGTTGCCTCATAATTTTATGCATATACTCCATTTCGATCATAAAGAGCAGCGAAGAGAGTGTCCCTTTGGCGCAAACAACATTTAGCTTCCAACATATTTGAATATTCACTATTAATACTATACTGATACGAAACAAATGTGACGACCAACATCACCCACTTGATGAATTGAGCAGGAAAACTCAACTCTCTCAAAATAACTTCAAGAGCACCCAATTTTATGGAATCATACACTTTTTGAAGATCAATTTGGAGCATGCACTTTGAAGGATCATTCTTAGCATTGTACCCTTTTAACAACTCATAGGCAAGAAGGATGTGGTCATGAATATGGAAGTCTGGAACAAATGTCGCTTGATTGACATCAATAATAATGCTCAAAACTTTACTCAACCTTTTGGTCATAATCTTTGATATGATTTTGTAGATTGCTGTGCAGTAGGGAATTGACCGAAAACCTTTAACCACTGAGGCATTATCTACTTTAGGAATGAGGCTTACAATAGAGTTGTTAATGGCTTTATAAAGTTTATCCTTTACAAAAAAACTCTTAAATAATAAAACAATAAACGTTGTGTTTTCACATGAGGGAAATGTAAAATGTTCAGAAAAATTATTGTGACATGTATTTCATGTCGCTAATAAAAATTCAAAAAAAAAAGGAGAAAAAAATGTTGACCAGTTGACTTGATTTGACTGACAACTTTATCAATTTTTAACGTGATTTTCACGTCATTGATATTTGTGGCGCGAAATTCACGCAGAAAAGCTGTCAACACGGCACATTTGAACATGTAAATATAAATCTGTGCAAAAATTTGTGACGTGAAATTCACGTGGCTAATTTGTGGCTTGAATCTCACGTGGCAACCCTCCTATTTAGCCACATGAATTTCACGTCACTAAATAAGATCTCAATTTTTATCAGATATTCCCCACACATAAAAGATCTCACTTTTTATTCTCTTCTTTCCACGATTTTATTCTTCTTCATTCTCCCCTCCACCATTTTTCTTCCACCAAAAACCAATCTTCAACCTTTTACAAAACTATCTACATCAAAACTCAAAAATTAGTGCTCTTTTCCACCTTGTTCATCTTCATGAACCATTTTTCTCCCTTTAAAAAATTAGTACATTCACTTCTTTATTATTTTTATTTTTATTTTACTTTTTGATTTTTTTTATTTGATTTTTTAAATTTGTTGACAAAGATTCAAGAAACCGATAAAGTTTCAACAAACTATCTCTTTTCATTTGATTTCTTCTTAAAAGGTATCTTAAAAGTTTTCTCTTTTTTATTTTTCATATAATATTTTTTCAATATATATATATATATATATATATATATATATATATATATATATATATATATATATATATATATATATGAGGAGAGATCAAATTACACCAATTAGTTACACCAAATATTACACTCATTTATAACCTTTGATTTATTTAAAATCTAAGGGCTATTAAAAATGAAGCATGGTAAAATATTTCTTTTTTTCACAAGACCAATCATTCCATATATATATTTATCTAATCAATGTCAAATTAAAAAAAAAACACGTGAATCTACAATGGAAAAAATAACTTTTTTTAATTAGTACTATTTATATTTAAAATAATACTCACTATTAAAACTTTGATCAGTGAGTAGTACTATTTATATTTACTATTAAAAATTTACAATAAAATTGATACTATTTGAATAGAATATAATTTAAAAATTTACTATAAAATTTATACTATTTAATTTTTTTATATAAAAAAGTTATAATTTATAAAAAATAAGTAGAAAATATAAAATAAAATAAAATTTATTTTTAATTAGGAAGAAACTATCCCTTATTAAAATTCATAAACCATTATAATCATAATATCATGGTAGTACTATTATGACTCTTGAATATTAATTCAAATAAAATATATTCACAAATACTTACAAAATGAATGATGAGAAATTTAAAATAAAATTAAAATAAACAATGAGAAATTTAATTTAAATAAAATTAAAGAAAAAAATTTCATTTTGTAAGTATTTGTATAAAATAAAATTAAAGCAATGTTTTAAAAACCGAATCGGACAAAGAACCGTTAAGACATACGGGTCAAGGTTCAATCAGTTCAACCATATATGAAATTTAAACTAAAAAATAAATAAATATATTATTACACATTCTAATCTAATTAATTTATATCAGAATTTTTAAAATAAAATTCTTTAATAAATACAATATTAATAAACAAGCTTATAAAAGAAGAAGAATGCAATGTAAGACCCAAAAATCGGTCCCAATTTTATAATTATTTTGATTTTTTATGATTCAAACAATTTTATCTCAATTTTATTGACCTAACCGTTTAATGGTCCAAACCGAACCGGATTAGACAACGGTTCAAGGTTGAACCGGTTCAACCGGGAGGTTCAATCTGATTTTTAAAACATTGAATTAAAGAAAATATTTTTTATTTTATAATTATTTTTATAGTAAATTAAATTTTATTATACTATTTTTAAACAGTATAAATTTTTAAATTATTTTCTATTCAAATAGTATCAATTTTATTGTAAATTTTTAATAGTAAATATAAATAGTACTTCTCACTGATCAAATTTTTAATAGTGAATATTATTTTAAATATAAATAGTACTAATTAAAAAAATTAATTTTTCCGTTGTAGATTCACGTGTTATTTATTTTTTCTTTAATTTGACATTACCGGTAAATGTATATGGAATTTATTATCCATGTGAGAGAATATATTTTTGTAAAATGTATGACATTCATTAGATAAATATATATATATGGAATGGTTGGTCTTGTGAAAAAAGGAAATATTTTATCATGCTTCTTTTTTAATAGCCCTTAGATTTTAAATAAATCAAAGGTTATAAATGAGTGTAATACTTGGTGTAACTAATATAGAGGAGGGATCAAATTACATCCGAAGAGTTACACCATGAGTTACACTCGCTCAAAAATGTCAGTTCGGATTAATATTTTTTAAAATCAACCGTTGGATTGTAACATATAATCATATAGTTCATACCTATAAATTTTGAGATTAATCTATAATGATTTACTATACGATCAAGATATCCAAAGATTAACGTCAAAATGGACTTTCATATGACGTTAATTTTGATGTAGTTCAATGACATAGTAAATTATTATAGATTAATCTCAAACTTTATAGGTATGATCTATATGATGGTATATTTCAATCCAACGGTTAATTTTAAAAAATATTAATCCGAAGTGACGTTTTTGAGCGAGTGTAACTCGTGGTGTAACTCTTCGGATGTAATTTGATCTCTCTATATATATATATATATATATATATATATATATATATATATATATATATATATATATATATATATATATATATATATATATATATATATATATATATATATATATATATATATATATATATTATGAATCAAACTCATTACTAAATAGTGTTAGGATTTTTAAGGAAAATTTGTCTCATTATAATCTATTTAATTCATGTGATTAGGACATGTTTATTTTAATTTAAAAAAAAAATTACTATACTATTGTTTAAAATATTATATGTTTTTAATATTAATATTTTAAAATTAAAATTTATTTCGACATCTTATAACATAAACATACATTATTAAAGCTTAAAATATAGTTGAAATAGTAAAAAATAAATCTTATGAAAAAATATTTGAAATGGTTTTGAAATTTAGTAATTTTTAAAAATTTTGATATTCAAAATTTTTTTTGATAAAATAATAAAATATTTAAAATAATATTTTAAAAATAACTATTCTAATTAAATTTTTATTTAAAACTCTTATGAAAAGTTTATTTGAAAATTTTGCTTAAACGTAAATATGTTACACTATAAAAGTTATTTAAAAAACAAAACAAACGGGTTAGTCTTTACAGTAGTGCACAAAAAAATTAACTTTTATTTAATTTTAAATCAAAATTATTATTTTATATAATAATATATTTAATATATAATATATTTAATAAATAATATTCGCTAATATTAATATTTTGATAATAATGTTAAAGTCACAATAAAATATATGCATTAAAAGTCACAATAAAATATATTATTTCTTAAATTATGCATTAAAAGAAGATTATAAGGAAATTCAACATTTGACATAAAAATAATATTTTATTGTATTTGTCAAAATAAAAAATAAAAATGGAATTATAATTGTTGTGAATCTTGTTGTTAATTACGACAAAAATTCAATATCATTTTGTGGGGTAAAGAATAGTAACAACCAAAATAAATAGTTTGCAGCAATAATAATTCTTACACAGAAAAAATAACAGAATAAGGTAAGAAAATATACGAAGGTTTGTTTACCCAGTTCGATCAAATGATCTACTCTGGGGGAGAGAGCAACTCTCAAATTCACTATACTCAAAAAGTTGTTACAAGAGATTACATATGAGTTACAAGAAAATAGCACATTTGTGAGGATAGCTGAAACCCTATACAATGCCTTCAAACCCTTATTCTCCTTTTGGTGGAAGCTCTAAAATTGTCACAATTGTAATAACAAAAGAGATACATATTTATAATAGGCAAAATCCAACAAATTCATAATAAATCATATTTCCTCAAATATTATAAATATCCTATAATATCTTTTAGACTATTATAAATATATATTTTATAATATCTCTCAGACTATTATAAATATATATCTTATAATATTTTTTTAAATTAATTTATATGATCTCCAAATTAATATAGAATATTCTAACATTAATGAATGGATCAATGAACTGAACCGACCAAGTCTGATATTTTTCGGCTTTCTGATTTTTGACAATCTCGAAATATATTTTCTTTCTCTTCATCAACAAAGATTTTAAGACCTACTAGTAACAAATCCGTGCTATCGCACGGGTCTCGTCTGGATTCACATTACATTTATAGATTATTAAATTATTAAGTATGTTACCATGTTTTCAGTTGAGTATATGTCTCATGTAAACCATGTTGGCATTTAACTCCATATTTGTAGCCGGTCCTATCAACAAATCACGTCTGCATGAACAAATAGGAAAAATTATATACTTCTTGAAATACATGGAAAATGTACATACTATATATTTTAATTCAAAATAGATTTTTAATTTGAATCGTAAAGTATAAGATATAAAGTTTACCAACTATCAAAGTGCTTGAAAGACTTCCTTGTACACAACATTAGTAGTAGTAGAACACGGTACATTCTCCTTGTCATGAATTAGGATTTTTAGCCCACTTTTGCTCTTAACTCTTGAAATTGCAACATATAATTGACCATGACTAAACACGGAGTAGGCAAATACAATCCAACACTATCAAGAGATTGACCTTGTGACTTATTAATTGTCATTGCATAGGAGACAATAATCGAAATTGTCTCCTAATCAACTTGAATGGCCAAGGTGAATCGAAGGTGACATAGACATTCGTGGAATATAAAAATGTTACCTATGTTCTTTCCACATGATTTTTGCCTCAATGACATGATTTGCAAATCTTGTAACAATTAATCTTGTTCATTGCACAACCCATCGGCTTGGTCCAAATTTCTCATTAGCATAATAGGTGTACCAACCTTCAATTTGATCCTATGATTGGGAAGCCCGACGTTCTTAATTTCTCGAGAAATTCGGAGTTAGAACTTCATATGCTTCAAGATAACTTGAATCTTTCTATCAATGGAATCAAAACTCAAATACTTTTCTTCTCCTAAAAAAGTTTAAAAGCAAAACATAAATAAATTAGTAAAACTATGTTCTTATATATATATATATATATATATATATATATATATATATATATATATATATATATATATATATATATATATATATGAATGTAATACAATAAATATAATGATATGTACCGTATCAAGTCTAATACATAATGATTGATTTTGTCCACAACTTCAATGGTTGAAGCAAGAATAGCCTTTCCTTGTAAGAATTCAACATCTTGATATTTTTCCAACAAATTGGGATATGTGTTTTCAACAATTGCTCTTATAGGATCATCAAAATTTGATATTAATAGCTCTTGAGGAATTTCAATATCAACCAAATCATCATTGGGTTCACAAATCTTACCATCACCCACATTTAAAATCCATTTTGAAAATTCCGCTAGTTCATTAGAACTTGTGTTGTCTCTTCCTCTTGAAGTCTCATATTTTTGATAGTGTTAAAACCGCAATAATCCCATACATAAGATGAACTAATTGATGCATGAACAATATCGAATGACTCTTGGAACAACAGAAGAATCATCTAAAATCTCCTCCAAATACAATAACTTTTCCACCAAAATAGTATTCTCAACACCCTTTTGCTCATTACATCTTTAAGGGTTTTATCCAATGCTTCAAGCTTCTTGTGAGACATAGGTGCCTCATCCCATATTATCACATCCGTTGCTTCAAATAATTGAGAATGTTCGGTGTCTTTGTCGATGTTGCAAGTTGAGTTGTCAAGCGTTGTATTTTGAACTTTGAGTGTCTGTTCTTCCACCGGCAATAATAACGAAGCTATCCCACTTGAAGCAACAGAAGAACATTTTTTTTGAGAACGAAGTGCACTTGATAGTGTTATCCACATGAAAGTTTTACCCTCCTCCGTAACCATGCAAGAAAAATACCCTCCACTGCTTGTTAACAGCATCCATGATTTTCTCAAATATCAAACGTTGTTCATCTATAAAATACAAACCAAGAATTATAAGTGCAAGGACAGTAAAAATCATTTTTGTAATTCATAGTATAAAGAAAATAAATCACCTGTAAGGGCATGAAAAATTTCTTGGAATTTCTGTTTCTCAGTATCGGCATCGTAATTAAGTTCGTCATAAATAAGCCTATTGCCAACATGTTTTGTGATGTATGAATCTGGATACGGCATACATTTAAATTCATGCAAACTTCTTCGATTCGATTGCATCATGTTCTCAATCTCAATTAGTGTGAGATTCTTTAACTCATTGTCCGATAGCTGCAATTCTGTTAAAAAATTATCATTAGTTTTCTATATAATTACATATGTGTGATGCAACTGCTGTCGTGATGTTGAAATACATTGAACATAAATCAAACAGTTGATGTTACGGCTGCGTGAAATTAAATGGAACCAAAGACACTGTTGCAGCTGCAAGTTAAGAAAATAACTTACATACATGACAAATGACAAATATGAAAATGTTTCTTACGTAAGTGGACATACCTTATGAAACATATTAAATAAGGGACATATGGATGAAGAATAATTATATTTTAAAGTAAGTTCATATCATTATATTTTGTAATAAAAAAAGATACAGCTTGCATTCGGAAAATAATATTTGTTGACTTAAAAAAGTTTAATAAAGTGTTCATACCTCTTCTATTTATTTTTTGCCTTTGTTGGTAGAGGATACCATCAGATAACGTCCTCCAAGTTTTTTCCCAAACATGTCATGGTCTATTGACAGACGGATAGTAACATAGTGACAAATAACTTTCGTAAAAATGCCGGAACCCCAATTCTTTGCTTCGATGGCGCAACATATTCCTTGTCATCGTTAAGAAAGCTCATTTCAGCATGCATCCCTAAAAGAATCTGAACTTTTCCACCCACAAATTTTATATCCTCATAGCAAGTTGGACCTTTGACGATGTTAGCATCATTCTCAAGAAATATAACTCACCCGTACTTGGAGGGACCCAAATAAGTCTGCCAATTGTATTTCCTCTTTTACGCGGTCTCCATCGACGGTATCTTTTATCATAAACAAATTTGGAAAGAAATTGTGAGTACGTCAAATTCTTTGCTCTGGGTATGCTTTGTTTACTTCCATCCATGCCGTAAACATAGATTCTTTCACAGTTGGTTTTCAAGCACCTCATCTATCAATTCATAATCGGTATAATAAATGAGTTGTCTCCTTCAAGATGAAAGAACAACCTTTCAACTGCGGGTGATCTACCATGAATAGGAAATGAAAAAAGTCTCCAACATGCCTCACTTGGTGAGATATATCTGCAATCAAGATATTGCTTGATTTCGTCAACCATTCTGACCGAGGGAGATCCATCACCGTCGGTTTGGACAACAATGGAGAATTTATCATACCCTTGTTAATATACTTAAATAAGTATTTAATCAAGTACTTTGATTACACCACTCCATATTGATGTGTGCTTGGAATTTCTTCAACAAATATGGATTGTAAGGAACTACATATCATTATCAAGTTGAACGTGTTTTTTCAGCACAGTATTACGCTTTCTTCTACACGGGATATCCATCCTGATCAACAATGGTTTCGGTTTGATATTTCTTTGGAAAGTATTTTGAGCACTTTCCATTTTCGAGCAAGTTGAATTCGCATTTGCTAAACCACATGGGCCATGAAGCATATGTGTCTTGACCAAATGGTAGAGTTGCCTATCATCTTCTTCCGTTGGTATCTCTGAAATGATCTTGTTTATATCATCCGAGTCGGATACTTGCTTGAAGGATGCAAGAATAATAGTATATGGGCGTGTGGTAAACCCCGCTTTTGGAATTCAATGGTGTATATATCTGAAATTAAGTAAGTTTAAACTTAGTAAAACGATGCATATTACATATTTAATAAGATTAATGTCAAAAAATATAACTCGACTGAAAGGGTATTAAATTGACTTACATGCAATCACTCTCCCTAACACGTGCTTTTTTGTTAGATCACACAACAACTCATCGAACTTAATTTTGAAGACTCTTGAGATGATATCTGGACGGTCTTGAGAATTCAAGTTAATTTTGCTAAGCAACCTTTGGATTTCAGGCCAGTTGGGATTGCAAGTAAATGTGATAAAAAGATTTGGAAATCCAACTTGGCTACAAATTGCCATTCCATCAAAATAGAGTTGTTCCATAAACCTCCGACTTCCAACATAAGTTGAAGGTAAAACCACTCTTTTACCTTTGTTTGATCCTTGAGTGTTTGCATTCTGTTCAGATGAGCTCAAATTGCAATATTTAGAAACACACAGCTTTTTCTGATGTTTTCGAATATAATTCAATCTTTGTGACTCCATCATAGTAAATCCATCAACCAAAAATTGTTGAAACAACCTTCTTGACCGCAATATAGTTTGTGCCTCGTTATGTCTGCATTGAATCCTAAAAGCAAGCCATTCTCTAATGGTAAGCTTATTCCTCTTCATTTTTTTTTGGTATTAGTTTCTCTAAGAAGAACTCCAAGTCTAAAACCATTTTCCCATAAGGAAACAAAATGGATATTGATATGCCGATAACTTGAATGAAACTCACTTATTCTTTTTAGCCTTCCGCTCTTTCTTTCAAGAAGAATATCCTCTTAGAACCCGTATCAACATCACCAACTATTAGGCGGCTACCTCAAACAGAGGTTGGTTATAAATCCTTCCATCTGTTGATCTATCGATATTAGCTTAAGCTTGAGATCGTGCAAAGGACAATCCTTTAATCTATCTCTGCCATCCTAAAAGATTTGGCATGTGTTGAACTCATCTAACATGTCCTTCAATCTACTAACTTTTCGGAATAATATTGGGGTGTTCCTGCATATAAAAGGAAATACTATGATGCAAAGAATGAAAATATTTAATATGTTGTAAAGAAAACAAAGTTTGGTAAAATTACCCAATTCCTTTAATTCTATGTTGAATCTCATTGTCGTCGTAAACATACAGTTGAGCAAATTTTGGAGATTGTCCAGTTAAAGGTAACATGCTCCCAATTCGATGGCAAGTCTGTCCATGAATTCTTATGTTAGGTGGTCCACTTCCAGCTAAAAATCTGTTGTTGAATTTCATTCCCGGAGACGTAAAAGCAAACATCATGTTGTACATTCTACAAAATTGTTGATAATTTCGACTGTCTATCTCACTATTATCAAACAAAAGACGTTGTAGTAATAGTGGTGGTGTTTTCAGAAGTGGCAACACAACTTTCCCCTTTCCACAACATAGTTGAAACTTAGGAACTGCACTATGTTTTCGCTTGTCAGTTTTTTCTTGATACCACATAAGTGCCCCACATTATGTGCATTCAACTATAGGATCACCAATATCAGAATAACCTATTTAAATGAAACGTAGTTGAGCAATTGGTTTATATTAAATAATAAAATTATAACTAAAATCGTTCATATTAAATAATAAAATTATAACTAAAATCCACATTAAATCATAGCGGTATCAGTGCAACATGTAATGGACAACGTCAAATTGATATGTATAATGAATTTAAAGAAGAAATAAAGTTGGTTTTAATGATAAATACCAATATTTAAAGAATCAAATGATGTAGAATTGAGTCATAGACATCTTCGTCATCATAGTGGAACTTGAGTCATAATTTGCATCTGCATTGAATTCACATGAGCTATCACGAGAGAATCATCTACCGTCTCATCACCAGAGTAATCACTCTCAATGTTAACATCTGGAGTTGAAGTGAATGTTGTGGGTTCTTGTATAGGAATATTGCTTGTGGATGAAAAAGCCAGATTATGATTCTCATTTCCAAAATAATTGAAGAGTTTGACCGTCATGGATTGAATAACACCTACATTCAATTTTTTGATTTATGAACATAACTACTTGGATGTTCATGAGGTTCCATATTTCTTTGATTAGAAAATGAGGAAGTTATATCGAAAGAGGTGTAACAACTTTTTTGATTTTGAATAGAACAACTTGGCGGTGCATGAGGTTTTATGTTTCTTTGGTTAGAACATGAGGAAGCTATATCAGAAAATGGTGTTTTGAAATGCGAAAAGGATGGAGAATTTATCCTGAAAGGACCCCCACTGTTATTGCTAAGGTTGTTATGAAGTTTGTAAGATTGGGCATCTTACCTTCCATAATACTTTTCCTCTCGTCGTAAGTAGCCATTGATTTGTAGAAACAATATTGAAACTCTTCATTGTACTTGAGTTGCTTGATGCATTTGGTGAAGGTGAACTCATATTTCTTTCATTAAAGATTGATGAAGTTAAATCGATAGTGGTGTTCGATATTAACCATGGTTGGAACATAATACCTTTGAGAGTTTTCAATGGGATTGATTGTGTTTTCATCGTTCTTCCTTTTTCAATCTTTTATCTTTAAGAATCTGCTTCCTTTTACGTCTTGCCATTCGCAACTTGTGGTTCCATAGTGTTGGTTAGGTGATGCAAAATGAATGGGTAGAAAATCACTTTGATTGTATGGTTGTCATTCAATTTTTTTTGTTAACCACATAAAATGATTGTAGACATAAAATGAATAAAGTTTTTGGTTATATGATAATAAATATAATTGTTAATACAACATTCACGGTTCCAAGATTTTGAAGTAAAATACTGAAGTCAACAGAATACCAAGTGATTATTTTTGTGAACCATTTTAATTATTAATAATAATAATAGCGTTAAATAGTGTTAAGTGTTATTTCAAATAATGGAGAATGAAGAAGATTCAGGAGTGATATCTTGGAATATCAAAATAATCCATTCTAATTCCAATAATATACATTTAATCTTGCAGTGTAATGATAAATAGTGGGTATTTTTAAATCATGCAATGAATAATATTCCATTTAATTATAATAGATCTAATTTGGCTATTCCAATTCCTTCCTCATTAACCGTGAGTCAAACATTAGAATTCAAATTCTGTCAAAAAAAAAACATTGGAATTCAAATATAAATAAATTAACCGTGAATGAAACATTGGAATTGGAATTCAAATATAAATAAAATTCAAATCTAAATAAAATAAATTAATAAATAAAATAAATAAAAAATAGTGTAAAATTATGATAGATTGACATGTCAGCAAAATTAAATGCCAAATGAATATGATAACAGCATAGTGTTGATTAGTCTATTATACCCTTGGAATAAGAAAAGTTATAACATTTATAAGTGCCTAGAACCTGTGTGACAATTTATAAAACAATTATTAATTTATTGATTTTAAAACAATTGTTTTAATACTTCTCTTTTATAAAAATATTAGTAACTTATTCTCTTTTATTAAAATTATTGTAACTTATTTCCCATTATGAAATTATGGTAACTTTTTTTTCATTTATAAACATCTGGAAAACGTTTGTCTATTTATAAAAATATATGTAACCTATTCTCATTTATAATTATATAAATAGTTAAATTTATAAAATTATTTGTAACTTATATTTCCATTTATAAAAATAATTGTAACTTATACAATTTATAAAAATGATTGTAATAGTAAATTTTTATCTTTAATTATTAATTTTTTATGAGTATCATTTATCATTAAATTTTCATGACTATCATTTAACATTGTTTTATCAAGATTACGATTATAAAATTAATTTGAAAAGATTGTGATATGTTTAGTTATTTCATAAGTTTAAAGAAATTACAAAATCTCAATTGATTTTGTTTTGCTTTATTATCCTTTCTATAAAAGCTAAATAATTTCAAAACATATTTTATTTCAAATAAGGATCTAAATAATTACAAAATATGTTTTTCGGTAATCTTGATTTTTATAGATACTTTAGTTAAGTTGTATGATATTTCTTAAATATATGTGATTTTTATTAATATTTCATACAAATACATGGTTTTTAATAATATTTAGTAACAAAATGTTAATTAAACAATAATAGTACTTACTTTCAATTTTAAACAAATAACATTTTGAAATAAAATAAAATAATATTATTTTATGAATATTTTTAAAAATATAATTTTTAATATTTATTAATAAAAAACTTATTTTTAAGACAAAATTTTATCGATTTAAATCTTTCAGAATATATATATATATATATATATATATATATGGTTAGTCATTACTCGTTTTTGGAATATTTATTTTAAAATAAATTTATGTGATCATTTTAGAATAAATCATAAATCAAGTGTAATTTATATGATTTTTAATATCCTTATAATCATAAATCATAATTTATATGATTTTTAAGATGTACATGGTGCGTAGGGTAGATTCAATTGAATATATTGTAAATAGAAAATATATATATAATTTCGTCTTTGTATTTTACCATATACTTATTAATGTGCATATATTTTCAAATAAATATTTATGTTCTGAAAAAAAAGTTAATAGTTATCTTATAGAAATGTTTTATTTATAGAAACGAATTTTTTCTTTGCGATATATATAGTTTTCCATTTAAACGTTTTTCAAATCATTCATATATTGCTCTTTGTATTATTATATATTATTGTAATATTTAAATTTTTTTACCAATGGAAAGAAAAATGTAAAATAATTTTATAATGACAATCAATCCACCACATATTTAAATAAAATAGAATGATATTGGCTTTTTATTTTCAAAATTTCTTTTGATTTTATCTTTTAGTTAAAATCATATTTAATTAAGCAAATTATGATATATGTTTTTTTTGCATGAATTAGATAATAATCAAATAAATAATGCAGAAAACAAATATTCTAATAAATCAAAATAATGCCATCATAAATCAATTAGAAATTGACTTTTCTATTGAAATAAATCTAGCACACCATACACTATGTCCTGCCAATGTTTTTAGGCCTAATTTGAAACCTCAATATTAACTTTAACAAAATAACTAAACAAATCAAAACGAAGATTAAACAAATATAGAAATCAGGGTAACAATGGTTGATGCAAGAATAGCCTTTCCTGGAATTCAAATATAAATAAATTAACCGTGAATGAAACATTGGAATTGGAATTCAAATATAAATAAAATAAATTAATAAATCAAATAAATAAAAAATAGTGTAAAATTATGATAGATTGACATGTCAGCAAAATTAAATGTTTGAGTCGTTGATGTCTTTCACAGCTTCAATCGGTCGCGACATTGATGTTACTATTTAGACCTGTTACAAAATCTGTATTAAAATGGACACAGAGAATCAAAATATGGGAATGAAGAAGAATTGGAAAATAATACGTAACCTTTTGAAAATAATGGAGAATGAAGAAGATTGAGGAGTGAAAGAGTAAGGGTTTAGAATGGCTATATATAGGGTAACTGAAAACATGGGAAGTTGTGATATCTTGGAATATCAAAATAATCCATTCTAATTCCAATAATATACATTTAATCTTGTAGTGTAATGATAAATAGTGGGTATTTTTAAATCATGCAATGAATAATATTTCATTTAATTATAATAGATCTAATTTGGCCATTCCAATTCCTTCCTCATTAACCGTCCATTTAATTATAATAGATCTAATTTGGCCATTCCAATTCCTTCCTCATTAACCGTGAGTCAAACATTAGAATTCAAATTAATAAATCAAATAAATAAAAAATAGTGTAAAATTATGATAGATTGACATGTCAGCAAAATTAAATGCCAAATGAATATGGTAATGATAGTGTTGATTAGTCTATTATACCCTTGGAATAAGAAAAGTTATAACATTTAATCAAAAGGTTAGACTTGGAATTTCCAGATACTTTACTTTTAATAGATTGATAATAGATTTCCAACAATCTCCACCTTGACTTTAAATTGTGTTGATATTAATTTAACCATCAACAACATTGTTGCTCTCTACGAGGTTGAAACTCTAATCAATAACCATGATCAAATTCAAACAGTTCTTGAATCTTGATCTCGTCATCTGCATCCACTTGTTTCCAATTACTCTTTTCTGCCAAGGTAATTTAACAAGTCTACAAGTATGATTTTTCAATCACCCTTGACACCACCTGTTTTCAAATGTCTCCTTGAAGGTTTTTCTTCTTTTATTTTGCAATCCTTCAGCCACATTAAAAATATAATATCTAAGGCTAGCATAACCGTTTCTTTGAGATGTTACAATAACCCTCCTTACCTTATCATGAGTCAAATGATAATTAGAGATCTCTGTAACCGTTCCCTCACTACTGCTATCACTCACAGTAGGAAACTCCACCTCAAGCTGAATTTGTTTTCTCCCTTGATTTTCACTATTCTTCTTCTGAAGAAATTCTCTACCAACCAAGTTAACTGATTTAACCTCAACTTTTTCCCAGAAACTCAATAACAACTCAGCAGTAACATGCATTTTTATCCCTTGATTTCTGCAAAATTCATTCCTGGTGACTTTTCTTAGAACTTTATCCCTGAGGCACAAGATAATGGCACTCCCAACCTTATCCATCATCTCGGTCTTCTGTACATGTGTAAGACCTACAATCATCAATGCTTCACTCTTCAAAGCAATAATACACTTCTCTTGAATTAAAATTGTCTGTATCTTAATTTTCCAAAACTCGAAGTCGTTACCAGAAAATTTCTCGATCTCCCATCTGCCCATGATGCTAAATACCTCTTTGTTCCACGCTCACCGCACCACTTATTGTGAGTCTTGTTGTTAATTACGACAAAAATTCAATATCAATTTGTGGGATAAAGAATAGTAGCAACCAAAATAAATGGTTTGCAGCAATAATAATTCTTACACAGAAAATATAACAAAATAAGGAGAGAAAAAAATATGAAGGTTTGTTTACCCAGTTCGATCAAACGATCTACTCTGGGGGAGAGAGCAACTATCTAATTCACTATACTCAGAAAGTTGTTACAAGAGATTAAAGATGAGTTACAAGAAAATAGCATACACCTTCATGTTCCCAAGAACAACCCTGAAGGTGCCCAAGAACTACCATATTTTCTACCCATGTGTTTCCCAACCCCTTCAACCATCAATATATGAATAACTCAAACCCAAGGTGTAATGTGTAAACAAACCCAGTTCGATCAAACGATCTACTCTGAGGGAGAGAGCAACTTTCCAATTCACTATACTCAGAAAGTTGTTACAAGAGATTTACAAGAAAATAGCATCCACCTTCATGTTCCCAAGAACAACCCTGAAGGTGCCCAAGAATTACCCTATTTTCTACCGAAGTGTTTCCCAACCCCCTTCAACCTTCAATATATGAATAACTCAAACCCAAGGTGTAAGGTGTAAACAAGTGTTTCTCAATTCCCAATAACCTTAGATAACCCCAAAGGTTTGCAAAACCTTTGCCTTCTAAGGTTTCCCTTGAGAATAGTCGAAACTCTATACAATGCCTTCAAACCCTTATTCTCCCTTTTGGTGCAAACTCTAAGATTGTCACAATTATAATAACAGAAGAGATACATATTTATAATAGCCAAAATCCAACAAATCCATAACAAATCATATCTCCTCAAATATTATAAATATCTTATAATATCTTTTAGACTATTATAAATATATATCTTATAATATCTCTCACACTATTATAAATATATATCTTATAATATTTTTTATATAATATTTTATAATATCTTTTTATATTAATTTATATGATCTCCAAATTAATATAGAATATTCTAACATTAATGAATGGATCAATGAACCAAACCGACCAAATCTGATATTCTTCGACTTCTTAATTTTTGACAATCTCAAAATATATTTTCTTTCTCTTCATCAACAAAGGTTTTAAGACATATTTCCAACAATAATTTTAGTTCTTTTATTATAAATCATGATCAATCACAAATTTGATCCTTAATTTTAAGTCCAAACAGTTTTGTTCCATCTCACAAAAAATTTCAATTGAAATATATGATATACTAAATTTTTAATGACATGTCACTTTAATTATATAAGAATCATAACATGTAAGATAAAAAATACAACGTTATTTTTTTTTAAAAGACACATCATCAATTTTAAATGTTAACATGTGAGAGGGGACATAATATTTGAATTCAAACTAAGGGACTAATTTCATTAATGAGCTATAGACCTGTATAAATTAGTTCATACGGACATGTTTATCAAACTTAATAAAATTAAGTCTACTAATAATAGATAGTCAGGATACCAAGCATCATAAAAGTTATTCATGCATACAAAAGCATAAGTGAAATCCAAAAGGCAGAGCTTGTGGTGTGCTCGCCTACACTACATAACAAACTAACTTAATTCAAGAAAATGATTACTGATCAATTGATTTACAAATGGTGAATTCAACTATTAGTCTTAGACAACTATCATAAACAGAGTTCATCGTGTTGGCCTCAGAAAATGAAACCTTGAAAAGCTGACCCAAGTTCAACATTTTAACTTTAAGTCATCCATGATATTCTTCACATCCATTTTAAGACATGACTCCTCGGAAATAAGAAGACTCGATTCTATATTAATGAAGGTTGGTTCCTTGTAAAGGCCCAACCTTCTATTGCTAGTTGTTTTTAGTTTTTCGATAAACATCGAAGCTTTATGATTAAACTCATTTGGTTCCTTCTCACTTACATTTCTTACTAAACCTTGAGCATGAATATTTAATATTTGACTCCTTATTGTTATTGGACGTATGGCCTCATTCATCATCAAGGTCATACCTCTACAACATAAGAAAATTATCGATCAGATGCCCTTGTTCAAGGATGAACAAGAAATGAGTGAGAAGAAATTAGAGGAGTTGAATCTTAAAGCTTCATTGTTTGCTAAAATACTAAAAATGGATAATGATCATAGTTTAGTTTTTTATAAGGAACCCACGTGCATTAATAGATAATTGAACCTCCTTATTTCCCATAACCCGGGTCTTCAATTGGATGTGGAGAATAACACGAGTGATCTAAAGCTGAAATGTTGCACTTGGAAGAGTTTCAATGTTTCCCTTTCAAAGGCCAACATGACGATAACTCCATTTTTGTAGCTTCTTATGTTTATCATTTTTTATAACTTTTTGTTTTATAAATGTGTAGTCTTATTTCTTAATTCATAGTCGTTGCTTAACTCACAACGATTTAGTTAGATTTTCTGGAATAATGTGAAGTTCTTTTGATAAGCAATCTTTTGAATGTGATTAAATGTGGTTTTATGTCATGTGTAGTTCTTGGATGTTTATGTTATATGTTTAACTCCAGGCATGATCAGTTTAGAATTAGCGTCGTTCTTCAGCTTACAGTTGATTAACTGAAGCTTCCTATCTTTGTCAACTGATGGCGAGTGGTACTGCATTTTCACTACTTTGCGATTGTCGCCAAAAGATACAAGTTCCTGTAATATTTCACACACATCTCCAAGTGAGGTGTACACGGTGAACTTAAATTCGCGAGATGATGCATCTTATGTAAAGTGGACAACTCCAACTTTCTATTTGATGTTCAATTTCATGTACATTTCTGGTTTTTGGTGTTGTGGTATGAAAAAAATATAAGAAGTGAGGTTTGTTATAATAGTTGTAGGTAAACATGAACCATGCAAATCCTATCTCTATGTTAGTGATAGATTCAGAATTAAAGTTCCAGTTTTGTATTAAATGGAACCAGAAGTATATTTCTGATTAAGGTTATAGGAGTGAAAAACCAGAAATAGAACATAAACAACAACTATTAACAAAAATCTCATGTATTCAAATATTGTGTTTTTGGTCAAATCTACAAAATGACTATATTTACACATCATAATACATGAACAAAATTACGTTGACGATAAAATGATACCTAACTACTTGAATGAGCCAGAAAAGTGTCGCCGAATAAATCCATCGGTGACACCCCTCTTGACTTATCTCTATTTTTTCCCTATTTCAATTTGGTTCAACTTATTGTGTTCTTCATCCTTTTAATGAATTGGTCCGGCCAGGTCTCAGATGGATTTGTGAAATGAAGCGCTCACTTCGGTGATGTAGGTGGTATAAGGCATCCCAATTTTAAATACACTTGAACAAAATGTCACAGATTTGAAACCCACCCAACACATATGATACGATTATTGGGATTTGGTGTTGAAGTAGTGCGCGGAGGGAAATAAGTCTCCGAGAAACTGTATCTTGTAAGATTAATACACACTCTCTCATACACATTGGCTATGAG
The DNA here is from genome assembly GCA_021764765.1 of Vicia sativa. NCBI lineage: Eukaryota > Viridiplantae > Streptophyta > Magnoliopsida > Fabales > Fabaceae > Vicia > Vicia sativa. The sequence continues at coordinate 65,550,526 of CM038795.1, forward strand.
ATGACCCATTTTAGGGAAGCACGTACATTTTTCTTCTGGTGAAAATCCAACCTCGGCAGGTACAAGTGCGTAATGTATTTCCCCAACCTTCTCTTTACTCCTTAACACACGTGTGTATAATTCTCTGTTAACATCAACTCTTTGATCAGAGTATCTCTGAAAATATTGTAATACTCTTCACCTCTACCAAGCAAACCAGAAATAGCTCAAAAATCACAATTACCATCACCACCGACATTGACGATTCGTTCAATGTACTTGTGCATAAAAATTGGCATGTGATCGATGAATGATATTTTGGGTGGAGTCGGTGTATGAGGTGGTTTTCTAATACGAGCTTCTTTGAAAGCGCTTTTCTGAGATTTTTGTGTAGGTGAATCAGGAAAAACTTTGTCAACGTGTTCAAAATATGAAGGACTTCTCGTAGTTGAACTGTCGCTCGGTGTCGGTTTCACCTTCTTAGGTGCCCATTTAGTTTTTACCAGTTGGGATGGTGGTTTCAAGTTTGTGGTGTCTGAGAACACAATCTTACTCAATTGTTCTTTGATGTGGAGTTTGGTGGCGTCATCAACTTGCAAAGATATTTCTTGTATCGCTTCCCATTCGGCCAAGATGAAGATATTTGATTCACCAGTTTTCATTTTATCGTCATCGTCAAAACTTAGTCTCTTCCAATAACTAGAGACCTCGCCCATACGTATCAGGCTATAACTGTTCATCTTTTTGGATATGACACAAGCACAAGAGAAACCATATGTTTTCACAATTGTGCAACCACATTTTGAGGTGTCAGCACCCACATTAGAAGCTCATTTAGCCTCATAAAAAATATAATTCAAAGTTGCACGAGAGATGTTACCAACTAACTGAGAATATAGTGTGTTGTCTTTGAACCTGTGGTTGACTGTATCTCGTTATTTTGGTTCATTATTATCTGGTTCACAAATTTCCAACCCGTAATCAAATCACCTTTGTTATTTCCCAGCCAATTCTTCAAACATGCATGCATAGACTCAACTCAATTTGTTGTTCTATTATCGAGGAGCATAACTTGATATGTCCAAGCACAAATAACCTTCTCCTTAACCTGGTCAAGAATTGTTTTTTTAACATATTTCAATAGATCGAGATATTTCACACAAACATTCTTGAACTGTAAAACAACATCAGCGTATAACTATTTTGTAGATTCATTTATTATAACATTCCATGTATCCATACGTTTCTCCATAATGACGCCCGCCTTTACCAAATTTTCATCTTCACCTACAACCTATTTTGTCCCCACCGCGGGTTTAACCCAACTTCTCACATTTTTAGTAATATGGTACCTACAAAGTAACGCGTAAGAAGTGGGAAATACAGTTGCAGCCGAATTCATGATGCTGTATCTCGATCGGTAACAATGACTTTCGTCATTTCTTCTTGATCCTTCAACATTGACCCACAAACCTCTAAAGCCCATGCAAAGTTGTCCTCTTTTTCGCACTCTAGAAATGCAAAACCAACAAAATACGTCTTCTCGGTCGACGTAACACCAACAATTTCCAATAATAGAAGCCTTTACTTGTTGGTCTTATACGTCGAATAAATTATGAGCATGGTAGAAAACATATTGAACAATTTAGTGGAATCAAGATGAGTCCAATAAATATCTCTTACTGCTACCCCATCATCACCTCGTCGGTGCCTACGAACATAATTGTTTTCATCTAGAAGATTCAAGAGGTGTTGCATATTGGTTTGATCCTCCCTAAGCGCTATCTTAGTTTGATAACACTTATTGTAAACTTGTTTGATATTTGATGTGTTCTTAGGTCGTTGCACTTCAAGGTTGCAAGTATATTTTTGGGCAGTACCAAATTCAAAGTCATATCAGAAACACATGTCTTCCCATCTGGAAGGAATTAACATGAAATTGGATGACCGACTAACTTTCAACTTAAATCATGATTGTATAAACCACACAACACATTAAATTTCCATTTTTTATTTGCCATAAGATAACCACGCAACGTAAATGGACATTCACATTTTCTTGAACCGATGTCGTCGCATTTAAAATTTTGGATACGACGTTTGTATTTTCCACTTATTTCACATGTCAAAATCACAAATGCATTTCTTATATCCGTACCATTATCGTACCTTCCAATCACAATACCAAATCCTAGTTTCATTGCATATATACAAATCCACTACAACATGCCTTCACGTAATTCAAATTCTTCGATATTTTGCTCGCGAACATCTACCACCTTGATTGCGAGAGGAGAAACTACGAGAGGCGAAACAACTTGAGTTTTGTGTTAATTAGGAGAAAATCAGGTTTGAGATTGTTATCGGGGTGCACCATACCTAATTTACATAAAACACAAAAACTTATTAACATGTCACTGTGACAGTTGTTGTCAAAATAAATACAAACAGAAACCAAAAATTAAATTTTGATTCTGTTCAACTAACAACCGGAAGTATACATTTGGTTTCTACGCAACCTTTTTCTACAGGAAATAACAAATTAATGTAGGGAGTGAGAGATGAAATGAATAAACTTTACTTGAAATTCTGCTTCCTTGAGCTCTTTTTGATATGATGAACCACAAAAATGATGATTTGAAGTGAAAAATGGATTGAGAATGATGAGGGTTTTTCAGAGGTTTTAAGGAAAGAAATAAGAAATAGTGGTAATCAACATGTCCACACTGGTTACTATTTTAAGTAACTTGCGTCGTGCTATAAACTGGAAGTGTACTTCCGGTTATAAATGAAATATACAGGTGACAACAAAATTCAATTTTCCCACTAATAGAACCAAAATTATAATCCCCATTTAGACTGAAAGTTTATCTCTAATATCGTTTTTTTTTGTATTTTGAAGGGTGAACCACAATTGACCTGTTTTGTGGAAAAAATGTACGAACCAAAAATATATTTTCGATTTTTCGAAAAATAGTTTTCGAGATTATATAAGATGTTTCTTTTCCTATGGCTATGTTTGGATTGATGGAACATGACAGAGCGGAGTGGAGCGGAACATGACGGAGCGGAGTGGAACGGAGCGGAATGAGATATAGATTTCACTCTATTGTTTGATTAATTTTGTTTAAAATCTCTCATTCCATCACATACACCCCAAATTGGGTGGAACAAAAAAATAGAGAATTTGATGGAATGAGATGAATTGCATTCCATCATGTTCCATTCCATTAATTATTTACAAATTCAAACAATAGAACCTCATTAATTACCACTCCATTCCATTCTATCACATATCACCAATCGAAACATACCCTATGAGGTGAGTTAAGAAATACTCCAAAACACATTACTCTTTTATTTAAAAAGATAATAATAGCTCGACAAATTATTGATTTATTATTGGATGATATGTCCATTAAACTTTTTAAAATGGAAATAGCTTAAAATGATACTCCCTCGATCTCAAAATAAATGTCACATTTGGAAGAAAAAAATTTCTTCAAAATAGTTGTTAATTTACATTACCAATGCAATTTTATATTTATTGTTCTAATTGTACCATTTAACAAATACTCTTAATTTATTGTTTTTCCACTTGATATTAATGCTAATTTGAATAAACCAATGATTAATTATGATAATTTAGTAAATTTATCATTCTCTCTTCTATTTTATTATTGTTTTTTAATATGTGTGAAATGACCAATTGTATCAAATAATATGGGATGGACGAAGAATATTATTATATATTTATCATCTTTTATTTAGAGTTTTTCCGATGTTGATTTACCCCTGTTATACGGTGAGATTGGGAGAGTGAGAAGCGCTTACTGTACTCTACTAGGGTTCACTCACAATGAGCTTATCTCTCATTCAAGGCTATTCCTCCGCCGAAGAAGATGAACCCCACCAACCTCCCACTCACGATTCCGACACCGACGACCAAGAATACGCCGACGAAAACGCCGCCCAACCCTCCACCGCGCCCCATCCATCTTTAGGAGACAGATCCATCTTCGACCACCTTCCCCCACCTCCTTCTGCTTCCGGTCTTCCTTCCGCATTCGACGCTTTCTCCGAAGTAATTTGTTTGAAATTTCATAAACCCTAATAAATCAAAGTTTTACGACTTTTCCGTTTTGTGAAATTTGAATTTTGCTTCTCTTAGTTACTGAACTTCTTGATTTTTTTTCTCTCGTAATTGAGATTCCAGGACCACCTCAATTCCTCAATAATAGTGTGGATGACTTCAATCCAGCAAAAGAGGCTGATCAACGAGGTTCAAGAAGGCATCGCAGGGACAAGAAGGATTTACCCACAGGTGTTCTATACTTTTTTTTTTGTATTTGTATTTGGTTTCAACTATTCTTATTAACCATAAATATAATTCTTATTAGATCGCATAGCAGTTCATCAAGTTTAAATAGTATTTCTTTTCTGTACAAAATGCTTATGGCTTATGTTGCTTAGGCTGCTGATATCTTAAATATACTTTTACTAAGGAAAACAACTAAGGGGAAGTTAGAATAGTTTGTACGAAGAATATTCTATTAATTCGTATTGGGTTAAACCCGATGCAACAATGGCAAGTTATCGTGCATATTTCCATTTTTCTTGACTTGAGTGTAATATTTGTCGATATGGTTAAACCTTTGATAGGTGCTGTAGTAGAGGCAAAAGCTCAACTAGTTGGGATTCATGAACGAGTAAGAAGTGACATCAATGGTGGCCAACCAGCTACACCAGCTGTCTTGAGCACATCAGAAGTTGATAAACGCAAGCCAACTGCAACAAATCCTAATGCCGAAGATGCTGCTGAGCTTTTGAGGTATGCATTATTCCTTTCTAAGATAGTATATCTCCCAATCCAACAGGTGTTAATGATTGGAGCTTTTAAAATAGATAACTAGGAGCTTCCCCTTTATTTTTGTAGCTGAGTTGCTTGCAGCAATATAAGCAATAGTTTACTAACTTGTAAAACTATGGAAGATGGATTTAATTTATTCGCCGTCAATGTAGAGTTTTTACAGGGACAATCAATCATTACTGTTGGGTTATTAAGAACGCTTTTTATTATAACACTTTTAAAGTTACACAAAATTGGTTGTGGTGTGCTGATTGACAATGTATGAAAATTGAACTCTAATAACTTTTTGTTTGTGGGTAGATTCAGTTTTTTTATTGCTTGTAGTCTGAGTGCTTTACTTTCTCTGTAGAATGTGCTTGCAATGTGGAATTCCCAAGACCTACTCCAGTGCGCGTGGAATGGTCTGCCCTGTATGTGGTGATCGCCCTCCACCGGATCCAAATGCAGAGTCCAAAAAGAAAGGATCAACTATCAAAGATAAGGAAAAATCTAAAAGGATGAGAGGCCAATCATCTCATGCAAGTTGGAAAAGTGAAACAGAGATGCAGTTAAGGCAACATTTTGATTAGCATTATTTGTTTGTAGGTTAGGTCTCATTTGTATAATGTGACAAAAAGTTTGAGACTATGTTGTTAAGTTAGCAAAGTTTGTTGTTAATTATGTCAACTGAAGTAAAAGATGCTCTACATATATAACTGGGCTTTATGCTTACAAATTTTTTATTTGTGATTCAGTTTTTTGTTTTTGTTTTGTTTTGATAATCAAGCAAAATTGCATTAAAGAAGAGCACTAGGGGTGCTCAACCCTTATACAACGGGAGCCGAAGCTAACAAGACGCGAAAAAAACACGGCCAAAACAACTAGAGTACCAAATGTCACATTGGGCTGTTTGTTACTTTTAAAAAAATTATAAAAACAATTTTAAAATAATCAAAATATGTAACTAACTAATCCATTAAAAGTATGAAAATTATTATTCAAAGCTAACGTTTCATAACATAAATATAACAAATAAATGAACAAGAAAATGTGAGTATTAAATCATAAAACCAATGTAGGTGCAAATTACAATTTCTATTTGCTCTTGGAACGATGCTTTCACTTCTTCATATTAGTCCAATTGATAGGGGTTGTTTGACATTGTGGAGGGAACTTTCCCTCTATCCTCCAAAAAAATAAATTATTCTTGTAAAAGAATCTTAAATAAAAAAGACAATTTGTTTTCCACCTTTGTTATGTTGGACATATCTATGAAAATTCAAAAATATTTTTTGATAAATTTCAGATATGCATATCTTATCGTATAAAATTTCATTTTTTAATTATAATTATTTTTGAGTTATTAATAATAAATAAATAAATGTTTATTTGTACAATTAAAAGAAAAATACAATCTTGTCTAAAATAATTGAAAGATATATATCAATATAAATTTATGGTATAATATCATACAATTAATCAAGTTTAATAATAATAATAGTGAAATTAACTTTTAAATGTCTATTATTAAAGAAATAAATATTTAAGTGTTTAATAATATTATAATATGTGATAGAAGAAAATTTATATACAATTTTATACGTGTGGCTTTTATTATTTTTTAATGAAAATATGACAAGTATATTTAAACATAATTTAAGGAGTCAACATTGGAGAAAATTATATATATATAATTTTAAAAGAAAATTATAAATTTATTATATTTTTATTGAAAAATAGTAAGAACCACACCTAAAAGTTATTTTTATTGAAATAAAATATTTTCGAAGATATATTCTCAAATTAACCTTGAATTTATTCAGATATATATCTTTAAATTAAAATTAATAAAAAATAGAATTTAATATGTTCAAAGATATATCTCCAAAAATCGATAACAATTTAATATTTTTAGTATTTTTTTTATCCGAATGAGACATAAATAGTAAAAGTGAAATAAAAAATATCCATAAAAAATGTGAATTTCTTAATCCACCCCATAGGGGTGGAGCGCATCCCATGAAAATCCGAAAATGTCCTTCACAAAATCGGAATTTTATTTCCGGTGTGCACCAGTTTTTAAAATATTTGAGAGAAAACCGGAAGTATATATCCGGTTTCTTACTGGAAGTATACATCCGGTTCTGGGCATGACAGTTAGCAGAAAAACAAAACTATAAGCAATTTAACAAAGTATTCAATTTATAATTCAAATTAAATACCTGCAATTTTTAAATCGAATAAAAGCCCAAAAAGTGTTATCCAAAATGCATTTCATAATAATGATATTCAAAATAAAGATTCGATACAATACGAAATAAAAAAAACTAAAGTCAAAATACAATCAAACTAAACTACTACGTATGGCGAGGCGATCGTCACCCCGAGTTCCTCATCTCTCAGACCAGCCTCCGTCATGATGGTCTCTAAAACTCCTCTGACATCGGACTCATTAGGAAACAAATCTCTGTCGATGTCATCCCTAGCAAGCTCCATGATATGGTGACACCTAGGCAGCACGTCCTGGGCATGATCCATCCTCGCCTACTCCTCCTCCAGGATCTCCTGATGAACCGACTTGGGTGGGTTCCCTGGAGCATCCTGTATCATGTATGGATGGGAAACCCTGAAGAGCCACAACATGTAACCGTACGTGTAGCTCCAGTCGTCTGGAGCCACAGTACTCATGGCCTCCTCAAGTACAAGATGATTCTCAAAATCATCAAAAATCTCATCCAAATTCCTTTTCTTCACTAATGGAGAGGCAAATAAAATAGGATGTCGAGGAATGGTCTGTGTATACCCGAACTGAAGCATCACTTGCTTGGACATATAAGCAGCAGTCTTTTGAGTACCGCAGGCCAACCAACCTGTAAATAGAGAAACCTCATCAAATAGTATCGTCTCACGGTGATCGACGTAGGCACTAAAGTGAATGTCCTCATGCGCTATCTGGTCCAGGTATAGTCGAAACGATAGTGTCACCTGGTTCCCTCTGAGTGGCTCGTATGCACAGGCACGCGACATATCCTCAATATAACCCTCAACAAGTGACCCTGAATATTGTGGGAAGTGTTGTAGGATCCATCCTTGAAATATCAAAATTAAACTAGTTAGTTTCAAAATCAAAATAATTAAAAGAGGAAGCTAAGAGAAATATTTTATATCGTCAACAGAGACATGCTTCCAGTGATCTGCCTCGTCCTCCACTTAGTCGTCTCAGTCAATTTGTTATATAAGTAAACCAAGCAGGCAATCCCCCAGTTCCACCCACTGACCTGCTCAAAATCAACAAAGAACCTAAGGTACATGATATCAGTGTAGATGGAACTGGTGTCTAAAAAGATCCGGGTGCCAACAAAATACAAGAGGTATGCTCTCATGGCATACCCCTTATGAAGGGTAACATGCTCCGGATCACCATCAGCTGCTGTAGCAAGCGCCAACTCATCTACAAAAACCTCCGCCAACCAACTATATCTCACGTGGCAACCACGTGTCTTATCAACCTCTGCCAGTGCCTTCTTCACGGTAACTCCCAGCCTATCAACCAGCAAAGTAATGGCCTCGTCTTTATCCAACTTTTGGTGATCCAGAAACCGCCCTCTGATCGGCAGGTGAAGCAGACAAGCGTCGTCGTCAAGTGTAATCGTCATCTCGCCATGTGGTAGATGAAACAAAGACGTCTCCTCGTGCCACCTTTCTACAAAAGCGTTGATCATCCCCAGTTGACCACGCTATATCCAAATAGGGTCAAATCTCTCAACCCTGTAGTCCGTAGAAGACCATCAAACCATGACTCGGGAGGGAGAACAAGCTTGTTGATCTTCCTCCCATGGCTTATGACCTTCAATGTATCGCGATCCTGCAAGAAAAAAATTCACTGTTAGAATTCATAATAATATTCATAACATAATTAATAACTATAATATAAATTTAATTTCATACCTCTCCATCCCATATATGTCTAGCCACATAGGTGAGATAAAACGCAAGATAAGTCAGAAGGTCCCCCTCCAAAGGCCCGAGGGACTTGTGGTGATGCCGGTGCTTCTGGTGGCGCCTCTGCCGCCGGTACCTCGAGTGGCACAAGTACCTCAAGTACTGGGGGTGTAACACCAGGTCTCACCTCAAATGGCCCTGCCTGTGAGACAGATGAGGATCCCGTCTCACAAATCCGCGGTGGTGAGGATGTGCGCCTACGAAAGGGCGGAGGTAGCGATGGATGGACTGGAGACTCCCATTTGCTACGGGAGGAAGAAGTAGATGGGGTAGAATAAAAACCAGCAGAACGTGCATCCGACATAGCCTGTCCGAATGTTGATGGAACATGTGTGGCCTGACTCCTCTCTCTTCGCACAGAAGCATGTTGTGCAATCCGATCATGCCTCAAACGTGACAGTCTCTCAGACATGTAAGAACGAAACGTTAACATATGACTTACAGAGGAAAAAATGAAAAAAATAATGCAGCAAGAAACCTGAAATAAACCTCCAGTTTTGTTCTTGTCAAGAAACCGGAAATAAACCTCTGGTTTCTTCTACGAAACAAAGTTGCGGATAACCCCACCTCAAAATCCCAAATGCGTCCAAAACACGGATTGATCGACAAAATAGTTTACAAACAGTGTTATAATGACTCATAATGATATAAATTGATAAAAACAACACATTTTAAACCCTATTTCACTAATTTCAATATAAATTACATAAACTCTAAAAATGTGTAAAATCACTTGCTTGATCGATTGAAGATGGTTGTTGCTTGTTTGATTCCGTCAGTTGTTGTATTTATGCACTGGTTGATGGTTTGTGTTGATTGTTTGAGGAAAAATTGGAATTTGAGAGAAAGGGTAGAAGAGAGTGATTGAGAGGATTTGAGTTTGTTTTTTAAAAAGTTTTCTATTATGGGGAGGGAAAAGATTCTGGCGCCATTTAAGTGCATTTAGGAATAAGAAATTTACTTGCGGTTTGAAATCGAAAATATATTTTTGATTTGTACCCAATTATTTTCAACCTGATTTGTATGATATAAGATGCGAACCGGAAGTATATTTTCAATTTTCAAGAGTATTATTGAAAATTCACGTGATGCGTTAGGTGAGTTAAGAAATAGGAGTGTGTGAGAGAAAAAATGGAGTGCATATGTGTGTAAGAAATTAAAAGAGAAAAAAAATACATTATTACCCCTGAGGTGGATGAGTCCCGAAATAGATAGAACAGGAGGGAGGGGCTGGAGCTCACTCATTCATTTACACTCAATGTCAGTTCTACGCACTTCCTTCACTCATGTTCCCAGAAATCATTATTCACTCTTGAGAATTAGGGTTGATTATGCTCCTACATTTTCTCCTCCTATTACACTCCTCCACCTCTCAAAGGAACCAATCCCTAAATTAACATCCGCTTCTTCTCCTTCTGCTGTTCTCCCTATTGTTGTCGAACAAGATTTGAAGCAAGAGGAACAAATTATCGATGAAAAAGAGAAGAACAGAAGAATCAGAATATCACTAGCTTGCAAAGGAAGAGTAGCTTGGAATAAGGGAAAGAAAAAGGAAAAGGATCGAATTATTGATGAAAAAGAGAAGAACAGAAGAATCAAAATAGGACAATCTAACAAAGGAAGAGTAGCTTGGAATAAGGGAAAGAAACACACTGCAGGTATTTTATCATTTTATTATTATTTATCCCTTTTTTCTTGTGTAACTAATTATTTTCAACCCTCTTGCAGAGACCCTTGAGCTCATCAGGATTAGAACAATAGAGGCTTTGAGTGACCCCAAGGTGAAGTCAAGTAAGACTCTTTGTTGTTGTAATAGTCTTCCTGTCATTCTTATCTTATCTATTGTCGCGCCCTATCTGTCATTTATTATGTTCCTATAAACTACAGGTCAAGATGAAGAAGATGTCTCATAAGCCCCATTCTCATAGGTAAACAATCCTCCTTCAATCTTAGGCTTTTTTTACAATCTTGTGTGAATATCAAATGAATGTAGCCAATGGCAATTCATTCTCCAATCTATTATCAAACTTCATGCAGCGAGAAAACCAAGGCACAGATGAGTTATGCGCACACGCTTTTTTGGCAAGAGCGGCTCAAGTTTCAGCCAAAACGGGGGAGGAAGCTAATTTTCCTCTTATGGGGACAAAACATAGCAAATGCAGCCATGAAAGGAGGGAGTGGTCAGGAAGAGTTAGATTGGGACAGCTATGACAAGATAAAAAAACAACTGCTGCTCTACCAAATTTCAGAGAGAGAGAAAAATGTAAGCCGGATGCGAATCGTTCAGTCATGGATAGAAAACATAGCCAAAGCAGCCAAGGAAGGAGGGAGTGGAGAACAAGAACTAGACTGGGATAGCTACGACAAGATTAGAGAAGAACTGTTTCTCCTCAAGCAGCTTCGGCGTTCTTCAGAGAAGGCAAAAGCCAAAGAGATGGCTAAAATTAAAGCTAAGAAAGAATCACAGATAAAAGCAATAAAAAGGGTAAGGCTTACTCAAAACAACAGAGAACTCCGAAGGAGGACTAAAGCAAGAAAGAATAAAAAGAGTCAACCATACAAAAATACAGTGCAAGACAAACATGCCTTGGAAGTTACTCCCAAATTCAAACTTGGCTCTAAATTAACTAAAGTAAGCATTCATCATTTCCTCGTTTATTTATTGTTTTTTATATGAATGTTACCTGTTGTATCAATTAAGAACAAGAGTAATGTAATTATCGGAGAAAGAGGAGATTACTATTAACTAAAGTGGCACTAATGTTGATATGTCTGTCGTTTTTGCTACTAATGACTATGTTTTCTTTTTCCTGTCTTCAGAATCATGTTAGTAACAACATCAGCAGTGAAGTAGCTGAAAAAGGAGACATTATGTATTCAAATTTTCCAACTCATGGTAAATTGGATTTAGAGCTTATAAGAGAGAAAATGAAGAAAAAAGTATCGCTTGCAGAACAGATCCAAGCTGCTAAACTCATGAAGGGGAAGCTCAACTCATAAGACATTTCTTGCATTCTAAGTTCTAACTAACTACTTATTATGTATGTATTTAGTTTGTATCTTGTGACTATTTAGTTGATGAGGTATATCTTGTGACTACATATGTACTTAAAATCTATTATGTTTGTGGAAAGTTTGGTCTTTTCTTTTACCTTCAAATGTTCTCTTATTTCTCTTATTGGCCAGAATACTCAAAATACTGTGGCTTATAAAATCTAGTTCTAACTTAGCCTCATTTCGTTATTGTTAGTTAATGCATGTTTCTTTTTGCTGTTGGGTGTATTTGATGCCTCACATTTGGCCATTTTCCCGCAATCTCGTGGCATTTTTGTTTTCCTCATCGGAGCTTGCAACAGAACACTAAACCATGCCTCTGTAAAAATAGTTGTGTTCCAGTTATTGAAGCAACATAGATGAAACACGAGTTATAATGGTGTATTGTAAAGTTCCATTCCGTGTGCATTTGACTGATTCTGACATTCCTACGATTTTCACTAGTCTTAGTGGACTTGAGAAAGACCTATAAAGCTCATTCTAAGTTTGAATAATATCCATTCGACTCTAAGGGATTTGACTAAACTTAATTTGACCGTAACTTATAATATTTTTAGGTGTAAACAAATGTTTGATGTATTTGCACTGCAAAACCAAGAAAGTAGTCATTGTAAAAAGGTGTAAACAAATGTTTGATGTATTTGCACTGCAAAACCAAGAAAGTAGTCATTGTAAAAACCTTTCTAGACCGCGAATGGTAGGGAAAAAACTCATTAAACCATGTTGTAACAATTACCTCAAGATAACTTTAGTTTTCTTCAAATAATTGTAAAGCATGATTAGTCTTATCATTTGCAAACTCTTCTTCTACGAATGCCCTTAAGAGACGAGCCACTAAAAAACTTGAGGTTGACTTTGGAGAAGGCGAGGGCATCAACACATGTCCTTTTAGCTAAACCATCCATCCATTCTAGAAGCCGAGCAGAAGGAAGCTCTGAATCAATCAAGTAACTTGAGACTTATTTAGTCGAGCAAGAGCCAATGCATTAGTCCTTTTAGGTCAACTTTTATATCTTTAGTTTCCCCCCTCTAAATAGTCCTCATGTGCCTATAAAAACTTTGAGCATCAATGGAATGGTCAAATGCATCCTTTCATCCTTTATGTTTTGTCATAATAACATTTTGGTTTTTTTTCTCTCTTCGAGTATTAATGGAATGACTATCAGGGTTGGTTGAAAATATACATGTTGAAAAAGTCTTACATCGATTAGTTTAGTGAAGGAAGAAGAAGTCCAAAGTTATATATAGGATTCAAGTTTTTCTTTACAAGATGCACCAGTCAAAAGCACTTTAAATTTGTATTTGACTTTCTTTGTTCTCTTATGTTCTTATAGTATATTAGAGTGTTGAGAGATGTAGTTAAATATTTGTTTTGGAGGGTGTGAATGTATTGGGGGTTTTTCATATAGTGTTATTCTCTTGTTGTCTATTGACCTGGTTTTGGAATTTCCACATTATATCCTTGTGTTGTTATTGTTGTTATTTTATTTCTCTTTTTTCTCTATATTTTATTTTTCTCAACAATGACCAGATACATTTTCAATGAAAATTTTGAGTATTAATGGAATCACCAAATGCATCCGCGCCAGAAACTTTGAGTAATAATGGAATGGCCAAATGCTTCCGCACCGGAAGCACGTTAACACAAAGGATGTTCTTACTTCATTTGTATGTTGGAAAGTTTGAGGATGTTTTTCATACATTATGAACTTTTTGATCTTAAAGACTAACATGTTTATACCTTCATCATTTTAGGATTCTTCGACTTCTTTGACTTTGAGTGCAAACCTTTTATTCTTCTTATCTTCTTCACTTTCAACAAAAGACGATTTAGTTCAATTTCATGTTTCTGCAATTTATCAAACAAAACAACAAATTCTTAGAAAACAAGTCTTTAGGCTGTCAATTGCGGTTTAAGCATCTGAAAACTTTGTTAATCGATTCCTCATTTTGAAAGTTGTACCCAAAATACCTAAGTGATTAAAAATATGAATGGACTATTTTTTTCATATCTTAAATATATTTTCTCAAACATATTCCTATTCCAATATTTTTTAATCTTTCTCACAACTTCTACTCCATTACATTCAAATTTAGCACATTTCTCAACTTCCACTTCACTACATTCAAGCCAAGATCACCCATCTCGACCTTTGGTAAGTTTTTCATTTCCTAACTTTTTTATTTATTTGTGATTCATGCATTTCCTATATAGGTTATAATTATGCTACATTAGGTTACATGCAATAGAGTTATATTTGTTTTGTTCTAAATTGGATTTGGTAGAAACTTTGAACATTTGAGACATAAGAACGCTATGTTTCTATTTATATTTTGTGTTCGGGCAGTCTGGAGTTTTAAATCCAAACCCATCGTTCAAATAGAAAAATCCAAATTATCTATTTTTGATTTTGTTTTTTTTTTAGTTTGGATGGTTAATACATTTGTCCGAATTTTGAATTATGGATTCACCCTCGATAAATACATACAATATTGCTCTATGAATTTGCCTGGAGAATGAAATTCAGATTTTAATAAGGTATATGTGAAGATTGTAATTAGACATGACATGTTTTTGACAAATATGAATTGAGTATATGCTAAAGAGAATTGTTGTATAATAGGTGCTCCCGGATTTCAATCTCCAAACTATGTAAAGGAAATTTTGGATTTACATTTTATGTGTGATGACTATATAGAGTGGAGTGAACACCACGTTTGTTTGAACCCTTCACCACCATTATTTAAACCCTTCACACTTGATTTGTTTGTACTTACAAGTTCTTTACTCTATCTACTCTTCAAAACTTTATTAGTACTTTTATCGCTAACAAACTCAATCGTGCCTTTCATCTTCCCAACCCAAAAAACTTCCTTCTCCGATTCATCAAATCGACTTCATCGGTAATGAAAGTGGATTTTTCGAAAAGGAATCCTCCGACCAGGTGATTTTGACATGCGTTGGAACTGTAAGGACAATGAAAACTAAGGCTGCTACTTAAAGGGCTAAGATTGTTGTTGAGGAGAAGGCAAAGAAATATGACAAAAAGGATGGAGAAAATGGATTAATAACTCCAAATAAAGGTAGTGGTATAGATATGGAGAAATATTCTTAGACTTAATCTCTGCGTGGGAACATTGAACATTCTCCAGAGCAAAATTATAAACCTTACCACTACTTGATAGGAAGTTTTCCTATCAAAGCTATAAAATTAGGATTTCTAAACTAAAAGGGGATCAACATTAAATTGATTAAATAAAAATAAAGGAAGATAAAAGACTTTTCATTTGATTTCTTGATACCTAATGTCCTTACGAGATTACATTATATAATACTAATGTATTTGGTCAATTTATAGTCTAAATATATTGATTAAGGTATTATTAATAATGGATTACAAACATAAAAGTCCACAGCCCAAATACTCAGAGTCCAACTAAAATAGCTATTCAAATTGACTAAAAGTACTAGATAAACTTAAATATATAAAAGCAAGAGATCCACCACCTTATTAAACTGAAAATTTGGGACATCTTTTAGATGGAGCAAGAGATCTGCCATATCGACTTGTACCGTAAAGACATTGTCTTGGATTAAGTGCTCGAGTCCCAGAGCACTTTAAGTACGTCATGAGAGTTGGGATTGGCAAGCAAATAAATGACTCCATTCAACTTAGAAAGACTTACCTCATTGCATACATTGTGAGACATGTCACCAATTATTTTTGAAAGCATCTTCGTAATAATTGGCGACATGATAATTTCCCAACATAGCTGAAGGACACGACAAGAACCCTCAACAAAAATCGTTCTAATATCCGGACAATCATCGACATGGAACCTTTCTAACAAAAAGATTATGTTAGCAATCAATGTATCCTTATCAACAGTTCCAATCACAATCTCAGTAGAATGCATTTCCTTAATTGAAACATCTCCAGTCTAAATTCATGAACTTCTTTTTTTGCATCTTTTACCTCAGAATCAACATCAGAAACAGTAAACTCAGGCCTAAAATCACAAAATACACCACCAAAAAGACCTCTAACTTCACTTTTAACAAAAGCAATAGGAAGTTGATGATAAAAATAGTGAGCAAAAATAATAATTAAAAACTTTGACAGCTGTGGGATTTGAACCCACGCCCTTTCGGACTAGAGCCTGATTCTAGCGCCTTAGACCACTCGGCCAAGCTGTCTAAGATGTTTGGATTAATTAATGTTGAAGATCTTCTATTAAACTTTAAAATTGTATAAGTTCAACATCTAATCACATAAGTATTCGGTACACTTTAATTTTATTATATTTATAATTATGTAAGAAAAAACTTTTTTGAATGAAAAAGGCTAAGGTTAGATGACATAAGTAAGGTGACAATAATATTGCATTTTATACGGGATGATCAAATTCAAATGTGCTAGAAATATGATTACCATATTGAAGGATGAAAAAAGTTGGTTAAATCCTACCTGCTCACGTTGTCAAGTATTTCACTTAAATTTTTTGTTTAGCATGGGATGTTCAAGATTAAAACTTGATTTATATTGTTCCTCCTCTGGTTGATGATTCCATGAATGCTCTATTCACAACTATTCCCTCCACATAAGAGATCATTGTCGGAGTTTTTAGCCTTAAAAAGGAAAGTGTCCTGGACCCAGTGGTTTCGATGGAGTATTTTTTTCAAACCTATTGAAATATAACTCAAAATGACGTATGCAAAGCTATGTGGAAGTTTTTAAACTATGGATGAATACTCCCCCACTTCAATGTAAATATCATTATTCTTCTTCCTAAGACTAGTGTTGCTAACTCCATGGATATGTTTAGGCTCATTGCCTTAAGCTAATTTCAAAT
Source organism: Vicia sativa (assembly GCA_021764765.1). Classification (NCBI taxonomy): domain Eukaryota; kingdom Viridiplantae; phylum Streptophyta; class Magnoliopsida; order Fabales; family Fabaceae; genus Vicia; species Vicia sativa. The sequence goes on from CM038795.1 coordinate 65,567,264, forward strand.
CCAAGCTCATTTTCAAAATTATTGCAAGCAGGCTTGCTAGACTCATGTTATTCTTGGTTTCTAAGGAGTGTAAGAGATTCATATCAAGAATTACATTTGTATGGCATTTAAGGCTATTAATATTCTTGACCAAAAGACTTAAGGAGACATGTTGTTATCAAAGTGGACATCAATAAGGCATTTGTTACCATTAGTTTGGAGTTTCTCATCAAAGTTCTAAGGCAACATGCATGAATTTAACCATAGGTTTTGTCATTGGATACATACATTTTAGAATCTGCCAAAATGTCTATTTTTCTTAATGGTTCTCTCCATGAATATTTTCTTGTAAGGGATGTGTTAGACAAGGAGGCTCATTGTCTCAACTCCTTTTTTATCTTGTTGAGGAAGTTTTCAAACATAGTATCTCAAAGCAGGTCAATAAAAGTGCTCTATGAAGCTGAGAAAAACACAATAAGGAGGATGAATTGTGTTAACTTTTTCTTATTTATTTATTTTTTTTTTTGACATGCTCATATCAGATTTTAAATACAAGATCAAAATCTGATTCAAAGTCCGGTGAGTAGTAGCAGATAAAAACAATTCAGAGATAGAGAAGAGGGAAATAGAGACACAAACAATTATCATGGTTTCTTCCATAACTTAGGAGTAATCTAGCCCCCTTGCAATTCTAAGGGGTTTCCAATATAATCAAATCTGATTACAAATTGCTCAAGCACACAAGCAAGAGATTTCCAATACTTAAACAATAATGCTCAAGAACACAAGCAAGAGATTTCCAATGCTCAAACACACAATCAACATACTTATAAATTCTCAAGCACATAGACAAGAGACTTCAATCTCTCAAGCACACAAGCAAGAAAATTTTGACTCTTAAAAACAGTTAAGAGAATGTGATAAACTACACTTAATATACAATTAGAGGTGTAGACAAAATACAACATAAAAAACTTTAAGACTCAAGAACTTCTAAAAATATACAATTGGTAAGAAGTTCTAAGTTTCGCTTGTGTTATAGATTTGACAGAGTAACAACTATGTGATTGTCAAGGCGCATTGTTGTGTAGTTTCTCCAAGTCTTCAGCTCCATTTATGGAGAACCAACAAATAGACGTTGAGAAAACTTCTTGCACGAGCGAGTCTTAGAGAGAAGCACCAACATACATTTTGGAAAGCTGCTTGATATGATTAATGTCGTTTTAATGCCATTTGAAACTCCTTTTCTCCAAAAGGAATTATCAGTTTCAATTCCTAAGTCTTTTGCAAAGTTTTCACGTGATCAAAAGAAGACAAATTGACCTTAGTATCTAATAGTGACATGTCATACTTTTCTTGGTTCTTGAGTTTGACTGTCTTCAGGTTGTGATACTTCAGTTAGATTTTGATCCTTCAGACTTTGGGTCATCATAGGTTGAATTTGATCTTCATAAGTTGACCTGATCAAAGTTTAGAATCTTCAAGTTCTAATCATCAGAAGATAACTTGGTCGGAGTTTGCCATCTCTAAATTATGATCATCAGAAAATGATTTGATCAAAGTTTAGAATCTTCAGGTCCCGATAGGTCCCGATCATCATAAGATGACATGATCAAAAGTTGATTCTTCAGAGTCTGATCTTCAAAAATATGCATCTTTAGAGCTTTTCTTTTGATATTCAGTGCAGTATCAGAAGTGATTTTTAATCAATATATTAATCTATGTACCTGCACACTTGAATACACTTTAATATATTCAATTGTTCTTTAAATACTTTGTTATCACCAAAATTTTATGGACATGATAAAAACTAATTTTGTTCCAACACTAACATCTATGTAGGATACTAATCTAGTAGACATACCTTCTTATATATTATTTGTGGATGATTTCCTAACTATCTGTAAAGGGAAATCATCGTATCATTACGTTGAGGCAGTTGTTCTCCAAATATTCCAAAGCTTATGTTTAAGTCTTTAGCACATCCAAATCAACTTTCTTCTCGAGAGCTATGTGACAAAGAAGATCCAATCACATCATTAACCTTGCTGGTTTTTCCAAAGGAACCATGCCCTTTCAGTACCGTGGAGTTCCCATTTTTAAAGAAAGAGTTAAAGCTTCTTATCTTTAAGCCTTATCAAATAATATGATTTCCAAAATGACCTCTTGGAAGGGCTTTGTTCTCTCTTTTGAATACAAAATCCTCCTGGTCAAGACTATCATCCAAAGTATGTTATCCCACTTCATTGCAATTTACTCTTGGCCCGTTTCTTTAGTTAGGGATAATGTCATATATAGGAAACTTGTTACAGTTGCTTATAAAAAAGTTTGTCAACCTAAGGCATACATTGGTTTAGGGTTGAGGTATATTCTTTTTCTTAATGATGCAACAAAACTCAAACTTGGTTAGGATAAGATGAGGAATGACGAACCTTGGGCTAAAGTGATGAAATCTAGAGTTCTTAGGAAGCATGGTGCAATTAATCATCACATATATTCAACTCCATGGTAATGCATAAAACTTGAATACATGTTCTTTCTGTCTAAGACATCTTGTTGCTTGGAAATGGAAAATCTATCAAGTTTTAGAAGGATTATTGGTGTGGATATCCTCTATTGCAAGAAACATGTAACTCCAGTATTGAAGCTAATGGTATTGATTCAAATTCTCATGTCTCCAATATCTGGTAGGATGGTATCTGGTCCTTCCCTGAATCATGGCTTGATATTTTTCCCTTAATTAATTAATAAATTTTCCACATGAGTCCTTCTTCTCATGACAATGATAAAATTGTTTGATCTAGCTAGCTCTTCATCTGGCAGTCTTACTCTCAAATATGCTTAAATAATCAAGTTTTCCCCTTTTACTAAGCTTGATTGGGTCAATTTCATTTAGAATCTGGATCTTCCTCCATCAAAATTATTCATGGTTTGACGCCTCATGCATGACAAGATGTCTACTAATGAGATTATTCAAGCTAGAGGTTGCACCTTGGTCTCTAGATGTAGAGCTTGTAAATGTTCTACTGAAACTTCCATTCACACTTTCTTTCAATGTTCTTTTGCTTCCAAGCTTTGGCATTAGCTCGGAAAATATCTCAATTCCTCTCTTTTGACATAAAAACTTAGGTCCCCTCAAAGTTCCTTGATCATATGGAAACTATTATTTTCACCATTTCCTCAATTTGAAGTATTAGAAACTTGGCTAAACATCAAAACAAGGTTCCTCATCTTCATTAAAAATCTATAATATCATTGCTCAAATTATAATGTTTAGTAAAAATACTTTGCTCTTGTTATCTTCTTTTATGATGGATTCTCAAAACCTAGTGAACATCCATCCGCCTCGTCCTCCCATGGTGAAAGAGGTTCTTTGACAGCCTCCAACTTGAATTTGATTCAAGTGTAATTGTGATGGCACCCTTACTCAATAATCTAGTGGTTGAAGGGGGCATCGTTAGAGATTTCAAAGGTAACTTTCTACTTTCACTGGCAGATCCGACTCTTAGTACCACTTCCTTACATGTTGAATTTTCTAAAATCTTTAGAGTCTAAGCTACGGATCTAGAGTAATTTTTTTCTAGTAGTTCAAGCTTTTTCAAAGAACATCACGGTGCCTTGGAACTTAGAAACTGTTGGAGTCATTGTAAAAATATCATTGCAAATATGTCTTTTGTATCGATAAGAGAATTCTTATAAAAATTAATTATAAAATTTAAAAATATATTTAAATAAATAACTTTTATAGCATAGAGTTCATAGGGAATGAGGCCCTATTGATTCAAAGCTCGTGAATTGATGTATGATCACTTACAAGATATTGTTCTTGCCAAGAATCAAACTTGATATTTCTCGAATATCGTCCTTTACAAGAATTCTTTATCACTGAAGCCAAAATGTTTGGTTCAAAGATATCATAATTTGTTAGTGATAATAACTCTTTTTATAAAAATATTTAAAATACAAAACTCAATCATTTAATAACAATTATACAAAATCAATAATATTAATTACATATTAAAAGAATTAACATTTACGAAATATCATAACACAAAAACTTAATTCGATTTTATTTATTAAAAAAGTAGTCCACCCTAGTTCTATGGGATGAGACCAAAAACCATTGAATTGAATGAGAGATTAGTCTTTAGATATGTCCTACATACTCTTATTTATAGGGAATCGTTTCTCCCACCTAAGTGGTGGAGAAGCATCTAAAATTTAAAAATGGTCCTCAAATTTTAGATATTCTTTTTTCACACCAAAATACGTCATAAGTGAGTCTCACCCGCTTTCCTCCCCTAAAATTTAGTCTGGAGATACACTTTCAGATTCACCCTATACGCGCCTCAAGCATTCCTAATTTAGGCACAATCATTTTGAGATAAATTGATCCGAAGATACATCTTCGTATTTACCCCAAAAAGATACATAAATTTTTTAGAGATGCATTGATATAGCTGACGATGTATTATAGCTATACTGTCATATTAATTTTTTTATAAATTAAACCATACACTTTTAATTAATAAGAAAATGATATTTATATAATGAATAAAGCTGGAATCCATAATGAAGTCAAAATAAATTACAAACGATAATTATGCTCCTAATATAAATACCATATACTACTGTGTATAGAGAAACCACCCCATATTTCTATGTTGCCTCTTGTATTACAATGTCGTTCGTGCCTCGTCAAGAATGACATCTACAACGTTCCTCACCTCAGAGCCTTTTGGAAAGACTCCCCTGTTTATACCTGTCGGTACAATATCCATGATACGTCAGCCTCTAGGCAACACATCAAAAAAATTATTTACCCTAGCGTACTCCTTCTATAATATCTCTTGACGAGCTGAAATAGGTGGATCTCTCACAATATCCAATGTCATATAAGGATGTAATTCCCTGAAATATCATTGGATATAACCATATGCAACACTTCATTAATTAAGAACTATCATACTCCGTGCCTCATCCACTACCAGACGATTAAGAAAATCATCATACATGGCATCTACATCTATGCAGGACATTATGGAAAAAGCATAATCAAAGGGGTCTCTCGAAACAAACTACATGTATCTGAACTGCCACATGACGCCTTCAGGCAGATGTAGATACATTAGGCGTGACATGTAAACCAAATATCCAAAGTATAAGGCTATATCGTCCAAGAGACGCGTTTGAGGATAATTGATGTATGCATGAAAGTGTATATCTTCTACTATCTAGCGGTCAATATATACTCTAAAGGGATCTAAAGCCTAATTCCCTATGACCTGGAAGAATGCAGAAGCACATCACATATCTTTAGTGTAGGTTGGAACATATGACCAACCCGCTATGTGTGAAAAATGATGGAAGATCCTAGCCTTAAAATGACACATATGAATTATTAATAATGGTGTTACATAAGTGTTATGAAAATAATACACAAACATGAAAAAATGCAAATATATTATTGTCAATAATATGCAACTAGTTGTTATCTGTTTTATCTTCCACATACAACCTCCGATTAACTTGGATTATGGGTAGACCAAACAAGTGACCTCTCAATTGTACTCATGACTCCACTTCAAGTCAACTAAGTATCTCTGATAAACCAAATCCACATAAATGGAACACTTTTCAACATAAATGTATGTGTCGACCAAATACAACATGTATGCTTTCAATGAGTATGCTCTATAACCTGCTCATCTTCACCAACAACCCGCTCAGCCTCATGCAATAGTTATGTATACAATCTCTCAAAGGAATCAAAACCTAGCATGACACCCTTAGGTGGCTTCTCACTCCTGGAATCCTTTGATTCAACTCCCAAGTATGTCACAATGGTCTCCACTACATCATCTTTGATAATCCTATTATGGTCTTATAGTCTCCCCTTAATCGAAAGATGCAACATGCAATGTCATTTAGTGTGATGGACATCTCACAATGTGGAAGATGAAAAGATGAAGTCTTAAAGTTCCATTTATTTACAAACATTGACATCATATAATTAATAAAAATATAATTAGTCATGCACAAGTCTCGCAGCTCAGATATCTGCATCACATCCTAAAACCCATGCTCAGTAGGTTGCGGCATACCTGCAGTTTTTTCGACCATGGTTGATGCATTTTAAAGCATCACCGTGTTTAGAAAAATAAATCATCATAAAAAAATTCGAATATTATAACAAATGTGTTTCAAAGAATGAATATAACTAAATTTTACCTCTTTGTCTCACACACGCCTTACAACATGGTGTGGATATAGAGGGAATAACAATAAGTCGAATGGGCCTCCTCCAAAACCATGGGGGTGCCTCAATATGTATCGGTGGGACTTTCGAGTTATCAGGAGGTGACACCTACCTCCAACAGGAAGATGAAGGCGAAAATGTAAGAGCTCTAAAAGTTGATGCATCCACATAAACAGAACTAGAATCGATCGTTGCCTGCGATAATTAAGCTCTTACCCCCAGAACTAATGCATGTTGCACAACTCTGCTGTGATTCATTCTATCTTGGTAATCAACCATAATACTTATAATTAAACCACACAAGAATTATACATATAGAACACAATAAAATAAAACCAAATAACACAAGCACACAATATGTGGAAATACATTTTCAAATTTTGTAAATCAAAATGTTGAAAAAATTCTATGCTTTTCTGCAATATCTTACAACTTATAGAGGTAAGAAAAATAATATAATTACAATTGAATCCAACATTAAAAAAAACATTGGTTATTTATACTACATGTCAAACACATTGCTCATTCAATTAACATATCTAAATTACACCTATTACATAAATTAGTGTCCAATTTCTACAAATATATATAAAAATAAAAAGCATAGAGAATTAAAAAATTTACCAAATGTGAGTTTAATATTGAGATCTTTGATCGATTGAATATTGATGGTATAAATTGAACATGAATTGCATGAGTTTTAGAGTTCGTAAGTTAAGAGAATTTAAGAGTTGAAAGATTTTGAGAGTTTGAGAGTTAAAATACAATACAAATAAAATGAAGAATGAAAAGAGACTCGGACACGTATTTGATTAAAAAAATATCTGAATATGCATCTTAATAAATTATACTAAAATGTGTTTCCATATTATTTTTAACATAGTCTTAAAGTCTAATTCAAAAACAAATGTGAATGGAATACTCCAAAAATACATTTCAAATTTTAAAGATATATTTGGTTTTTCACTAGAATGAAGAGCAATGATTGACGGTAAGGATGTTAATTTGCACCTGTTAGTGGAGATTTTCGCGGAGATTTTCTGTTTGGGGTCGCAAAGATGAAAATTTCCCCCCTCGAAGATGGGGATGAGGGATAAAGTTCCTCCGAAGCACTTTGGAGATGGGAATGACGAACTTATCCCTTGCCCGTGGAATCCCAGCCCCGCACTATAATTTCGTAATATTGTTAATTAATATATAGTTTAACTTTTTTAAATAGGTTTATTTATCATTTCAAATAATTTGTTAGTAAAAGAGAGAGAAGTCTAAATGACTATTTTAATTTTTTAAAGTTTGAAAATTGTGTTCATGAATCACAAGACTAAATATTGTTAAAACTATATTTTTATCGTAGATGATTAATTTACTAATTTATTGTTGTTAGTTTTTGAATTTTCTATTAAATTAGTTAAAAATAAAGGTTATTACCACTTTACCCCCTATCATATAGGTCATTTTTGGTTTACCCTCTGTAAAAAAAATTCTTTCAAAAACAACTTTGTCATTTCAAAAAACTAACAATTTAGTCTCTAAAATCAAATTTGCAGGTAAATCCGAAACAAAATTCACAGGAAACCTGCAGATTTTGACTCTAGTGACTAAATTGTTAGTTTTTTGAAACGACAAGGTCATTTTTGAAAGAAAAAAAATTACAGGGGGTTAAACCAGAAATGACCTATATGACAGAGGGTAAAATGGTAATAACTTTAAAAATAATAAATAAGTTATCCACAAAAATCGTAGGAACCGTGGGAATCCGTAGAAATGGAGATGAGGGACGAAATCCCCCGTAGCGGAGACCCAAAATAGGGATGAAGAATAAATTCGATGGCGAAGATTCAAATGAGAATGTAACTCCCCTCCCGCTCCGTCTCATTGACATCCCTATTTACGGGAAAAAACAATTTTCCCCTCGTAAGAATATCATATGCACGCATGTCTTTAACGACCACGTATCATCTAAATCATATTAAAAATCTTTAATTTATTGTATTCCCTCCATTCCAAAATAAATGTCCTAAAATGCTTGTCACTTTAGATTATCAATACAATTTTGTATATTATAATTTATTAATCTGTGTGAAATGACCTATTATAATAAATAATATAAAACAGAGAAAATATAACATAATAAATTAATATATTTCCATTAAATAATTTTTTTACGCATCACATCTCCATTAAAAAATGCATAAAAACTAAAGATAGCAATATTTATTAAGATATTTTTCACAACTATAAAAGTTATTACTGGTTAATATTTTTAAAATTATATTAACTAATAGTATATTTAATTAAAACGTTTTCACAACAAAAAAATGCCACAGCACATTTAATTTTAATATTTAATCCAATTTTAAAACCATTAAAAAACTTCTGCTTAAAAAAGGAAAAACAATTCTAGTGGTTTCTATATTTGATTAGGGAGTAATTGTAAAATGTTTGATTTTATTCTAAAATTTGTTATTAAAATTTATTCTACTAAACACAATTTTGTCAAAATCAATTTTATCTACCACCGAACGCTATGTTGTCAAAATCAATTTTATCTACCACCAAACGCTATGTTGTAGATAGTTAAACTATATATAATTTATCGTATCCGTTCCAAATTTCCTTGCTTTGCCTCTAATGGTCGTCTAGTATTTTTTACCCAGCCACCCAGCAGGTTCTAAATCTGGTGTTGAGGGCTGCTTGCTCCCTAGTTACCACCCAAAGAAAAGTTGTGTATATAACATTCCTCTACATCATATGCGCTACCTTCCTTATTTACATTAGTGTATTGGTATCAAATGCAAAAACTGAATTACTAAAGGATCTGAGTAGGCCTCAAATAACTATATATACAATATGATGACTTATGTGATACCCTTCAAGATTTATTTTCTTCTCCAGCAGCAGATTCTTCCTGACAAACCTGTTTCTCAGTAAATATGGGTGGATTGGTCGTTGATCCTTGTATCTGCTAGTTAAACCAAAAAATTAGACTAGCATCAGAAAACAACTATCTAGTTCATTAAAGCACTCATGCAATTTCATAAATCAGGAATGCATACCATGGAGCTGGATTTTAAAGGATCACTTAGAGGCAACATTGATGAATCTGAGGGCCTATGAAACAGCAAGTGAGCTATAGACCTATCAATGGGATTTGTAGTAGTTTCCATGTTCACAAATCCCGTACACCTGTTATACAAATAGGTGTCATTATTATATTAACAAAAATGATAAATAGACACCATTTTTGTATATGTAATTGAATATTAGACGCTGAGCTTTGTTCGTGTATGAAAAATTAATATTGTTTGGCTAAGTTTTGTAAATCAGTTCTCAGACAGACTTTTGTTAATCCAAATCATCAATATTTTACTTTTCACTGTCTGTCAAAATGAACTTCTACAAAAGCTGAACATGAAACTACTCACTCAATATTATGGGCTCGTTTGTTTTAGTTTTTTTTTTCTTAAATAATTTTTATAGTGTTACATAATTGTGTGAAAAAAAATTACAAATACAACTTTTGAAACAATGATTTTTGTAGTTGTTAACGTCAAAATTAGTTTTTTCTATTAGAAAAAACTAATATAAAAAACTTATAATATTTTGAAAAACGATTTTATAAAATCCATTTTTGAAAATACAAAGAAAAAATCTATTTTTTAAAGTTAAAACAGACAGGCCCTATGTTATATCAGCGTTTCGATGTTGTTAAAAGACTAAATAGTTGTAGAATGCCCGAGTAGGATTCCAGTGAGGTTCTCAATGTTGTTAAAAGACTAAATAGTTGTAGAATGCCTGAGTAGGATTCCAGTGAAGTTTTCAATGTTGTTAAAAGACTGAATAGTTGTAGAATAGGATTCCAGTGAAGTGATTTGTTTACGTAGGCATAAAAGTACATTAAATGTGACTTTTGGTTCATAAGTAAATGAATGTGATTTCTTATTCACATTATTAGCTATTGATCACCTAGGTGCGTGAATAATTTTACATATTCCAATGTATGTATTTTATAATTCCAGCAGATGTGTCAATGGTTGTTGATTACTAACTAAGAAAATAAAAAACAAATGAATGAAGTTAGCATACCTGTGAGTCATTACTCCTTTAGATGCTTCAACATCATCGTCGCCCATTAAAGAACTTGCATTGGCATCAATATGTCTTTGGTCAGCACTTCTGGCTAAGCGGTACAGGCTGTCCTTTATGCATAGTTTGATTTTAACGTCCAACTGCAATCATGGAAACATGTTTACAAAAGCACATTATAAATTTATAACCAACTGAGCAAAGAAAAATTCAGGCTTCAGAAATGCGAATGGGTGTTACTAAAGGCAGATTATGGCGGCCATCCATATAAACAGTGTTGTGGCCTATGGGATTAACATTATGGATATAGTAAGTGCCAGCTTCTGGCAGCTGGCAAGATCCGCCATGCTATAACGCCCTGGCAGAAATTTAACAATATTGGTAGATAATAACCTTAACATGAATGGCCGACATCTCTAAAACTAGAAAAAAGTATAGTTATAGTAAGTTTATTTGAAGAAAGTAAATAGATGCCTAACATGTTGTGTTTTGGGAGCACCATATTTACAACACATTCATATGGTAGGCAGAATGAGAGAATTAATGTTAACAGTCTCAAAATGAATATTAATCATCTTGAAGAAACTGAAATCAGTCAGATGCATGACATGTTAGTTTAGACATCAGTGTCCAAGAGACATGGATAAGGAACACAGGATCAAATAATAACATCACAAAAGACTTCAATACCTGATCTAGGACATGTTGCAACTGGCGAAAGCTAGCTGCTTCATGCGACATTCCATCCAACGCAGAGCTCATTGAAGAACTTTCCTGCACATTTGATGACTCTGTTTCTGGTGAAAATCCTATGCTAACTTCTCCGACTTCACTCTGGCCTTCTTTCACATTTTCAAACTGACGTCCTACCTTCTGAGCTGAACCTGGACTTTTGAATTGCATAGGATTTTGCAAATTTTCACTTTTGAAATCCCTACTCGTAAGTTTTGCTTCATTGTAAAGATATTGATTTTCTTCCTTATAAATTGTTTTCAAGGACGTAGCTTCCAAAGGATTACCATGAGAACTCTCCATGATTAATGCATATGATGGATATTCATCGTGTTCAGACCTTGATCCAGACGAGGAAGGAAGGAGGGGTGTATAATTTGAAGTATGGCTGCAATCTCGGTGCATTGAAGGAGTTTGCATCTGTACACAACCCAAAGAATCAGAATCCATGTTTGGTCTTTGTTTGTGAATGCTATTATGGGAAGTGACCTCACTAGAAGAGGCTCCATATGGTTGCTTCAGATTTGCATGTTGCTCCTCGTGGGTAAACGGATGATCAGAATCACCATCTTTTAGACAGCTATTTTTTCTCTTTCCCGCTGATTCCTTTACCAGTTGCCCTTGTATCTGCCAAACAACAAGGCTGCTCATAATATGAAATTCAAGAGACAGTTTCTTTCTATTTATAAGTACACCTGAATTAAATAGACTGGCCAGTCAGATTAATTCACTTTTATACCATTTATAACATATAAACTATATTTTAGAGTAATTTACACTTAAGACTAGATTTCATATTTCCTATGTTTCCTTATTTAATTATGATTAGAAGTGATATATAAGTATAAAAGATAGACTATTGTCTTATCTTCATAACATCACTTTTATCTTCCTTTTCCTCTTCATATAGACCTCCTCCATCTAAGCCTCTATAACATCAAAAATAATAATTCTACAATACATAACCTCTGATATCATCTGTTATATCATTGAAATGTGAAACACAAACAAGTCATATGTCTGCTGTTAAACTCGGCCGGAACGGCCGAGATCTCGGCGCAGAACGGCACAGTGGAGGAAAGCGCGTCAGCCTGGGTCAAAACGGCGCGAATGGGCGACGCGGATGGAACGGCCGAAAAATCGCGAACGGAACCGGCGTGGAACGGCGGTGAAACGGTCTGGAACGGCCGTTTTTCCGGTGTGTACTCTTTTTTTACAGTTGGATGGGGCAAGTTTGTCTTTTTCAACTTTAAAAAAACCCTAATTTGTCATTTTCCAAATTTCCTTTTTTAACCCTCTCTCTTTCTTTATTGCACTTTTTTAAAATTAATTTTCTCTTTCTGCTCTCACGTACAACCCTTCCTTCCTCTCTTTTCTCACTTTGGTCGCATACCCTTCTCTCTTCTCTCAACGGCGCTCTTCTCTCTTTCACAGGTTCAATTTTTTTTCTTCCTTCTTCCTTTCTTCTCTCAACGGCGCTCTTCTCTCTTTCACAGGTTCATTTTTTTTCTTCCTTCTTCCTTTCTTCTCTCTTCTGTTTTGTTTCTTTCTTTGGTCATTGTTCATCAAATATTTTATTGTTTCATTATTTATTTATTTATGTTTCTTTACTTCTCCAATTTTTCGGACAACTATGACTATACCTCCTGATTCCCAACCATCGAGATGGAATAGTTTAGAGTATAAGACGTTGCACGATTTGGTCTTCATCACGTATAACCTAAACTTTAAAGAACGCTATGAAAGTGATGATGTGATTGATCCTATAGTTATGGATGATATTGATACTAGTAATGAGTGGTTATTGGGAGATGAAGTTGATGAAGAAGAACCTCAATCAAATTTAGTGGATGGTGATGATTTATCTGGGTTAGATGTTGATATTGAGGAGGATGAAGAGAAATTAGAGGATAAAGAGAAAGTAGAGAAAGACAAATCTAGTGGTGGAGAAAGTGATGATGAAGATTTGAATTAAGTGTTTGTTTTTTTATTAATTTATTGACATTTGAAAGTGTGTTTTGTTTAAGACTTATGATTTTTATTTTTACTTATGAGTGAATGCTTCATGAATTTTGAATACATTAGTATCCGCGTCACCGAAATAACGCCCGTTCTGTTCCGCGTTTCCGTTCCGTTCCAATTTTTTGGATGGCCGCGCCGCGCCGTAATCCGAGTTTAACAACAGAAATCATGAATTGTTTATTCAAATTACACTATGCCACAACACTACAGCCACTATTGCCAGCACATTGTACTAAATCTTTTATCACGGAACAATAGTGGTTTGTTCCAATTCAGCTATGCTATAGCCTCGCCATTGCTACTATTTGACAACATTAGGTCGAATGTGTTCACCATAGATGCATGTGATGCTAGAATTCAATCTATAAATTCAAAGGCATCAACAATTTTAACAAGTTTAGAGACAGTTCTTAAACTTATGAGACACATTTGATGGGTGCATATCACAGAGCAATAGTGGTTTGTTCAAATCTATGCAATGGTGGGTCATTGCTACTATTTAACAACATTGATTAGGTCTAATGCCTTCACTGTAGCATACAACCAGAATTCAATCTATAAATTCAAAGAGCTTAGAAACAGATTTAAATTTATTATGCAATAAGTTTATGAGGTTCATTTGGTGGGTGCACGTGTTTCAAAAGAATCCCGCACAAACTGCGGCTACGTATTTTAAAATTGAGATATGCAGAATCCAAATTAAAATTTGAATCTTTTAAATAAAACATGGGATAGCCAACCTTTTGTTCAGGCATCAAGTCATCTGTAATACCCGACTTCACGTCTGATTCCCCAAATGTTGATAATGAAGTAGGAACTGCGTCAAGATCAACCTCCATTTCACACCTCAGTTTTATATCAACAGGAGATGGTTTTTTGTCACAATCAAGAATTGGCAGACCTTCAATATTGTCCTTCAGATCCATATTATAATCTGATTCTGATATACTTTTCAGTGGACTTGTATCAGCAGGTGAAAACTTGAAGTCAGATTTCAGGGCATCGCCATCAGGTCCTTCAGTTCCATGTGATGATGAGAGCCAGCAGAATTCATCTTCATTACTGAGGCTCCCCATTCCAAAAGTCGAGTCATAATTTCTGAAATTTTAAAAACTAGTATTCAGGTATTTATGGTAATCATAATGAATTGACTAGTAACTCAAACAAACAAAAAAGACGAAAAACTTCTGTCACGGGAGAGTTTCTTACAACATCATTCTATCAACATCTTCAAAGTTGTCTATATCAAGCCATCTATCAGTATCAAGAAAGCTAAGCTCGTTGTCGGGTTGAGACATATGGTTAATTGAATATTGAGACACACTATCATCCTCCATCAAACTCTTGTTTCCTAAAATACTATCATTTGCACAAAGCTCACAACTGCTAGAATCTATATTGCTGCCCTTGAAACAACGTTCAGACATACTCGGCCTTTTCTGTTCTTTGCTTGAGTCACAATTACACGGAGAAAACAGATCTTCAGGTTTGCAAGACCATGAACCCTTTTCCACCATTCTTTCTTTCTGGTTCTGATTTGGGAGCATTGCTCTTCACCTGGAGTACAATAGCTCCTCAGGTAATCGGCAGTTTAATGTTACTTTTGATACTATCAGATTGTATTGCAAACTGGTCCTTAAGTTTGTCATCAAATTCATCCAACACATTACCTTGAAGCTGTAACACCAAAACAGTTTAGAAAAGTACTTGCAATAATTAGCATCAAGAACATAATAAATCCACGGAAACATATCATCAAAATTAAACATGATCACCAAATAATTAAATAAATAAATAATTGAAACATCAAGTATAACCCTAAAAATAAAAACAAAGCACAGGAAAATTACAGATAGAAACATAGAAAGTTGAAGATCTAGAACGCAAAAGTGCAATCAGTCTGACTCAGAAGAAGAAGAAACGAACCTGTCATTAGAAGTAGGTTATTAATGTAATTTTACAGTGAAATTAGAGAGATGATTTGATTTTGTACCGAGACTGGTTCTCGTTGTGATGAGTTTCTAGATGATTCTTATTCCGTGGAAGCAGAATTTTAATTTTGTTTTGTAATTATTGATTGATTAATGGGTTTTATTTAACTAAGAAAGTTGTTTTTGAAAGGTATGAAGGTGGAAACGACGCGTGGATACGAGAAATCGTGGTTCGTGGATGGGAATAAGCACTCAGATCCGATCAGTTGCGGCGTTTTTATTCGTCCACATAGCCCTTTTATTATGGTGATTTTGACAGTTCAAGGGACCACTATGCCGCACCCTACCTCCTACTTCTGCAACCTTTTCATTTTTTAACGAGGAATAGTGGGATACCCCAAAATTATAAAAAGACAAAATTATTCAAATTCAACAAATTTTCAAAGATCTTAAATTTTCTTGTACCACAAAAAATTTGAAGTTTTCAGTGTGAAATCGAAAATTTATTTAACAAATACGAAATTTACGGTATATGTGAAATTTTCGATATATTTGAATCGGAAATTTTAAAATTTTTGGATCTTAACAGCGTGTAGCGGAATATTTTCTAATTTTTTAATGTTTTAGTGAGCATTAGAGCCAAAGATGGTTCTGTTGCAGATAGGGTGCATATACAGTGGAAGCTTAAGCTAGGGTTGATGAGACACAAGTCTCTAAGCTACGAGATGGACGACGTCCTCCGGCCTGTTCTCATAGAAAATTGTTGGTTGAGCAGCAGGCGTAGTTCCGCGCACTCCGCCGTAGAGGAGGTACGTATTCCTGCTCTTGCTCCTCTGTCTGGGATTGATCAGCATATTGAGGTGCATGTTCCTATTGTGGAGTCAATAGTTGGGGAAATTGTGGAGTCGGCAATCGAGTAGGTGTTGGAGCCGGCAACTGAGGCGATTGTGGAGCCGACAACTGGGGAGGTTGTCGAGCAGGTTCACGAGATCGTTGTTGAGCGAGTTGATGAGGTGTTCTTGGATGATACAAACACCACGATTCAGGCGTCTGCAGAGTCATCAGTTCACACTAATTGAGGGTTTCCAAGAGGACCTTCATACAGATCCCAGGATTTGTTGACCATGTCGCTTATAGGATATGGCATGGCAATGTATATATTTTGTTTTATTTAATTGCATGAACAAGAATTTTCTTTAAGTGTTTGGAAGTTGATGTAATATATTCTTTATTCTGGCAGGAGTGTCTAATGCTGAAGGTCGTTTCTCATGGTTCAAAGTTAAAGAACTTTCTAGAGCGTCTCATTCTTGAGGAGGTTAGTCGTATTGTTAGAGATTTCCATTTGCTGGAGTTCGCGCAATGCACCTTGACCATGTTGGACGCATCTCTGTTGTTTGCTTTTGTTGAGCGGTAACACTCAGAGACATCATCGTTTAATCTTTCATTTGGGGAGATGACGATTACATTGGATGATGTCGATCCCTATTTCACATCCCGATCGCTGGTACATTTTTTACAGCTTGTCATATTAACCAAGCAACGACGGTGCACATGGTGATGGATGATTTGGAGGTATATGAGACGAGGGCATTAGAGGAGTTTGGGTTTAACCAGGGATTTCACCTGAGGATGTCGTGGTTGAGGAGATTATATACGGAGCTCGTTGAGGCCCATAGGTACTAGGCTTCCACTAGGGCGTACATGCTACATCTGATAGCATGTACTCTCTTTACAAACAAGTCTAGAGTTTACATAGATGTTTTCTACCTCTCTTTGTTTAGCACACTTGACACTCCATGTTGGGCTTAGGGTGGCCGTTTTGACCATGTTGTACACGACACTTGACGTTGCTTCTCAGTCTTAGACCAGGCATCTTGCTGGCTACCTTAGCCTGTTACAGGTATACTATAATCTATTTGATGATTTTTACTAATTATTTTGGTGTATTTATATGATGGTTTTTATTTATGCAATATTTGATATATGAGCACTTCCCCCACATCTATGAAAGGAAAACTGGGTGTGGCTCACCTACTCTTCCATGTGCGAAGAGATGGAAGGGAAAACAAGCCTATCTAGGAGGTGTGATAGAGTACATGAGGAGGCTCGATGCACTTGTAGAGGATGTCATCTGGTAATCATATACATCTCATCAACCTCATCGTGCATTTGAGGAGTCTACTTTGTATTCAAAACATATTATATGGGAGAACCATATGGCCAGACATTTGCATGAGAGGTGTCTATGCCAATATGGTTATGTAAAAGACATCCCTCGTCCAGTTCCAGAGACTCCAACTGGTGGCACTAATAAATGGTTTCAGAGTCACATCACCAACTCTCCCCGAGAGATCATGGATACATAAGTTGTGGCTCAGCGCCCATCATAGTGTGAGGATAGATACCTATAATGGTTTCATAGTGTGTCACACCCTCGAGTCTCACCACCGATTGCAACATTTGATGTTCCGGGGCCTTCAAGTGCTAGGGTTTCTGTCGAGCCTCCACGACCACCCCCACCTTCCGAAGGTGATTAGGATAATCGTCTACATTCATTTAGATAACTTCATGGGTTTGATAAACCCTGATTGTGAGATTTATACCAGTTTGGCTAGGTCAGCCGACGTAGCCCGTGGAGGGCCTATGTAGATATATTTTATTTTTGTTGTATTATATGTATATTTTGTGACACATAGACTTTTTATTTATTGTATAAAATTTTGGCGATTACATGTTTCAACTCGATGATAAACATAAAATTAAATAGTACAACAAACATAAACCAAAAAAACATGAAAACCTAGGCACTACTGGATGATTTTGAACGTTTCAACATCTTGATTATGTCGTTGATAGATCTTAGGATCTCTGCATCCAACTCGGTCGGACCTCTACTTATCCTACACCGAGTGAGTTCCACACGGTTGTCACATCTTTATCATTCTTCAACTCGATCTGGTTATATTTCACCATTCCATTTGTATCAATCCAATCCTCCCGGAACTCGATCTTTGTCACCCTTCTGTTACTGGAATCAAGCAGCGGTTCATTCAACTTGTCATTCAAGTTGTCGAAGGATGTGGTGTCATCTGAAAGCTTGAATTCAACAGTAGAGTTATTTCCATTGAAATATACTTCTGCCTTAATTAGAAATTGAGGAAGAGACATTGTTTGATATGTTTTCTTTGTAGCACATGCCCCTATTTATACAATTGTCGATGCATTTTATACCACAAATATTTGTCGGTGCAATTTGAACCTTCAAAAGGTGTCTGAAAAATCTCACTCGTTAAAAAAAATTGAATAAATGAACTACCATAAATTTCAGTATAACTGAGATTTCTAGTACTGCAAAGCAAATTTGAAATTTCTAGAATACCGAAAATTTCTATCCGCCGGAAATTTCAAAGAGTCTACCATAAATTGTTTGTAACTCAAGAGGGGTAATTCTGGAATAAATTTTTTTGGGTTGACATGTGTAATTTTGGGAGAGGGAGGGGTTAGATGTTACTTTCTCTTTCTTAATAAATTAGTGGAAAACCCATACGTCCGCTTCATCAGTTAGGGTTTGAAATTAAAAATAAAATAAAAAATATATTAAAATTTGGTTATAAATCCAAAAAAATTAATATGATACTCAGGAGCACGATGTCCTTCGACACCATACTTAAAATACTTAACCAGAGAAGGAGCTCCTCCCTCACTCGACTTCTTGTCATAACCAACTTTCTATTTCCCTTTATCAGCAGGAGTCACATACGACTTCCATCTGAATTTCCCCTTTCCTATATTCTTATTCAAACTCTTATAGTAAGTAGACTGAGCTCTACTATATTTATCATAGATCCTACTCTTATTAACCAACTCAGAAAATTGAGTGATATGCAGGTAACCCATGGCTTGCTTGATCTCAGGCCTCAAACCATTCACAATCTTAAGACATTTGGATCTTTCAGCATTAACAACATTATAATGAGGACAAAACTTAATCAACTCTTCAAATATTAAAGCATACTCCTCCACCATTGAGATTCCATGTTTCATCTCAAGGAACTCAATTTCCTTCTTCTCACGCACATCTTCTGGAAAATACTTCTCCAAGAATGCTTCTCTAAACACCGTCCAGGTAATCTTAGTTCCCTCTTCTTCAAACCTCTAACTAGTGTTACCCCACCAGTCCTCAGCCTCTTTCTCGAGCATATGGGTATCAAACTACACCCTCTCTACATTTGAAAAGTTCATGACTCGAAAGATCATCTCAATCGCTTTCAGCCATACTTGTGCTTTATCAATACATAAGTATCGTTACATTCCAACATCAATTCACAAAACACATTATAGCCATATAAACATGTTTCGTGTCATTCACAAATAGCCTTCCAAAACACATCAAACAAGTAGTTTAAAAATTATGAAATCATGTATTAATTACTATAAAACATAAGAACACATAATCTCATGTCAAATTAAGAAAAATATAAAAGTGTATCTCCTAGATCACGTTAAGCGAGCTCCTAGCGTGGACTTACAGAAGCTTTCGCATTAAGCATGATATCTGACACTAAGCGTCTTCTACGAAAACCAGAAAAATCTACTGTGATGATATCAAAGTCCCAATGTGATTCCTTGACCTCAAAACACATTTTAACATACAATTTGTCACGATTTAAGGTATTGTAACCTATATCTAATATGCATATTCAAATAGAAGTATCAAAACACAATTACATACCAATTTCATGAATTCTCAATCAAAACCTAAGGGATTCAAAACATGTAAAAATAGTAAAGTTGATCATACTCATGTTACTATCCATCATGCATCATCAACAATCCCAATAGCTAAGTGAAAACTCACCCTTACCTTGTTCTACGTCGATTTTACTGACTTTTCATTCTTGCCCTTTTCTCCTCTTTCGCGTTGTTATCTTCTTTTCTAGTGAAACTCTTTTCTTTTCTCTTTTTATTCCCCTTACTAACTCTTATTCCTATTCTTTTATTAAACTAGTAAAATAATATCAATTCCAGTAACCAAACTAATGGACTTACTTCTCACAACCCCCCACATTACTAATCAGGGTCGGTCCTGACTTTTTAGAGGCCCAGAGCGAATAATAAAAATGGGTCCTTAGTAAATAATATTTTTTTTATAAAACAACATCATATATTTAAATGTAAATAACACCAACAACATCAAAATATTCATATTCTAATCAATATTATCAAAATACATTTTAGCTACTTGAAAAAATTTTCCTTCTAATATTTTTTCTTTAAAAGCAAGGTTTTATAATATATCTCAAAACAAATTTTTCTTTAAAAGCAAAATTGAATAAGAAATTAAACAATAAACAATATATAATAAGAAGAAATTATCAATTAATAAAAGAAAAATTTAACAATTAATCTTGAATTTTAATTTTTAAGTTTTATTTTTCCAAAAGAGAGATTAAACTATATTCTATGTGAATTTTTTTATTAAGTTAATATGTAAGATTATTTTTTAGAAATGAAAAAAAAAAAACAAAATAATATAAAAATATAGATGTTCTATATTATTTAAAAGAAAAAAATAAGCTTATAATATTTAAAATTAAAATTCACGGTTCATATTATAAAATTATGCCGTATATTCACTAATTTTCTTTGGAAAAATAAAACGACAAAAAATCATTTAAGCTATTTGGACTTGAACTCAAGTTATTTCTTAGTGAAAGTTATTCTATCTACTATTGGTCTGCAACTCTAATTATGACAAAATTTTCAACTCATATTATATATACGATTTTAATATTTATTTTGTAAAGCCCAAAACATAATAATTTGAGGCTTTATTTTTTTTTAGGCCCTGAGTTGTGGGTCTAGTTGACCTAGCCCAGGGTCGGCCCTGTTGCTAATCACATTTTCCAATTAGGCCCAATTATCAAAATTTTACAATTCTAACTATTTAAAATATTCCTTCACGCACCCGTCACATACAACATACATAAAATAATTTAAATAATTAATCACACAATCAAAAAATTGTTAATTAATCAAATATATACTATATATGAAATTTGGAATGTTACAGATGGAGCTCCAAAATTATTACTCACTATCAGACTACGTGGTTGTCTTTTTGGCTTATTACGGGACAAATTTTGTTGATGTTTTCGGGTTTAAAGAGATAACCGCATTTGGGGAATTTCCCAACTTTCATAGCAGATTTATCTACCACAAAGGAATATATGCATTTGATGTTGATCTTACACCAAAATGTGTGTTTACAAGAAAATTAGTCGAGTGCAATAATTTTTCAATTAATAACTTTGAATTAAGCTATAGACGAAACCTCGTTGACTGATATGGAAATTTAATATGTATGTAGAAATTGCAGCCATAATTTCCCTGTGTGTTGAGATCCAACGATTATGAGGTTTTGACTGTGTATGGTGACAACAGAAGGACTCTAATGCTCTTAATTTAGGACATAGATGATTCAAATCGTACAAAATTAGCTTATGAATGAGACGCGTTCTCCGAGTCAAACCAGTTCAGAGCTAGAGACAAAATCAGATTAATATTGGATATAAGAGCCGCCAACAAAACATGTCATGTATATAAGGTTCATTTTTGTGCTGTAGGTTACTTTGTTGCAATTTCAAAATAACTAATGTATTGATTAACTTATTGTGTAATTGTGTATTCCTAATATATAAATAATAACATAAAAGACAAAAAGGGTACTTTCATATAAAACATTTGTATACATTACCACACGATGTTCCCTGGAGAGTTTCCAACAAAACACGATGTATTTTTCTGAGTTGTATTTGTTTGCACTGTGTATATTAACATCATAACAGGAACACATCTTCCCATAATGAAGCATAATATTAACACTGCAATACGCAACCAACGAAAACCATGGGATACATTTTCTAATTTGTGCAAACAAAGTTATCCCACGAAAAACGTACATGACTTTAAGGTTACATGTGGATTAGAAGAAGGAGTGATCAAACATCGTTGATAAACTCCTTGTAAACCATGTTTGCTATTGAAATCTGGAAGTGATGTTGTCACTGTGCACCAATACTTTGATTCCTTTCTTGCTGGTAACCCTCGATAGTGCTACATATATTTATTCATGACTAAATAGGTCCCGAGGAATGTAAAGACCCACCCAATCTAACGACTGACCATGTGACTTGCTAATCGTCATTGCGTATGACAAAAATATCGAGAACTGTCTCTAACTTAGCTTGAAAGGCCAAGGGGATTGTGAATGAGACATATCCATCTGAGAAATATAAACGAAGTTCCCATGTTGTTCCCCCATGATATGTGCCTCAAGTACGTGTGTAGCCATATTTGTCACAAATAACCGTGTACCATTACACAACCCTTCAGATTATCAATGTTCCACATTAGCATAATGGGTGTTCCAATATTAAGCTTGCTGTGATCGTTTGGCAAACCATATGTTTTTAAAGAGCTGAGAAATTATGGATTGAGAACATCAAGCACGTCTCTGTCATGTATCTTTGATCGATCAACTGAGTTACAACTATAGTAATCCCTCGAGTCACGTAAAGCAAAACGATGCGAGACATTAGACTCCCATTTAAAAGTTTTAATTAAAGTTGATAAATTGTTTTTAGGAAGGAAAAATATTCGACATCATGGCCAAAACGTTATCATTAGTTTTGTCAACCATATCAATTGTTGATGCTAAGATAGCCTTACTCCTTAGGTAGTTGTAATCATGATAATTACTAAGGAAATCAGGATATGTACTTGTGACAATGGCCACAATTGGATCTTCGAACTGTGTGATTAACATTTATGGTGGAAATTCCATCTCAGTAGTCCCATAGTTTGGACCTCCTAGTCTACCTTACCCAATTTTGAGAAGCCAATCGGAGAAATCAGTTATTTCCTTCCTATCTTGTTCTGTTGGACCACATCTCAGACACATATTCTTGGTTAAGTACAACACCTACACCAAGTTCCAAATGTAGGAAGCGTTTATGGTTGTATGCAACAATGTCAGATATTTATCCCCTGGGTATTACCAACAATATCTGCCTAAAGTCTCCACCAAAGACAACAACCTTGCCACCAAAAACCTCATTGGAGTTGCCTCTGTTACTCATTAGATCCTTCAATGTCTTGTCAAGTGCTTTAAAACATCATTTGTTTGCCATCAGAACCTCGTCCCAAATAATTAACTTCGCCTTCCGAGGTAGCTCTGCGACATCTTCTTTATAAGTAACATTGCAAGTTGAATTATCCAAAGTAGGGACAGATATTTTGAACCTTGAATGGGCATTTCTCCCACCGGGTAACAACAACAATGTTATTCCACTGATTTTAACGGTTATGCAGATGTAGTGCTTAGAATTGAGTGCGCTTGCGAGTGTCCTCCACATGTAAGTTTTTCTAGCCCCCCATAACCATGCAAGAAGAAAGCTCAGCCAGTCTGACTTCTAACGACACTCATTATTCTTTCATAGATCCTGAGTTGTACTAGTTTTTCAATCTCCATTAGTGTGAAATTTATTAGTTGTGCCTCTCTCAACAGAAGTTCTGTAACACAAACATGGTTTTCAGTAAAGGTAGGTAGTAAAAGTATAAACATTGTAATGATGAGACAAAATGTTGGGGTATGGAAGAGACTTGTTAAATTGCAACAAAAAAATGTACTGATAAAAGCATATGTTAAAAGTAATGTACATTGGACCTTTGTCATTTACCAATTGTCTTTGTTGGTGCAACAAACCATCGGACAATAAAACCCAATACTTCTTCCCGACATGGGTATATGCATGTTCACATTGCCAAACAGAAGCATTACCACAAAAATGTTTTCTAAGGAAATGACCTAACCCCATTCACTTGCTTCCTTAATGGCTCCAATGTATTTTCGGTCATCTTCAAGGAAACCCATAACAAAACACGTATCCATAAATGATTCATATTGTGTATCGCCAACCATTTGAATTTTCTCATAAGTTATAGGTCCCTTCACAACTGTCATCATTATCCGTAAATAATATAGTTCTCCCGTAGAAGGTGTAACCCAAATCAAACGCCCAATAGTAGACCCCTTTTTATGAGGCTTCCACATTTTAAATCTTTTATGGTATACAAACATCGTGATAAATTGGTCGTACGTTAATAACCTGACCTGCTCGTAAGGCTAATTTGCAATTAACCACGATGAAAACATAGACCACGTGATGCTTGCCTTCTCTAATTCTCCATTTGATCATGATCGGTGTAGAACAACGCCTTTTCACCAATGAGGTGGAAAAACATATGTTCAACCGTTGGCTTCCTTCCATGAATGTTGTAACCGAAGATACTTCGTGTTGCCTCATATGGAGAAACGTATCAATAATCAAGATATTGTTGTATTTTATCAACGGTTTCGTCACTGTTAGAGGTTGGACGTGAAACATGTACAATAGACACAATAATTCTGTGAGCGTGTGGGAGGTCTTTCTTTTGTAATTTAAATGTATACATAACTGAAAGATGAAGATACGGTAATAGACATAAGCAAGATAAATACACTTTTACTATACAAAAAACTTGAATGGTGGACTTACATGCTAAAACACGTCCAAGGATATGGTTCTTTATTATATCGCGCATTAGTTGGTCGAATTTTATTTCGAACACTTTTGCTACAATATCAGGACGATCGTGTGCATGTAAATTCTTGAGATCCAACTGTCGTTTGATTTCGAGCCATTTGGGTTGTAGGTAAAGGTTATAAAAAGGTCAGGGAAACCTAATTTACTTGAAATCGTCATCCCGTCAAAATATAGTTGGTCCATATACCTTTTGCCACCGACAAAAGTAGAAGGCAAAACTACACGCTTTCCTTGTTTGATACCTTATTGTGATTTATGGTTTCATCCTGTAATTGCATTTCCTACATTTCTGGTTACGAGGGCATTTTTCAAATTGCATAAGGTGTTTTTCACCCACGTAAATTGGAGTAAGAAATTTCCTAATTCTATATATAAATTATAAATTACAAAACTGGTCCTTGGAAAAATATGAAACAATATCTAGTTTGAGGAAATTGGAAATGAGAAATTGATCTGTTGTTTTTTGTATCCTCTCAAATACTTGTACTGCCTCAAATACTAGTCTTGACGTTTTCCAATTAAGTTAGAAACGAATGAGGTCGTAAATATATTCCAGTTTACAATTCATCTTGTTACTTGACTCGACGAAAGTCTCCGTAATATCTACACATAATTGATGTTTATCACATAGCGAATCATCTTATATCGACACAAAGACAACTCTAGAAGGAAAAAAATTGAATATGATAAGATAAACTTTAGACCAAGGTTTGAATGATGTTTCACCGGGGTTTCGAATGATGTTTCGATAAGCTTTATTTACATCTAAGGAAGGATGGTCTGATAACCTTATTTACCGGTTCAAAATAAAATGACCATAGGCATTGCTCTCCTATGCCTGCTAAATTAATATTATTATATAGAACAAACAAATAGAGTTTGAAAATTAGAAAATGTCAAGATATGAGACCAACCAAAGTTATTGGTTGAAGAAAATTAGATACATTCAAATCCTGTCTGAAACATGATAGTAATAATGCCATTGCAACGATTTAAAAATTACTAAGTTTTCTTACCTAGCACTTTCATTTTCAAAGTTGATAATAGGTTTTCTTACCTAGCACTTTCATTTTTAAAGTTGAAAGAGCTTTTAATGTGGGACATAACTTTAACTCACAGTCAACTCTTATTGAACTTATTGATCCTTGACAGAGGCATCTAAGACAAATAAACTCCTTCACAAACCACTCAAGCAAATAAACTCGGTTACATTTTTCTTGCATCAAGAAATTCATCTTTTTCTTC
Source organism: Vicia sativa (assembly GCA_021764765.1). Lineage (NCBI taxonomy): Eukaryota > Viridiplantae > Streptophyta > Magnoliopsida > Fabales > Fabaceae > Vicia > Vicia sativa. The sequence continues at coordinate 65,593,165 of CM038795.1, forward strand.
AAACATTTGAAATGGGTTTCCTTTTACCCGCTGCTATTACACGGTCTTCACATCGCAGTATCAAAACATCATCAAATGTGCCCAAGGGATATTTTGCGGTGTATGTCGGGAGAGGAAATGAAACGGTTTGTCATCCCCCTTTCATATTTGAACCAACCTTTATTTCAAAACCTGTTGCGTAAAGCCGAGGAAAATTTCGGATATGATCATCTGATGGGCGGATGTTTTCTTGGATATTACTTGTCAGTTCAATAGCCTATAAACCTTACGCTAAAGGAGACTGACATAGATTAGCATAGAAATTTTGTACAATAGTCATCATTTAGATTTGTATAGATTTTTTTCCTATCCTTGGATCGGGTTAGAATGGTCCGTCTGAATGAAAAATTCAGGAAGAGATTATTTGTTATGACTTATTCCTAATCATAATGACACAATATATTCAACAACTCAATGGGCTCCTATCTGCTTCTATTTATAAGGGTACTACACGTTGTAACCAAAACCTATAGCTCGAATGTTTATGCAAATTTCTCAAACCTAATAAAACATTCAGACAGACTCTAATCGTTGATAAGCTATAAGTTGTATCTAAGGTCATGAGTCACGTGTTCACATGCCTTGAGCTTTCTTCATCTATGAAGAGCAATATTTATGCTATAATATATAAGAAAGCTCCTTCGACGATCATCAATTTGTTTAGCGCGTGATAGAACATTGGAAGTAGGTGAGTAGAAGTGAAATGAAAATGAAAAAAGAAACATACCAATAATTTTGTATGTTGCATTTTCCTTTGATGTTTATCGAAGGTGGTAGAGATGGCAATGGCAAGGACTTTCCTGTGCAATCAATCAGCGGATGCACTTAGTTAGCGGTAACCCTTTACTTTAAGCTCCTAGCAGACTCCACCATTCATAAAAGAGTATATTATTAATATGTATTTTCCAAACCTAAAGATTATTGTGATTTGCTTGCATTTGGTATAAATTAAAAATATACTTTTAGTAAAGAGACTAACTAGACAAAAAAAATGCATCTCGCATGTTTTAGGGCTGAACTTCATGAGTATACAGAGTGTGCACAGAGCATGTATTAATATCATAGACGCACAATTAGTTAGATTTTAAAACAGAAGTGAATCCCATCGAATCAAGGAAAGTCTCCCACTAACGGTTATCGGAGTCCAGCCACAATCTACAAAAAGAATAGTAGTAAAACATGAATATCAAATAATTTGACGTGTCATTTAGAAATTTGAAAGTTTCGAAAGGTTAGAAACTCATCCAGTCTATGCAATGATCTCTTGATTAGGCTGCTGTTTCCTTGTATATGTTATTGCTTTTAAGCAGAGAACTTGACATAGTCTGATACTTGAAAGCAGCGGCAACCCATGAAATGTATGATAGTTTGGCACTTATTCATGAATCCTGAGTAGGAAAAAACACGGGGCCTTATCCTACTAGCTAATTATTCTCAACAGAATTTCATGAATTAAGAAGGTTGTACTAGCTAATAATTCTTATATGCAATAAACGAATGATTGGACAGTGCAGTTGCTGCTAGTTGAGTTGAAATAGAATATTGAGAATAGCATATAATTTTTGTTACAGGTAGTTGGGGTCGAAAGATATACTTATCTCTTTATGGAACTGTTGTTGAATTGCTATCTATCTTCTGGTCAGCATGACTAATGAACAAGCCCTCTATATGTGTTCCGTGTAGCCTCCTAATATTAATGATATGTAGCGAACTAAGCATTATAATCCATCCACGCTAACAAGAGAATTATTGGTGGGTAGCTATATATGGTCATTGAACATGTGACATAGTAGCAATTTGACTTCCAAGTGGTTAATCTGGTAGGCTTTCATTGAGAAAGAATTCGGATATGATGATCGAACCTTGCACGGAACATGCTTTCTTGCATATTTCAATGGTTGTGTATAAATGTGCAACTGCAAGTGAAAGAGAGTAACATAGATTAGTATTGAGATTTTGTAGAATTAATATAGGCAAGTTGTAGATATTTGATTGGTAAAATGGGTGAAAATAGTGTATATGAATGAGATACAAACACATATAATTTGAGGTTATGTGGAACACAGAATTCAATTGAAAGCTATGATGTTGTTTTATGTAACACAGAATTCAATTTAGGAATTTGATGTTTTCTGAAACACAGAATTCAATTTCAAAAGAAAAAGGAATTAACTATATATAATACTTGGTTGAAGTAGGAGACAGCACCACCTACATTGAAAAGGAAAACACAACCCTACACGCAAAATCAAAGAGAAAAAGAAGTAATAATGGAAAACGAACAAAACCCTAAACGGAGAAGACGAGAAAACACAACCCTACACGCAAAATCAAAGAGAAAACGAACAAAACCCTAAACGGAGAAGACGAATTTGGTGGAAAAAATGGCAAAAAAATTTGGACCATTTCTCGATTTGTGCGTGTCATCCTTGCGCAGGGGCCATGCTAATCTTCTCTGTATCGTTCCAATTTTATCGGATGTCCCCGAAGGGACGAACTGATATGGCTTAACTGTGTTATATAAACGCTTTCACACAGAATTAACTGGGCGATGTGGGACTAAAAGCAAGTTACCCAACAAATACAACATTCACTTATCTCCCTCTCTCCTTCTAACTCAAGTTGAGTTTCAGATTAAATTAACCAAACAAGATTCTCCCTCTCCCTCAAACTCTCCTACCATGCCATACAAGCTTTCTTTATCTTTCTTAATTCTTAATTCAATTAGCTTCTTGTATAGTTTTTTAATTATCATCATTTTATATGCAGTTTTCTTCTATTCATTTATTTTTATTTTAGTTTTATCACAAACTACTTTAAAATATTTTATGAGCCATTTTTAATATTGTTTTATGGGATTTGAACTCAACACCTTATAATTATAAGATTATATTCTTAAATTCAAAATATAATGTTGGCCCTAAATATCTAACATTGTTGATTACTTAGAAATAATTCTTATCTAATTGTTAGAAATAGTGTTAGGTTTACAACTTGTTTTAGGTCCTCCGAATAGACTAACATAAAAGGCCTAAAGAAAAACATGAACTAAGTGAACGCAAGAAACATGTGTTTCCATCATTTTACCCTAGGTAGACAACTTCACACTCTGATGCATCACCCACCATCAAGATTAATCAGTCGGTTGTCCGCATCATATCCCTCGTGAAACAAGCTCCAAGAGCTTGGAACATGAAGATTGATAGTTTTCTAAGGGAGAAGGAATTTGTGAAATGCACAACTGAATATGGAGTATATGTATGAAGAAGAAATAGTGAATTGCTTATACTATGTCTCTATGTTGATGACTGATTAATAACATGTAGCTGCAAAAAGGAGATCAAACACTTCAAATGTGATATCAACAAGGAATTCGAAATGTCTGATCTTAGTGACATTTCATATTTTCGTGGCATCAAATTCTACAAGACTATTAGAGGTTTGTTGATGCATCAAAGAAGATATGCATGAGAAATTCTCAAGATATTTGAGAGGGAAGAATGTAATTCGACTTCGACATCTGCATAACCAAGACTGCAACTATCGAAAGACTCAAAAGAAGATGATGTCGGTCCAACCCAATATAGAAGACATATTGGGTCCTTAAGATACATTTGTCATATGAGGCCTGGCTTAACATATAATGTAGGCATGGTAAGTAGATTCGTGCATAAGGCAAAGGTATCACACCTAGCAACACAAAAGAGGATATTTAGGTATTTGAAAGGAACTCTTGACTATGGCATTTTATTTCCAACAACTGATAAAGGAAAAGAATGCAAGTTAGTGGGGTACAAAGATTCGAGTTGGTGAAGTGATCCTGAAGATCGAAAATCCACAATAGGATATGTATTTATGTTAGGTGGTGCGCCAATTTCTTGAAGTTCGATAAATGAACCAGTTGTAGAATTATCATCATGCGAAGCAGAATATATAGTTTATTCTCATTGTGCATGTCAAGAAACTTGGATTGTGAATCTGGTCAAAGAAATTTTAGGTAAAGATTATGAAGCAATTACCATAAAGATCGACAGTATGTCAACTATCAACCTGGCGAAGAATCTGATAGCTTATGGTCGAAGCAAACACATCGAAATGAGGTTCCACTATCTTTGAGAGCAGGTAGCAGATGGGAAGATGAATTTGGAACACTGCAGAATTGAGAATCAAATTGCGTACATCATGACGAAGGGTGTGCAGGTCGAAGTATTTTAAAGACTAAGAGCGATGACGAATGTAGATAGTTTAGACACAATAAATTAGGTGGTATGTTAAATTATAATTCATGTGTGTCGAAACTATGTGTGTCAAAGGGTCAGAGGTGGATCGAATCAAATTGCTCAAAGAAAGTCATTGCCCAATCGAAGAACTTGTGGTTTGAAGCAGGCTACACACATTTGATTTGTTTTATATTTAGATTTAGTTTTGATTTAGATCTAAAATAAAATAGATCTGATTTCATTTGAAAATAAGTATTTGGGATTTTATAGTTTTGGGCTTTGGCTATCCTAAATCTATAAATAGAGGGAGTAACCCCTAATCTTTGAAATCAAGTCATTCAGAGAATTTTGCAGTTGCAAAGTGAATAAAGAAGTTTTCCACAATTTTTATGGTGCATTGGTCAATATATAAGCCTGGTGATTTGGATTTTTCCAAAGAATACCAACTTGATTGTTTGATTTTCCAATTTTCGGGTACAAACATGGCGGAGTGGACTAATACTACTGCCATGGTGGAAAACTATACGATTCGTTAGGATATGATGGATAGATCCATTATTGTTGTTATTGTGGGTAGCATGGTAAAGCATGAAACTGTGAAAAGGACTTATCTCTTGAAAATTTGGTAGAAGGTTGCCTACTAATTGACATGGTTGACGATTGACTTCCACTTGGTTTTACACATGTTCTCTTCGTAGTTTGGCTCTCCTGTGAAGTCTCATATTTACTCATGATCATAATATCTCCAATATCTTCACCTTCTAGAGTATTGTCATTTACAATTTTCACCATGTTCTTCATTAAGGGTTTTAGATTCACAAACCAATCTTTTCTTTCAAACATTTATGATGAGCGTCCTGAATCCAAGTACCATTGATCCTTGATTTTTTCTTCATCTCTTGTTATGACCATCAACAACATCTATTAGACGGTGTGGCAAGTGATCAAGAGGGGGTGAATAGATCACCTATTTTATTATCACGAATTTAAAATTATTTATCCTTGTTGATTATATAATTATTTCTTTTATCTTGCCATGTTTTTGCATTTGACTTCTATAAACTCTCCATGCAGTGACCACCAACTTTTTGCATGTTTCTTTCCATAAAAACATGTAGCTCTACTTCATTTCATGATACGACTCTCCGTGTTCATGGGTTGTGGCCTTCAAACTTTACAGCAAGACAACCAAAATAAATAAATATATTTTGACTAATACGTGCGCGCACATTTACATATAGTAGAATCTTGTTTGGTTAATTTAATCTGAAACTCAACTTGAGTTAGAAGGAGAGAGGGAGATAAGTGAATGTTGTATTTGTTGGGTAACTTGCTTTTAGTCCCACATCGCCCAGTTAATTCTGTGTGAAAGCGTTTATATAACACAGTTAAGCCATATCAGTTCGTCCCTTCGGGGACATCCGATAAAATTGGAACGATACAGAGAAGATTAGCATGGCCCCTGCGCAAGGATGACACGCACAAATCGAGAAATGGTCCAAATTTTTTTGCCATTTTTTCCACCAAATTCGTCTTCTCCGTTTAGGGTTTTGTTCGTTTTCTCTTTGATTTTGCGTGTAGGGTTGTGTTTTCTCGTCTTCTCCGTTTAGGGTTTTGTTCGTTTTCCATTATTACTTCTTTTTCTCTTTGATTTTGCGTGTAGGGTTGTGTTTTCCTTTTCAATGTAGGTGGTGCTGTCTCCTACTTCAACCAAGTATTATATATAGTTAATTCCTTTTTCTTTTGAAATTGAATTCTGTGTTTCAGAAAACATCAAATTCCTAAATTGAATTCTGTGTTACATAAAACAACATCATAGCTTTCAATTGAATTCTGTGTTCCACATAACCTCAAATTATATGTGTTTGTATCTCATTCATATACACTATTTTCACCCATTTTACCAATCAAATATCTACAACTTGCCTATATTAATTCTACAAAATCTCAATACTAATCTATGTTACTCTCTTTCACTTGCAGTTGCACATTTATACACAACCATTGAAATATGCAAGAAAGCATGTTCCGTGCAAGGTTCGATCATCATATCCGAATTCTTTCTCAATGAAAGCCTACCAGATTAACCACTTGGAAGTCAAATTGCTACTATGTCACATGTTCAATGACCATATATAGCTACCCACCAATAATTCTCTTGTTAGCGTGGATGGATTATAATGCTTAGTTCGCTACATATCATTAATATTAGGAGGCTACACGGAACACATATAGAGGGCTTGTTCATTAGTCATGCTGACCAGAAGATAGATAGCAATTCAACAACAGTTCCATAAAGAGATAAGTATATGTTTCGACCCCAACTACCTGTAACAAAAATTATATGCTATTCTCAATATTCTATTTCAACTCAACTAGCAGCAACTGCACTGTCCAATCATTCGTTTATTGCATATAAGAATTATTAGCTAGTACAACCTTCTTAATTCATGAAATTCTGTTGAGAATAATTAGCTAGTAGGATAAGGCCCCCGTGTTTTTTCCTACTCAGGATTCATGAATAAGTGCCAAACTATCATACATTTCATGGGTTGCCGCTGCTTTCAAGTATCAGACTATGTCAAGTTCTCTGCTTAAAAGCAATAACATATACAAGGAAACAGCAGCCTAATCAAGAGATCATTGCATAGACTGGATGAGTTTCTAACCTTTCGAAACTTTCAAATTTCTAAATGACACGTCAAATTATTTGATATTCATGTTTTACTACTATTCTTTTTGTAGATTGTGGCTGGACTCCGATAACCGTTAGTGGGAGACTTTCCTTGATTCGATGGGATTCACTTCTGTTTTAAAATCTAACTAATTGTGCGTCTATGATATTAATACATGCTCTGTGCACACTCTGTATACTCATGAAGTTCAGCCCCTAAAACATGCGAGATGCATTTTTTTTTTGTCTAGTTAGTCTCTTTACTAAAAGTATATTTTTAATTTATACCAAATGCAAGCAAATCACAATAATCTTTAGGTTTGGAAAATACATATTAATAATATACTCTTTTATGAATGGTGGAGTCTGCTAGGAGCTTAAAGTAAAGGGTTACCGCTAACTAAGTGCATCCGCTGATTGATTGCACAGGAAAGTCCTTGCCATTGCCATCTCTACCACCTTCGATAAACATCAAAGGAAAATGCAACATACAAAATTATTGGTATGTTTCTTTTTCATTTTCATTTCACTTCTACTCACCTACTTCCAATGTTCTATCACGCTAAACAAATTGATGATCGTCAAGGAGCTTTCTTATATATTATAGCATAAATATTGCTCTTCATAGATGAAGAAAGCTCAAGGCATGTGAACACGTGACTCATGACCTTAGATACAACTTATAGCTTATCAACGATTAGAGTCTGTCTGAATGTTTTATTAGGTTTGAGAAATTTGCATAAACATTCGAGCTATAGGTTTTGGTTACAACGTAGTACCCTTATAAATAGAAGCAGATAGGAGCCCATTGAGTTGTTGAATATATTGTGTCATTATGATTAGGAATAAGTCATAACAAATAATCTCTTCCTGAATTTTTCATTCAGACGGACCATTCTAACCCGATCCAAGGATAGGAAAAAAAATCTATACAAATCTAAATGATGACTATTGTACAAAATTTCTATGCTAATCTATGTCAGTCTCCTTTAGCGTAAGGTTTATAGGCTATTGAACTGACAAGTAATATCCAAGAAAACATCCGCCCATCAGATGATCATATCCGAAATTTTCCTCGGCTTTACGCAACAGGTTTTGAAATAAAGGTTGGTTCAAATATGAAAGGGGGATGACAAACCGTTTCATTTCCTCTCCCGACATACACCGCAAAATATCCCTTGGGCACATTTGATGATGTTTTGATACTGCGATGTGAAGACCGTGTAATAGCAGCGGGTAAAAGGAAACCCATTTCAAATGTTTGAAGAAAAAGATGAATTTCTTGATGCAAGAAAAATGTAACCGAGTTTATTTGCTTGAGTGGTTTGTGAAGGAGTTTATTTGTCTTAGATGCCTCTGTCAAGGATCAATAAGTTCAATAAGAGTTGACTGTGAGTTAAAGTTATGTCCCACATTAAAAGCTCTTTCAACTTTAAAAAATGAAAGTGCTAGGTAAGAAAACCTATTATCAACTTTGAAAATGAAAGTGCTAGGTAAGAAAACTTAGTAATTTTTAAATCGTTGCAATGGCATTATTACTATCATGTTTCAGACAGGATTTGAATGTATCTAATTTTCTTCAACCAATAACTTTGGTTGGTCTCATATCTTGACATTTTCTAATTTTCAAACTCTATTTGTTTGTTCTATATAATAATATTAATTTAGCAGGCATAGGAGAGCAATGCCTATGGTCATTTTATTTTGAACCGGTAAATAAGGTTATCAGACCATCCTTCCCTTAGATGTAAATAAAGCTTATCGAAACATCATTCCGAAACCCTGGTCGAAACATCATTCCGAAACCTTGGTCTAAAGTTTATCTTATCATATTCAATTTTTTTTCCTTCTAGAGTTGTCTTTGTGTCTGATATAAGATGATTCGGCTATGTGATAAACATCAATTATGTGTAGATATTACGGAGACTTTCAGAGTCGAGTCAAGTAACAACAGATGAATTGTAAACCTGGAATATATTTACGACCTCATTCGTTTCTAACTTAATTGGAAAACGTCAGTACTAGTATTTGAGGCAGTACAAGTATTTGAGAGGATACAAAAAACAACAGATGAATTTCTCATTTCCGATTTCCTCAAACTAGATATTGTTTCATATTTTTCCAAGGACCAGTTTTGTAATTTATAATTTATATATAGAATTAGGAAATTTCTTACTCCAATTTACGTGGGTGAAAAACACCTTATGCAATTTGAAAAATGCCCTTGCGTAACCAGAAATGTAGGAAATGCAATTACAGGATGAAACCATAAATCACAACAAGGTATTAAACAAGGAAAGCGTGTAGTTTTGCCTTCTACTTTTGTCGGTGGCAAAAGGTATATGGACCAACTATATTTTGACGGGATGACGATTTCAAGTAAATTAGGTTTCCCTGACCTTTTTATAACCTTTACCTACAACCCAAATTGGCCTGAAATCAAACGACAGTTGGATCTCAAGAATTTACATGCACACGATCGTCCTGATATTGTAGCAAAAGTGTTCGAAATAAAATTCGACCAACTAATGCGCGATATAATAAAGAACCATATCCTTGGACGTGTTTTAGCATGTAAGTCCACCATTCAAGTTTTTTGTATAGTAAAAGTATATTTATCTTGCTTATGTCTATTACCGTATCTTCATCTTTCAGTTATGTATACATTTAAATTCCAAAAGAGAGATCTCTCACACGCTCAAATTCTGGTTTTCTTACATCTTGAAAGCAAATACCCCACCCCTTTGGACATTGACCGAATAATCTGCACCGAAATACCTGACCCCGCACTTCATCCAACTTTGTATAACTTGGTCAAATCACATATGGTCCACAAACCTCGTGGTTTGTCTAGGGAATCATCACCGTGTATGAAGAACAAAATATTCACTAAACTCTTTCCAAAATGATTCATAGAAACTACAATTGTCAACGCCAAAGGCTATCCTCTATACAAAAGAAGATCATCAACACACATCATCCAGAAAAACAGAATTCATTTGGACAATAGACATGTTGTCCCCCTACAACACAAAGTTAATAATGAAGTGTCATGCTCATAACAACATAGAGCGGTGCAATCAGAGTACTTATATCAAGTAGTTATTCAAATATATCCACAAAGGCTTTGACAGAATTATTGTGTCTATTGTACATGTTTCACGTCCAACCTCTAACAGTGACGAAACCGTTGATAAAATACAATAATATCTTGATTATTGATTCGTTTCTCCATATGAGGCAACACGAAGTATCTTCGGTTAGAACATGGAAGGAAGCCAATGATTGAACATATGTTTTTCCACCTCATTGGTGAAAAGGCGTTGTTCTACATCGATTATGATCAAATGGAGAATTAGAGAAGGCAAGCATCACATGGTCTATGTTTTCATCGTGGTTAATTGCAAATTAGCCTTACGAGCAGGTCAGGTTATTAACGTACGGCCAATTTATCACGGTGTTTGTATACCATAAAAGATTTAGAATGTGGAAGCCTCATAAAAGGGGTCTACTATTGGGCGTTTGGTTTGGGTTACACCTTCTACGGGAGAACTATATTATTTACGGATAATGATGACAGTTGTGAAGGGACCTATAACTTATGAGAAAATTCGAATGGTTGGCGATACACAATATGAATCATTTATGGATACGTGTTTTGTTGTGGGTTTCCTTGAAGATGACCGGAAATACATTGGAGCCATTAAGGAAGCAAGTGAATGGGGTTAGGTCATTTCCTTAGAAAATATTTTTGTGGTAATGCTTCTGTTTGGCAATGTGAAAGTATTGGGTTTTATTGTCCGATGGTTTGTTGCACCAACAAAGACAATTGGTAAATGACAAAGGTCCAATGTACATTACTTTTAACATATGCTTTTATCAGTACTTTTTTTTGTTGCAATTTAACAAGTCTCTTCCATACCCCAACATTTTGTCTCATCATTACAATGTTTATACTTTTACTGCCTACCTTTACTGAAAATCATGTTTGTGTTACAGAACTTCTGTTGAGAGAGGCACAACTAATAAATTTCACACTTATGGAGATTGAAAAACTAGTACAACTCAATCGAAGATCTCTTAAAGACTTCAAACCTATACCATATTTGGACGAATATGTGTTAGAGAAACTCGACAACCACCTCATCTACGAGGAACACATTTACAACATTCAAACTATGACGGATGAGTTCCAAAGACTTCATGTTGCTTTTACAGGTACTTAGGTCTAACATATTAAAGTAAACTTTTTGCACACCGATGAGAGCTTTGCCTTTCATATTTTTTCTTCAAAACAGATTAGCAGCGCAATATCTATGAAAGAATAATGAGTGTCGTTAGAAGTCAGACTGGCTGAGTTTCCTTCTTGCATGGTTATGGGGGGCCTGAAAAACTTACATGTGGAGGACATTCGCAAGCGCACTCAATTCTAAGCACTACATCTGCATAACTGTTAAAACCAGTGGAATAACATTGTTGTTGTTACCCGGTGGGAGAAATGCCCACTCAAGGTTCAAAATATCTGTCCCTACTTTGGATAATTCAACTTGCAATGTTACTTACAAAGAAGATGTCGCAGAGCTACCTCGGAAGGCGAAGTTAATTATTTGGGACGAGGTTCTGATGGCAAACAAATGATGTTTTGAAGCATTTGGCAAGACATTGAAGGATCTAATGAGTAACAGTGGCAACTCCAATGAGGTTTTTGGTGGCAAGGTTGTTGTCTTTGGTGGAGACTTTAGGCAGATATTGTTGGTAATACCCAGGGGATAAAGATCTGACATTGTGCACACAACCATAAACACTTCCTACATTTGGAACTTGGTGTAGGTGTTGTACTTAACCAAGAATATGTGTCTGAGATGTGGTCCAACAGAACAAGATAGGAAGGAAATAACTGATCACTCCTTCTTCTAATCCACATGTAACCTTAAAGTCATGTACGTTTTTTGTGGGATAATTTTGTTTGCACAAATTAGAAAATGTATCCCATGGTTTTTGTTGGTTGCGTATTGCAGTGTTAATATTATGCTTCATTATGGGAAGATTATGGGAAGATGTGTTCCTGTTATGATGTTAATATACACAGTGCAAACAAATACAACTCAGAAAAATACATCGCGTTCTGTTGGAAACTCTCCAGGGAACATCGTGTGGTAATGTATACAAATGTTTTATATGAAAGTACCCTTTTTGTCTTTTATGTTATTATTTATATATTAGGAATACACAATTACACAATAAGTTAATCAATACATTAGTTATTTTGAAATTGCAACAAAGTAACCTACAGCACAAAAATGAACCTTATATACATGACATGTTTTGTTGGCGGCTCTTATATCCAATATTAATCTGATTTTGTCTCTAGCTCTGAACTGGTTTGACTCGGAGAACGCGTCTCATTCATAAGCTAATTTTGTACGATTTGAATCATCTATGTCCTAAATTAAGAGCATTAGAGTCCTCATGTTGTCACCATACAATGTCAAAACCTCATAATCGTTGGATCTCAACACACAGGGAAATTATGGCTGCAATTTCTACATACATATTAAATTTCCATATCAGTCAACGAGGTTTCGTCTATAGCTTAATTCAAAGTTATTAATTGAAAAATTATTGCACTCGACTAATTTTCTTGTAAACACACATTTTGGTGTAAGATCAACATCAAATGCATATATTCCTTTGTGGTAGATAAACCTGCTATGAAAGTTGGGAAATTCCCCAAATGCGGTTATCTCTTTAAACCCGAAAACATCAACAAAATTTGTCCCGTAATAAGCCAAAAAGACAACCACGTAATCTGATAGTGAGTAATAATTTTGGAGCTCCATCTGTAAGATTCCAAATTTCATATTTAGTATATATTTGATTAATTAACAATTTTTTGATTGTGTGATTAATTATTTAAATTATTTTATGTATGTTGTATGTGACGGGTGGGTGAAGGAATATTTTAAATAGTTAGAATTGTAAAATTTTGATAATTGGACCTAATTGAAAAATGTGATTAGTAACAGGGTCGGCTCTGGGTCAGGTCAACCAGGCCCACAACTCAGGGCCTCAAAAAAAAGTAAGGCCTCAAACTATTATGTTTTGGGCTTTACAAAATAAATATTAAAATCGTATATATAATATGAGTTGAAAATTTTGTCATAATTAGTGTTGCAGCCCAACAGTTGATAGAATAAATTTCACTAAGAAATAACTTGAGTTCAAGTCCAAGTAGCTTAAACGATTTTTTGTCTTTTTATTTTTCCAAAGAAAATTAGTGAATATACAGCATAATTTTATAATATGAACAGTGAATTTTAATTTTAAATAATATAAGCTTATGTTTTTCTTTTAAATAATATAGAACATCTATACTTTTATATTATTTTGTTTTCTTTTATTTCTAAAAAATAATCTTACATATTAACTTAATAAAAAAATTCACATAGAATATAGTTTAATCTCTCTTTCTGAAAAATAAAACTTAAAAATTAAAATTCAAGATTAATTGTAAAATTTTTCTTTTATTAATTGATAATTTCTTCTTATTATATATTATTTATTGTTTAAATTCTTATTCAATTTTGCTTTTAAAGAAAAATTTGTTTTGAGATATATTATAAAACCTTGCTTTTAAAGAAAAAATATTAGAAGGAAAATTTTTTCAAGTAGATAAAATGTATTTTGATAATATTGATTAGAATATGAATATTTTGATGTTGTTGGTGTTATTTACATTTAAATATAAGATGTTGTTTTATAAAAAAAAATTATTTACTAAGGATCCATTTTTATTATTCGTCCCGGGCCTCTAAAAAGTCAGGACCGACCTTGATTATTAATGTGGGGTTGTGAGAAGTCAGTCCATTAGTTTGGTTACTGGAATTTATATTATTTTACCAGTTTAATAAAAGAAATGGAATAAGAGTTAGTAAGCGGAATAAAAATAGAAAAGAAAAGAGTTTCACTAGAAAAGAAGATAAGAACGCGAAAGAGGAGAAAAGGGCAAGAATGATAAATCAGTAAAATCGACCTAGAACAAGGTAAGAGTGAGTTTTCACTTAGCTATTGGAATTGTTGATAATGCATGATGGGTAATAACATGAGTATGAACTATGAACTAAGAAACTATGTAAAAGGATGTTTTACTTAACTGCTTTATAAGAAACTATGAACTAAATTCTAAAAAGAGAAAACACAAAGTTTTATCTAATATATACAAAACACTAATTTTGTTGTTAATTTTCCCATACTGAAATTTTTAAAATTTCAAATATAATTTATAAATTCATTGGATAAACAAACTTATTATTAACAAATTTTTAAATAATGCAAACTAACAAAAATTGTAAGTATAATTATTATCTCTTCTTTCATGTTTGGCACTCATTAATAGAGGAGTCCTGAAGGGTGTTCGTGGTGACACACCTACTAGTGTGCGCGCATATATTAGTCAAAATATATTTATTTATTTTGGTTGTCTTCCAGTAAAGTTTGAAGGCCACAACCCATGAACACGGAAAGTCGTATCATGAAATGAAGTAGAGCTACATGTTTTTATGGAAAGAAACATGCAAAAACTTGGTGGTCACTGCATGGAGAGTTTGTAGAAGTCAAATGCAAAAACATGGCAAGATAAAATAAATAATTACAAAATCAACAAGGAGTGGAACATTTTAGACATGAAGATTCAAGGGGTTGCCTTTGTCTTTGTAAACATTTCAGTTCTAGTTTGGGGTTTAAATAACTGTAAGAGTAAGCAATACACTATGAACTAAATTCTAATAAAAGAAAACACAAAGTTTTATCTAATATATACAAAACACTAATTATGTTGTTAATTTTCCCATACTGGAATTTTTAAAATTTTAAATATAATTTATAAATTCATTGCATAAACAAACTTATTATTAACAAATTTTTAAATAATGCAAACTAACAAAAATTGTAAGTATAATTATTATCTCTTCTTTCATGTTTGGCACTTATTAATAGAGGAGTCCTGAAGGGTGTTCGTGGTGACACACCTACTAGTGTGCGCGCATATATTAGTCAAAATATATTTATTTATTTTGGTTGTCTTCCAGTAAAGTTTGAAGGCCACAACCCATGAACACGAAAAGTCGTATCATGAAATGAAGTAGAGCTACATGTTTTTTGTAACGCCCGTTTTTATTAATAATATATTATATTAATATTTTCGAATTACCGATCGATATTTATTTTGCGACGAGAATATTTGTGTTAATTAATATATTTATTAATTTAACTGACGACGTTCCGTTCGGTCCGGTAAAAATATTATTCGGATCCAATATTTTAATTCTCCAGAATTATTTTAATTGATTGAATTAATTTTATTAATGATATAATTGGTTAGGGGTGTGAAAAGTAATTGATGAGATTTGGGTTTTCACCCTTGGCTTACTAAATAAGGAAAATACCATTATTAGAACCATTTCTTCTCATTTTCCTTCCATTCATAACACACCAAGCCAAACAAGAGCAAGTGAGGAAACTAGTAGAAACCTAACTTATAAAACCACATTTCCTCATTTTCTTCCCATTTGGAAAACAAAACCAAAAATAGAAACTTGGAAGCTTGAGAGAAAAGTGAGGGTTTTGAGAAGAAGATGAAGAGGAGCAAGAGAGGAGCTTGAAGTTGGGTTTGTAGAATCATCAAGATCAACCAAAGCTTCCATGGTAAGGGGTTTGATTTCTCTATCTCATATGATTAGGTTTTGATAGTTGTATTTTGAATTGGGGAAAAATTGATAATGGAGTTATAGGGTTTGGTTGATTGTTGATGGAAATAGATTAGAAGAGTTGAATTTGATATAGAGATTAGGGATGTTGTTTTAGTGTTGTAGGGTTGGGTTTATAAAATAAAATTGGAATTGAAAATAGGAAGAAGAATTAGAGAAGAAAACAAAAATTCTTAAGATCAATCTGCTGCAGAACCAGATTCATCGGTTTCAAGCTGCAGCCTCCAACAACATGTAGCTTCCAACAACATTCATGATTTATTGTATGATAATCTTGCTTCCATTATAGACAAAACTCGTATCAAAACAAAATAAAAACTCGTATCGTTTTACATGACTTTCAAATAGTAAAATATGTGTTTGGGATGAAGAACAATGTTGAAGTCATGTTTTAATGTAATAAAATGAAAAGGCATAATATTTTGGTTACAGCGAAATGTAAGAGTGTTGTTTGAGTCTGAATGAAATGAAGAGCAATATTGGAGTATGATAATAATAAGAACATGCAGAATGATAATCAGAGCATGACTGCTTTTCTAGCATTATTTAATTAACAAAGAAAAAGTGACAAGTAACATATATGCTTATTCTGCAACTTCAACCATCATCGAGCTTTAAAAACACAGGGAAAAACAAAATTGGTTGATAATTATGCCAATTCCACCTAGTAATATTTAGTAACCATAAAATATAATTAGGATATGAGAAAGCCGATTAAATTTAGAACCCGATGATGTTCTGATTTTCCGATTTCGGTAATTTCGACGACAAGTTGCTCCGAATTCAACGAAAATTGACGTGCTAGCTAAGTTTGACGTGTAGAACGTAGTGGTGAGGTTAGTTTTTGGAAATTACGAGTTTTTACGAGACGACCCGAAATAGGCCAATTTACGGTAAAATTGAATCGGACGGTGTTTTAGTAGATTTAAGGCACGTATGGGTAATCCGATTTCGACGTTGACAATTATGATTAATACCGGTTGTTAGGAATGGTTTTCGTGACGATTATAGGTGTTTGACTATTTTCCCGTTTTTCGGAATTTAGTGAATTAATTAATAATGATGCAGTGTGAATAAACGTAAGATTTGCGACGGTGTATTTATTAATGAATACTTGTTGATATGCAATGCGATGATATATGTTTTATGCGATGATGTGATGATTAAATTGATGTTGTTAATATATGCTTCCGATTTGTGAGTTCATGACTTTTGGTGAATTTATTAGTGATGTTTGCATAATGCAATTATGATGCGATGATATATTTATCTTGTTTTGGATAAATTATGGCGATGTGGGCTTTATGCCAATTTTGACGAGCGATGATGGTGTGTTTGTGTTGTGTTGTTTTATTGTCGAGTCACATACATTGCATAAGCGAAGAGGCTTTTATGCCAAGCGATGATGGCTTTTATGCCGAGCGAAGATCGGCTTTATGCCAAGTGTCCCTAATTACGGACAAAGCGATGGGTACCACATGCATAACATAGTCGTGTCTCATAGAGTCGGTTATGTTTATGTTTGAGTTGTTTGGCGTTGGGTTTTCGTTGATTGATGGATGATATTGAATTGCGATGATATATGATGTGATGATGTTTTGTGATGATGTTGTGATGATGGGCTTTATGCCAAAAGCGAAGATGGGCTTTATGCCAAAAGCGAAGATGGGCTTTAGCCAATTTGTGATGATTTGTTTGTGTTGCTTATATTATTAGCATTATTTAATGTTGTTGGTTGATGTTGTGGTTTAAGACTGCCGTGTTAATTAGTGATGTATTAGTTTGTGACGATTTCGTGGTGACGGAGGGTTATGTGTTGTTCGACGTTTATGCCGATGTTTCTATGGCGATAAAGTGTAGATTATACACATTAGGATGACGAGTAAAGTAAGTGAGTTTTGTTTATGTGTTGGAATTACACTTATTAATCTATAACCTTTATAATTCCGAAACTATATATATATATATATATATATATATATATATATATATATATATATTTTATCATGCCTTAATTATATGTTTTGGAGTATCTCACCCTTTACTTGTTTTTACCTATATATTGGTAACGTGCAGTTATGAAGATGGAGTTTATAGCTGTTGTTAGTCGTGTCGGTGTCGCTCTGATACGTAGCACTCGGGGGGAATATTTATGTTGTCATTGTTGTTGTTCTTTTGTTGTTTTCCTTTTGTAAAGAAGAACCTTACTTTATGAAAATATTATTGGTTAAGGAAGTTTAATAAAGAAGATGTTTTGATTTTATGAATCACCTTATGTTTTCCGTCGAGGCTATGTATCTGAAATTTATACTTTAAAGCAAACCGTTTTAAGTGAGCTGTTTTGTTGGTGTGACACCTCAGTAGTTAATTTATGAAATTTTGAATTACTCTGATTTTTACATATTAAACTTTGGGTAGAATTGGGGTGTTACATTAGTGGTATCAGAGCGGGTCGATCTGTCGACCAAGTTGTTAGTGTGTTTAACCCTGTTGTATGCGACATGTGTGTGAAACACTGTCGGTACTTGTTTGTTTCAAATTGTTTGTCTGCAGAGATGAGTTTGAAACAAGTGGGGGAGAAGTTTTACTTCTTGGTGGCGCTTGTGGCTTAGGTTGGAGCCTCAGGCAGTGTTACGCTTTGGTAACTTACAGTGTAAGTTTGAAGACGCTGTTGTAGTTTGGTAGAGATGGTTTATGTCACCATCATGATTGTCGACTATCTATTGACAAATTGAGGGACTGATCATCCTTAATCTCTTGTTAATAGTAGTCGGGAATTGTGTTGGGATAGACTTGTCTTTCCAGCTTAATAGTGTATGAAGCAGATGTGTTGGCACAAGGTAGTGCATGATTACTTGAGTTGTAGGCGAATTTGGATTATGGTGAGGAACGAGATTTTGGGAAGCGAACTTCTTGTTGTGATTCTTCCGGAACATGTTGTGAAGATGTGGGTGAATTATCGCAGTAGTGCGAAGTGAAACTTTGATGGATTTAGTTTTTGGAACGAGTTGTGATTCAAAGTATCCCTAAAGGATGTTTGATTTTGAATTAGAGTTGAAAAGTCAACTTGTGGATTGGATTGAGCAGAGTTTGTTTATTCGAGCGTGTCGTTGTGGAGTGCGCCGGTGGTATTGTCCGAGGAGATCTAAGGTTGCCCGAGTTGGTGTGTCGTTTGCAGTCAAGGAACGAAGTGGATATTGAGGACAAGTGTCTACTTCCGAGGATTTATATTTGGACAAATCAGTCATTTGGAGTTTATGTGTTTAGTGAGATTGATGCGAAGTCTGGTTGTCTACGGGTTAGTGTGAGAGTGAGAAATGCTTAGACTATACTTTTCAAGATAGTGTATGGTCCTGGCGAGTGTTTGGTTGATGTCATTAGTGTGACTAATCGCCGGTGTGATTTTGAAAGACGAGTAGTAAGAGTTATTTCGTGTTCATGGATATTATTTGGTTCACATCAAGTTAAGAAATTGTGGCGCATCCGAGCTTTGCGTTATCGTGTTAAACTAATGTCGATTTGATGGAGTGCAACTTAGCAACGGTGATGTTTGACTGCTCGAAGGTTTACTTGTATCTTGTAGGGACTTCAAGGGGTTATTTGAGCTTAAGTTCCTTTGTTTTGGGATGGATAACTTTGTGAGTTGGCGGAAGATCTTTTACAAGTTGGTATTAATCATGGGTATTTTGACTCGAGATGGTTAAGTCGTTATTTGGACGCGATGGTAAGCAATTTGTTTGAGCCTGGAAAGTTTAGCAAATGCTTGAATTTGGTCTTGTTCTATCTTGAAGAACCTTGTGCGTATTGTGATATTTCATTTTGGACTTAAGATGCATTTTGACATAGAGTTGGAAAAGTGTATTACTATCTTGGCAGTTTGATTTTTCATAAGGAAATTTTCGGACGCGTGAGTTAAAATTTGATGCGGTTGTAATCAATTGAATTTTAGAAGTGTAGATGTTAACGAGGAGCTTGGAATTGTGGAAGACAATTCAAGTCGATTACGATCTGTAAGAGATTTTGTTTGTTGTAGAGTTTAATAAGTTGATATCGCTGTTAACCCAAGAATATCTGATTAGGGATTTGTTATTTTGCAGAATGTTGCATCTTATTTTGGGACACTTGTGGAAATTTAAGTTTAGAAGGTTATTAAGGATTTGTTCACTACGATCATATGGATTTTGTCGGATACTAATAGTCGTGGTGGATTATTGGTTTATGACTAGGATAAGTCTTGAGGGTAAGGAATTTTGTGATGGGTTGGTAACCACAGGTACCTTAAGATGATTGATGTTTTATAAAGGAGAATGTTCTATGTGTGACTGAAGTTGGTCGCGACGGTGTTCGTGTTGGATTCCGTAAAGTTTAGGTTATGGTTCTAAGTCCAACCTGTGTTATGATTACAGGGGTAGAAGATGACGTTTATGAGTAGAGTTCTTGAGAGAGTGTTGTGACTGAGTTACCACTTGGGACGATGGAAAGTTGTAAAAGGTGTTTCGAATGAGAAAACAGTGTATTGATCGTTGCGACGATGCGAGGATGGTGACCACTTTTTACATAATTTGGGAATTGTTATAAGGGAAGACTTCGTTGAAGTCAAGTGTATACGTCGAAGTTTCACAAGTGAGATATTTGGACAGTATTTGAAAAGGTCAAACTATGTCATGTATTTAGAGGACCAATGGACGTTGATCAATCGAGAATGAAAGAGTGATTCTTCGAGTTGATGAAGTTGATGTTGTGAGGTGTCTTGATGGGTGTACGCTTTGAACGTATCCATTCTGAGTAATTGTGAAGTTGAGGTTTAACCAAGTTGTTTTATGGTTGGCATCTTATGCATAGAAGTGACGCAGCATAGTTTAGATATCGAGCTTTGAGTTGTAGCGGGTATGAGGGATTATTGGTTTTGACTAGTGAGTTATAGTCGCAAGTCGGGTGTTTAAACCCTAGGATGAGTGGCGTATCTCAATTTGATTATGTTTGTATAACCGTTTTGTTGTTTTCGTTTTAGCGATGATGCTGGTGTTGTGTCGTAAGACTTTATGTTCCTATCTTTGGTGACTCGTTTCCGAGGTGTCGGTTCGAGTGTGTGATTAATTCTATGGTTGAGACATTAGGATAGTATCGATCTTGTTTGTTTGGTTCTCGAGTGAACCGGTGTGTTTACGACTTGTTTAGTTGTTGGGTGTTAGTTGGTTGTCGGGTGCATTGTATGGGCTTTGCATCTCGGCATGGTTGTTCTTGTCTAGACGTTGTGGTTAGGGAGATACCCTTGTGTTTGGTGTATTCTACATGTCGTTTAACGCGAGGATTGAGTAGACGATTGCGTAGGCATGCCTCGTATTGTTCATTTTGGTCGAAATTTCGAGGACGAAAAGTTTATAAGTGGGGGAGAGTTGTAACGCCCGTTTTTATTAATAATATATTATATTAATATTTTCGAATTACCGATCGATATTTATTTTGACGAGAATATTTGTGTTAATTAATATATTTATTAATTTAACGACGTTCGGTCCGTAAAAATATTATTCGGATCCAATATTTTAATTCTCGTAATCATTTTAATTGATTGAATTAATTTTATTAATGATATAATTGGTTAGGGTGTGAAAAGTAATTGATGAGATTTGGGTTTCACCCTTGGCTTACTAAATAAGGAAAATACCATTATTAGAACCATTTCTTCTCATTTTCCTTCCATTCATAACACACCAAGCCAAACAAGAGCAAGTGAGGAAACTAGTAGAAACCTAACTTATAAAACCACATTTCCTCATTTCTTCCCATTTGGAAAACAAAACAAAAATAGAAACTTGGAAGCTTGAGAGAAAAGTGAGGGTTTTGAGAAGAAGATGAAGAGGAGCAGAGGAGCTTGAAGTTGGGTTTGTAGAATCATCAAGATCAACCAAAGCTTCCATGGTAAGGGGTTTGATTTCTCTATCTCATATGATTAGGTTTTGATAGTTGTATTTTGAATTGGGGAAAATTGATAATAGAGTTATAGGGTTTGGTTGATTGTTGATGGAAATAGATTAGAAGAGTTGAATTTGATATAGAGATTAGGGATGTTGTTTTAGTGTTGTAGGGTTGGGTTTATAAAATAAAATTGGAATTGAAAATAGCAAGAAGAATTAGAGAAGAAAACAAAAATTCTTAAGATCAATCTGCTGCAGAACCAGATTCATCGGTTTCAAGCTGCAGCCTCCAACAACATGTAGCTTCCAACAACATTCATGATTTATTGTATGATAATCTTGCTTCCATTATAGACAAAACTCGTATCAAAACAAAATAAAAACTCGTATCGTTTTACATGACTTTCAAATAGTAAAATATGTGTTTGGGATGAAGAACAATGTTGAAGTCATGTTTTAATGTAATAAAATGAAAAGGCATAATATTTTGGTTACAGCGAAATGTAAGAGTGTTGTTTGAGTCTGAATGAAATGAAGAGCAATATTGGAGTATGATAATAATAAGAACATGCAGAATGATAATCGAGCATGCTTTTCTAGCATTATTTAATTAACAAAGAAAAAGTGACAAGTAACATATATGCTTATTCTGCAACTTCAACCATCATCGAGCTTTAAAAACACAGGGAAAAACAAAATTGGTTGATAATTATGCCAATTCCACCTAGTAATATTTAGTAACCATAAAATATAATTAGGATATGAGAAAGCCGATTAAATTTAGAACCCGATGATGTTCGATTTTCGATTTGTTAATTTACAAGTTTCAATTCAACGAAATTGACGTGCTAGCTAAGTTTGACGTGTAGAACGTAGTGGTGAGGTTAGTTTTTGGAAATTACGAGTTTTTACGAGACGACCCGAAATAGGCCAATTTACGGTAAAATTGAATCGGACGGTGTTTTAGTAGATTTAAGGCACGTATGGGTAATCCGATTTCGACGTTGACAATTATGATTAATACCGGTTGTTAGGAATGGTTTTCGTGACGATTATAGGTGTTTGACTATTTTCCGGTTTTTCGGAATTTAGTGAATTAATTAATAATGATGCAGTGTGAATAAACGTAAGATTTGCGACGGTGTATTTATTAATGAATACTTGTTGATATGCAACGCGATGATATATGTTTTGTAACTAATGATGTGATGATTAAATTGATGTTGTTAATATATGCTTCCGATTTGTGAGTTCATGACTTTTGGTGAATTTATTAGTGATGTTTGCATAATGCAATTATGATGCGATGATATATTTATCTTGTTTTGGATAAATTATGGCGATGTGGGCTTTATGCCAATTTTGACGAGCGATGATGGTGTGTTTGTGTTGTGTTGTTTTATTGTCGAGTCACATACATTGCATAAGCGAAGAGGCTTTTATGCCAAGCGATGATGGCTTTTATGCCGAGCGAAGATCGGCTTTATGCCAAGTGTCCCTAATTACGGACAAAGCGATGGGTACCACATGCATAACATAGTCGTGTCTCATAGAGTCGGTTATGTTTATGTTTGAGTTGTTTGGCGTTGGGTTTTCGTTGATTGATGGATGATATTGAATTGCGATGATATATGATGTGATGATGTTTTGTGATGATGTTGTGATGATGGGCTTTATGCCAAAAGCGAAGATGGGCTTTATGCCAAAAGCGAAGATGGGCTTTAGCCAATTTGTGATGATTTGTTTGTGTTGCTTATATTATTAGCATTATTTAATGTTGTTGGTTGATGTTGTGGTTTAAGACTGCCGTGTTAATTAGTGATGTATTAGTTTGTGACGATTTCGTGGTGACGGAGGGTTATGTGTTGTTGCGACGTTTTATGCCGATGTTTCTATGGCGATAAAGTGTAGATTATACACATTAGGATGACGAGTAAAGTAAGTGAGTTTTGTTTATGTGTTGGAATTACACTTATTAATCTATAACCTTTATAATTCCGAAACTATATATATATATATATATATATATATATATATATATATATATATATATATATATATATATATATATATTTATCATGCCTTAATTATATGTTTTGGAGTATCTCACCTTTACTTGTTTCGTTACCTATATATTGGTAACGTGTTATGAAGATGGAGTTATAAATTGTTGTTAGTGTTGTCGCTCGAGCATTCGGGGAATATTTATGTTGTCATTGTTGTTGTTCTTTTGTTGTTTTCCTTTTGTAAAGAAGAACCTTACTTTATGAAAATATTATTGGTTAAGGAAGTTTAATAAAGAAGATGTTTTGATTTTATGAATCACCTTATGTTTTCCGTCGAGGCTATGTATCTGAAATTTACACTTTAAAGCAAACCGTTTTAAGTGAGCTGTTTTGTTGGTGTGACACCTCAGTAGTTAATTTATGAAATTTTGAATTACTCTGATTTTTACATATTAAACTTTGGGTAGAATTGGGGTGTTACATTTTTATGGAAAGAAACATGCAAAAACTCGGTGGTCACTGCATGGAGAGTTTGTAGAAGTCAAATGCAAAAACATGGCAAGATAAAATAAATAATGACCAAATCAACAAGTGAAACATTTTAGACATGAAGATTCAGGGGTTGTCTTTGTCTTAGTAAACATTTCAGTTCTAGTTTGGGGTTTAAATAATAAGAGTAAGCAATACACATTCAAACTTTTATGTAAAAGGATTTGTTAATTAGCGCTTTATAAGAAACTGTAAACTAAATTCTAATAAGAGAAAACACAAAGTTTTATCTAATGTAACAAAACACTAATTTTGTAGTTAATTTCACCATATTGAAATTTTGAAAATTTCAAATATAATTTATAAATTCATTAAATAAACAAAATTATTATTATCAAACATATTATTAACAAATTTTTATATAATGCAAACTAACAAAAAATATAAGTATAATTACTATCCTTTGTTTCATGTTTGTCACTCATTAGTAGAGGAGTTCTGAAAGTTGTTCGCGGTGGCACACCTATAAGTGTGCGCGCATATATTTGTCAAATATATTTATTTATTTTGGTTGTCCTCCAGTAAATTTTGAAGGCCACAACTCATGAACATTAAAATTCCTATCATGAAATGAAGTTGGGCTGCATGTTTTTATGGAAAGAAACATGCAAAAAGTTGGTGGCCACTCCATGAGTAGTTTCTAGAAGTCAAATGCAAAAACATGGTAAGATATAATGAATAATGACAAAATAAACAAGGAGTACAACATTTTAGACTTAATGATTCAAGGGGGTTTGCCTTTGTGTTTGTGATCATTTCAATTATGGTTTTTGGTTTAAATAATATAAGAGTAAGCAAATACACATTCAAACTTCTATGTAAAAGGATATTTTACTTAGCTTCTTTATAAGAAACTATGAACTAAATTCTAATAAGAGAAAATACAAAGTTTTATCTAAAATATACAAAACACTAATTTTGTTGTTAATTTTCTCGTAATGGAATTTTTAAAATTTCAAATATAAATTATAAATTCATTGGATAAACAAACTTATTATTAACAAATTTTTAAATAAAGCAAACTAAAAAAAATTGTAAGTTTAATTATTAACTCTTAGTTCATGTTTGTCACTCATTAACAGAGGAGTCCTCAAGGGTGTTCGCGGTGACACACCTACTATCTGGAAATGTGCACGCACGTATTAGTCAAAACATATTTATTTATTTTTGTTGTCTTCCAGTAAATTTTAAGGCCACAACCCATGAACACGGAAAGTCGTATCATGAAATGAAGTAGAGCTACATGTTTTTATGGAAAGAAAAATGCAAAAACTTGGTGGTCACTGCATGGAGATTCAACAAGGAGTGGAACATTTTAGACATGAAGATTCAAGGGGGTAATTTCCTTTGTCTTTGTAAACAGTTTAGTTCTAGTTTAGTTTGGGGTTTAAATAACTGTAAGAGTAAGCAATACACGTTCAAACATTTATGTAAAAGGATGTTTTATTTAGCTACTTTTTAAGAAATTATGAACTAAATTCTAATAAGAGAAAACAAAAAGTTTTATCTAATATATACAAAACACTAATTATGTTGTTAATTTTCCCATACTGGAATTTTTAAAATTTTAAATATAATTTATAAATTCATTGGATAAACAAACTTATTATTAACAAATTTTTTAAATAATGCAAACTAAAAAAAATTGTAAGTATAATTATTATCTCTTCTTTCATGTTTGTCACCCATTAATAGACGAGTCTTGAAGGGTGTTCGTGGTGACACACCTACTAGTGTGCGCGCATATAATAGTCAAAATATATTTATTTATTTTGGTTGTCTTCCTGTAAAGTTTGAAGGCCACAACCCATGAACACGGAAAGTCGTATCATGAAATGAAGTAGAGCTACATGTTTTTATGGGATGAAACATGCAAAAACTCGGTGTTCACTGCATGGAGAGTTTGTAGAAGTCAAATGCAAAAACATGGCAAGATAAACTAAATAATGACAAAATCAACAAAGAGTGGAACATTTTAGACATGAAGATTCAAGGGTTGTCTTTGTCTTTGTAAACATTTCAGTTCTAATTTGGGGTTTAAATAACTGTAAGAGTAAGCAATACACATTCAAAGTTTTATGTAAAAGGATGTTTTATTTAGCTACTTTATAAGAAATTATGAACTAAATTCTAATAAGAGAAAACACAAAGTTTTATCTAATATATACAAAACACTAATTTTGTTGTTAATTTTCCCATACTGAAATTTTTAAAATTTTAAATATAATTTATAAATTCATTGGATAAACAAACTTATTATTAACAAATTTTTAAATAATGCAAACTAACAAAAATTGTAAGTATAATTATTATCTCTTCTTTCATGTGTGTCACTTATTAATAGAGGAGTCCTGCAGGGTGTTCGCGTTGACACACCTACTAGTGTGCGTGCATATATTAGTCAAAATATATTTATTTATTTTGGTTGTCCTCCAACAAATTTTGAAGGCCACAACCCATGAACATGAAAATTCCTATCATGAAATGAAGTTGGGCTGCATATTTTTAATGAAAGAAACATGCAAAAGGTTGGTGGTCACTGCATGGAGAGTTTGTAGAAGTCAAATGCAAAAACATGGTAAGATATAATGAATAATGACAAAATAAATAACGAGTACAACATTTTAGACTTAATGATTCAAGGGGGTTTGCCTTTGTGTTTGTGATCATTTTAATTATGGTTTTTGGTTTAAATAATATAAGAGTAAGCAAATACACATTCAACCTTTTATGTAAAAGAATGTTTTACTTAGCTTCTTTATAAGAAATTATGAACTAAATTCTAATAAGAGAAAATACAAAGTTTTATCTAATATATACAGAACACTAATTTTGTTGTTAATTTTCTCGTAATGGAATTTTTAAAATTTCAAATATAATTTATATATTCATTGGAAAAACAAACTTATTATTAACAAATTTTAAAATAATGCAAACTAAAAAAAAATTGTAAGTTTAATTATTATCTCTTATTTCATGTTTGTTACTCATTAACAGAGGAGTCCTGAAGGGTGTTCGTGGTGACACACCTACTATCTGGAAATGTGCACGCATGTATTAGTTAAAATATATTTATTTATTTTTGTTGTCTTCCAGTAAAGTTTGAAGGCCACAACCCATGAACACGGAAAGTCGTATCATGAAATGAAGTAGAGCTACATGTTTTTATGGAAAGAAAAATGCAAAAACTTGGTGGTCACTACATGGAGAGTTTGTAGAAGTCAAATGCAAAAACATGGCAGGATAAAATAAATAATAACAAAATCAACAAGGAGTGGAACATTTTAGACATGAAGATTCAAGGGGTTGCCTTTGTCTTAGTAAACATTTCAGTTCTAGTTTGGGGTTTAAATAACTGTAAGAGTAAGCAATACACATTCAAACTTTTATGTAAAAAGATTTTTTAATTAGCTGCTTTATAAGAAACTATAAACTAAATTCTAATAAGAGAAAACACAAAGTTTTATCTAATGTAAACAAAACACTTATTTTGTAGTTAATTTCACCATATTGAAACTTTGAAAATTTTGAATATAATTTATAAACTCATTAAATAAACAAAATTATTATTATCAAACATATTATTAACAAATTTTTATATAATGCAAACTAACAAAAAATATAAGTATAATTACTATCCTTTGATTCATGTTTGTCACTCATTAGCAGAGGAGTTTTAAAGGCTGTTCGAGGTGGCACACCTATAAGTATGCGCGCATATATTATTCAAATATATTTATTTATTTTGGTTGTCCTCCAATAAATTTTGAAGGCCACAACTCATGAACATTAAAATTCCTATCATGAAATGAAGTTGGGCTGCATGTTTTTATGGAAAGAAACATGCAAAAAGTTGGTGGCCACTGCATGGGTAGATTCTAGAAGTCAAATGCAAAAACATGGTAAGATATAATGAATAATGACAAAATAAACAAGGAGTACAACATTTTAGACATAATGATTCAAGGGGATTTGCCTTTGTGTTTGTGATCATTTCAATTATGGTTTTTGGTTTAAATAATATAAGAGTAAGCAAATATACATTCAAACTTTTATGTAAAAGGATGTTTTACTTAGCTGCTTTATAAGAAACTAAGAATTAAATTCTAATAAGAGAAAATACAAAGTTTTATCTAATATATACAAAACACTATTTTTGTAGTTAATTTTCCCATACTTGAATTTTTAAAATTTCAAATATAATTTATAAATTCATTGGATAAACAAACTTATTATTGTCACATTTTTAAATAATGCAAACTAACAAAAATTGTAAGTTTAATTATTATCTCGTATTTCATGTTTGTCACTCATTACCATAGGAGTCCTGAAGGGTGTTCGTGGTGACACACCTACTATCTGGAAATGTGCGCGCACGTATTAGTCAAAATATATTTATTTATTTATTTTGGTTATCTTCTAGTAAAGTTTGAAGGCCACAACCCATGAACACGGAAAGTCGTATCATGAAATGAAGTAGAGCTACATGTTTTTATGGAAAGAAACATGCAATAACTTGGTGGTCACTACATGGAGAGTTTGTAGAAGTCAAATGAAAAAACATGGCAAGATAAAACAAATAATGACAAAATTAACAACGATGGAACATTTTAGACATAAGGATTCAAGGAGGTTGCCTTTGTCTTTGTAAACATTTCAGTTCTAATTTGGGGTTTAAATAACTGTAAGAGTAAGCAATACACATTCAAAGTTTTATGTAAAAGGATGTTTTATTTAGCTACTTTATAAGAAATTATGAACTAAATTCTAATAAGAGAAAACACAAAGTTTTATCTAATATATACAAAACACTAATTTTGTTGTTAATTTTCCCATACTGAAATTTTTAAAATTTTAAATATAATTTATAAATTCATTGGATAAACAAACTTATTATTAACAAATTTTAAATAATGCAAACTAACAAAATTGTAAGTATAATTATTATCTCTTCTTTCATGTGTGTCACTTATTAATAGAGGAGTCTGCAGGTGTTGGCGTTGACACACCTACTAGTGTGCGTGCATATATTAGTCAAAATATATTTATTTATTTTGGTTGTCCTCCAACAAATTTTGAAGGCCACAACCCATGAACATGAAAATTCCTATCATGAAATGAAGTTGGGCTGCATATTTTAATGAAAGAAACATGCAAAAGGTTGGTGGTCACTGCATGGAGAGTTTGTAGAAGTCAAATGCAAAAACATGGTAAGATATAATGAATAATGACAAAATAAATAACGAGTACAACATTTTAGACTTAATGATTCAAGGGGGTTTGCCTTTGTGTTTGTGATCATTTTAATTATGGTTTTGGTTTAAATAATATAAGAGTAAGCAAATACACATTCAACCTTTTATGTAAAAGAATGTTTTACTTAGCTTCTTTATAAGAAATTATGAACTAAATTCTAATAAGAGAAAATACAAAGTTTTATCTAATATATACAGAACACTAATTTTGTTGTTAATTTTCTCGTAATGGAATTTTTAAAATTTCAAATATAATTTATATATTCATTGGAAAAACAAACTTATTATTAACAAATTTTAAAATAATGCAAACTAAAAAAAAATTGTAAGTTTAATTATTATCTCTTATTTCATGTTTGTTACTCATTAACAGAGGAGTCCTGAAGGGTGTTCGTGGTGACACACCTACTATCTGGAAATGTGCACGCATGTATTAGTTAAAATATATTTATTTATTTTTGTTGTCTTCCAGTAAAGTTTGAAGGCCACAACCCATGAACACGGAAAGTCGTATCATGAAATGAAGTAGAGCTACATGTTTTTATGGAAAGAAAAATGCAAAAACTTGGTGGTCACTACATGGAGAGTTTGTAGAAGTCAAATGCAAAAACATGGCAGGATAAAATAAATAATAACAAAATCAACAAGGAGTGGAACATTTTAGACATGAAGATTCAAGGGGTTGCCTTTGTCTTAGTAAACATTTCAGTTCTAGTTTGGGGTTTAAATAACTGTAAGAGTAAGCAATACACATTCAAACTTTTATGTAAAAAGAATTTTTTAATTAGCTGCTTTATAAGAAACTATAAACTAAATTCTAATAAGAGAAAACACAAAGTTTTATCTAATGTAAACAAAACACTTATTTTGTAGTTAATTTCACCATATTGAAACTTTGAAAATTTTGAATATAATTTATAAACTCATTAAATAAACAAAATTATTATTATCAAACATATTATTAACAAATTTTTATATAATGCAAACTAACAAAAAATATAAGTATAATTACTATCCTTTGATTCATGTTTGTCACTCATTAGCAGAGGAGTTTTAAAGGTTTCGGTGGCACACCTATAAGTATCTTGCATATATTATTCAAATATATTTATTTATTTTGGTTGTCCTCCAATAAATTTTGAAGGCCACAACTCATGAACATTAAAATTCCTATCATGAAATGAAGTTGGGCTGCATGTTTTTATGGAAAGAAACATGCAAAAAGTTGGTGGCCACTGCATGGGTAGATTCTAGAAGTCAAATGCAAAAACATGGTAAGATATAATGAATAATGACAAAATAAACAAGGAGTACAACATTTTAGACATAATGATTCAAGGGGATTTGCCTTTGTGTTTGTGATCATTTCAATTATGGTTTTTGGTTTAAATAATATAAGAGTAAGCAAATATACATTCAAACTTTTATGTAAAAGGATGTTTTACTTATTGCTTTATAAGAAACTAAGAATTAAATTCTAATAAGAGAAAATACAAAGTTTTATCTAATATATACAAAACACTATTTTTGTAGTTAATTTTCCCATACTTGAATTTTTAAAATTTCAAATATAATTTATAAATTCATTGGATAAACAAACTTATTATTGTCACATTTTAAATAATGCAAACTAACAAAAATTGTAAGTTTAATTATTATCTC
Source organism: Vicia sativa (assembly GCA_021764765.1). NCBI lineage: Eukaryota > Viridiplantae > Streptophyta > Magnoliopsida > Fabales > Fabaceae > Vicia > Vicia sativa. The sequence goes on from CM038795.1 coordinate 65,624,253, forward strand.
TTATTTCATGTTTGTCACTCATTACCATAGGAGTCCGAAGGGTGTTCGTGGTGACACACCTACTATCTGGAAATGTCGCACGTATTAGTCAAAATATATTTATTTATTTATTTTGGTTATCTTCTAGTAAAGTTTGAAGGCCACAACCCATGAACACGGAAAGTCGTATCATGAAATGAAGTAGAGCTACATGTTTTTATGGAAAGAAACATGCAATAACTTGGTGGTCACTACATGGAGAGTTTGTAGAAGTCAAATGAAAAAACATGGCAAGATAAAACAAATAATGACAAAATTAACAACGATGGAACATTTTAGACATAAGGATTCAAGGAGGTTGCCTTTGTCTTTGTAAACATTTCAGTTCTAATTTGGGGTTTAAATAACTGTAAGAGTAAGCAATACACATTCAAAGTTTTATGTAAAAGGATGTTTTATTTAGCTACTTTATAAGAAACTATGAACTAAATTCTAATAAGAGAAAACACAAAGTTTTATCTAATGTAAACAAAACACTAATTTTGTAGTTAAGTTCCCCATATTGAAATTTTGAAAATTTCAAATATAATTTATAAATTCATTAAATAAACAAAATTATTATTATCAAACATATTATTAACAAATTTTTATATAATGCAAACTAACAAAAAATATAAGTATAATTACTATCCTTTGATTCATGTTTGTCACTCATTAGCAGAGGATATCTGATAGCTGTTCGCGGTGGCACACCTATAAGTGTGCGCGCATATATTAGTCAAATATATTTATTTATTTTGGTTGTCCTCCAGTAAATTTTGAAGGCCACAACTCATGAACATTAAAATTCCTATCATGAAATGAAGTTGGGCTGCATGTTTTTATGGAAAGAAACATGCAAAAAGTTGGTGGCCACTGCATGGGTAGTTTCTAGAAGTCAAATGCAAAAACATGGTAAGATATAATGAATAATGACAAAATAAACAAGGAGTACAACATTTTAGACATAATGATTCAAGGGGATTTGCCTTTGTGTTTGTGATCATTTCAATTATGGTTTTTGGTTTAAATAATATGAGAGTAAGCAAATACACATTCAAACTTTTATGTAAAAGGATGTTTTAGTTATCTTCTTTATAAGAAACTATGAACTAAATTTTAATAAGAGAAAATACAAAGTTTTGTCTAATATATACAAAACACTAATTATGTTGTTAATTTTCTCGTAATGAAATTTTTAAATTTTCAAATATAATTTATAAATTCATTGGATAAACAAACTTATTATTAACAAATTTTTAAATAAAGCAAACTAAAAAAAATTGTAAGTTTAATTATTATCTCTTATTTCATGTTTGTCACTCATTAACAGAGGAGTCCTGAAGGGTGTTCGTGGTGACACACCTACTATCTGGAAATGTGCGCGCACGTATTAGTCAAAATATATTTATTTATTTTGGTTGTCTTCCAGTAAAGTTTGAAGGCCACAACCCATGAACACGGAAAGTCGTATCATGAAATGAAGTAGAGCTACATGTTTTTATGGAAAGAAACATGCAATAACTTGGTGGTCACTACATGGAGAGTTTGTAGAAGGCAAATGAAAAAACATGGCAAGATAAAATAAATAATGACAAAATCTACAAGGATGGAACATTTTAGACATAAAGATTCAAGGGGGTTGCCTTTGTCTTTGTAAACATTTCAGTTCTAATTTGGGTTTTAAATAACTTTAAGAGTAAGCAATACACATTCAAAGTTTTATGTAAAAGGATGTTTTATTTAGCTACTTTATAAGAAACTATGAACTAAATTCTAATCAGAGAAAACACAAAGTTTTATCTAATATATACAAAACACTAATTTTGTTGTTAATTTTCCCATACTTGAATTTTTAAAATTTTAAATATAATTTATAAATTTATTGGATAAACAAACTTATTATTAACAAATTTTTAAATAATGCAAACTAACAAAAATTGTAAGTATAATTATTATCTCTTCGTTCATGTTTGTCACTCATTAATAGAGGAGTCCTGCATGGTGTTCGCGGTGACACACCTACTAGTGTGCGTGCATATATTAGTCAAAATATATTTATTTATTTTGGTTGTCCTCCAGCAAATTTTGAAGGCCACACAACCCATGAACATATAAATTCCTATCGTGAAATGAAGTTGGGCTGGATGTTTTTATTGAAAGAAACAGGCAAAAAGTTGGTGGTCACTGCATGGAGAGTTTGTAGAAGTCAAATGCAAAAACATGGTAATATATAATGAATAATGACAAAATAAACAAGGAGTACAACCTTTTAGACTTAATGATTCAAGGGGGTTTGCCTTTGTGTTTGTGATAATTTCAATTATGGTTTTTGGTTTAAATAATATAAGAGTAAGCAAATACACATTCAAACTTCTATGTAAAAGGATATTTTACTTAGCTTCTTCATAAAAAACTATGAACTAAATTCTAATAAGAGAAAATACAAAGTTTTATCTAATATATACAAAACACTAATTTTGTTGTTAATTTTCTCGTAATGGAATTTTTAAAATTTCTAATATAAATTATAAATTCATTGGATAAACAAACTTATTATTAACAAATATTTAAATAATGCAAACTAAAAAAAAATTGTAAGTTTAATTATTATATCTTATTTCATGTTTGTCACTCATTAACAGAGGAGTCCTGAAGGGTGTTCGCGGTGACACACCTACTATCTGGAAATGTGCACGCCCGTATTAGTCAAAATATATTTATTTATTTTGGTTGTCTTCCAGTAAAGTTTGAAGGCCACAACCCATGAACACGGAAAGTCGTATCATGAAATGAAGTAGAGCTACATGTTTTTATGGAAAGAAAAATGCAAAAACTTGGTGGTCACTGCATGAAGAGTTTGTAGAAGTGAAATTCAAAAACATGGCAAGATAAACTAAATAATGACAAAATCAACAAGGAGTGGAACATTTTAGACATGAAGATTCAAGGGGGTTGCCTTTGTCTTTGTAAACATATAATTCTAGTTTGGGGTTTAAATATCTGTAAGAGTAAGCAATACACATTCAAACTTTTATGTAAAATGATTTTTTAATTAGCTGCTTTATAAGAAACTATAAACTAAATTCTAATAAGAGAAAACACAAAGTTTTATCTAATTTAACAAAACACTATTTTTGTAGTTAATTTCACCATATTGAAATATTGAAAATTTCAAATATAATATATAAATTCATTAAATAAACAAAATTATTATTATCAAACATATTATTTACAAATTTTTATATAGTGTAAACTAACAAAAAATATAAGTATAATTACTATCCTTTGTTTCATGTTTGTCACTCATTAGCAGAGGAGTTTTAAAGGCTGTTCGCGGTGGCACACCTATAAGTATGCGCGCATATATTATTCAAATATATTTATTTATTTTGGTTGTCCTCCAATAAATTTTGAATGCCACAACTCATGAACATTAAAATTCCTATCATGAAATGAAGTTGGGCTGCATGTTTTTATGGAAAGAAACATGCAAAAAGTTGGTGGCCACTGCATGGGTAGATTCTAGAAGTCAAATGCAAAAACATGGTAAGATATAATGAATAATGACAAAATAAACAAGGAGTACAACATTTTAGACATAATGATTCAAGGGGATTTGCCTTTGTGTTTGAGATCATTTCAATTATGGTTTTTGGTTTAAATAATATAAGAGTAAGCAAATATACATTCAAACTTTTATGTAAAAGGATGTTTTACTTAGCTGCTTTATAAGAAACTAAGAATTAAATTCTAATAAGAGAAAATACAAAGTTTTATCTAATATATACAAAACACTAATTTTGTTGTTAATTTTCCCATACTTGAATTTTTAAAATTTCAAATATAATTTATAAATTCATTGGATAAACAAACTTATTATTGACACATTTTTAAATAATGCAAACTAACAAAAATTGTAAGTTTAATTATTATCTCTTATTTCATGTTTGTCACTCATTACCATAGGAGTCCTGAAGGGTGTTCGAGGTGACACACCTACTATCTGGAAATGTGCGCGCACGTATTAGTCAAAATATATTTATTTATTTATTTTGGTTGTCTTCCAGTAAAGTTTGAAGGCCACAACCCATGAACACGGAAAGTCGTATCATGAAATGAAGTGGAGCTACATGTTTTTATGGAAAGAAACATGCAATAACTTGGTGGTCACTACATGGAGAGTTTGTAGAAGTCAAATGAAAAAACATGGCAAGATAAAACAAATAATGACAAAATTAACAACGATGGAACATTTTAGACATAAAGATTCAAGGAGGTTGCCTTTGTCTTTGTAAACATTTCAGTTCTAATTTGGGGTTTAAATAACTGTAAGAGTAAGCAATACACATTCAAAGTTTTATGTAAAAGGATGTTTTATTTAGCTACTTTATAAGAAACTATGAACTAAATTCTAATAAGAGAAAACACAAAGTTTTATCTAATGTAAACAAAACACTTATTTTGTAGTTAATTTCACCATATTGAAACTTTGAAAATTTTGAATATAATTTATAAACTCATTAAATAAACAAAATTATTATTATCAAACATATTATTAACAAATTTTTATATAATGCAAACTAACAAAAAATATAAGTATAATTACTATCCTTTGATTCATGTTTGTCACTCATTAGCAGAGGAGTTTTAAAGGCTGTTCGAGGTGGCACACCTATAAGTATGCGCGCATATATTATTCAAATATATTTATTTATTTTGGTTGTCCTCCAGTAAATTTTGAAGGCCACAACTCATGAACATTAAAATTCCTATCATGAAATGAAGTTGGGCTGCATGTTTTTATGGAAAGAAACATGCAAAAAGTTGGTGGCACTGCATGGGTAGTTTCTAGAAGTCAAATGCAAAAACATGGTAAGATATAATGAATAATGACAAAATAAACAAGGAGTACAACATTTTAGACATAATGATTCAAGGGGATTTGCCTTTGTGTTTGTGATCATTTCAATTCTGGTTTTTGGTTTAAATAATATAAGAGTAAGCAAATACACATTCAAACTTTTATGTAAAAGGATGTTTTACTTAGCTTCTTTATAAGAAACTATGAACTAAATTCTAATAAGAGAAAATACAAAGTTTTATCTAATATATACAAAACACTAATTTTGTTGTTAATTTTCTCGTAATGGAATTTTTAAAATTTCTAATATAAATTATAAATTCATTGGATAAACAAACTTATTATTAACAAATATTTAAATAATGCAAACTAAAAAAAAATTGTAAGTTTAATTATTATATCTTATTTCATGTTTGTCACTCATTAACAGAGGAGTCCTGAAGGGTGTTCGCGGTGACACACCTACTATCTGGAAATGTGCACGCCCGTATTAGTCAAAATATATTTATTTATTTTGGTTGTCTTCCAGTAAAGTTTGAAGGCCACAACCCATGAACACGGAAAGTCGTATCATGAAATGAAGTAGAGCTACATGTTTTTATGGAAAGAAAAATGCAAAAACTTGGTGGTCACTGCATGAAGAGTTTGTAGAAGTTAAATTCAAAAACATGGCAAGATAAAATAAATAATGACAAAATCAACAAGGAGTGGAACATTTTAGACATGAAGATTCAAGGGGGTTGCCTTTGTCTTTGTAAACATATCAATTCTAGTTTGGGGTTTAAATATCTGTAAGAGTAAGCAATACACATTCAAACTTTTATGTAAAATGATTTTTTAATTAGCTGCTTTATAAGAAACTATAAACTAAATTCTAATAAGAGAAAACACAAAGTTTTATCTAATTTAACAAAACACTATTTTTGTAGTTAATTTCACCATATTGAAATATTTAAAATTTCAAATATAATATATAAATTCATTAAATAAACAAAATTATTATTATCAAACATATTATTTACAAATTTTATATATGCAAACTAACAAAAATATAAGTATAATTACTATCCTTTGTTTCATGTTTGTCACTCATTAGCGAGAGAGTTTTAAAGGGTCGGTGGCACACCTATAAGTATGCGCATATATTATTCAAATATATTTATTTATTTTGGTTGTCCTCCAATAAATTTTGAAGGCCACAACTCATGAACATTAAAATTCCTATCATGAAATGAAGTTGGGCTGCATGTTTTATGGAAAGAAACATGCAAAAGTTGGACTTGCATGGTAGATTCTAGAAGTCAAATGCAAAAACATGGTAAGATATAATGAATAATGACAAAATAAACAAGGAGTACAACATTTTAGACATAATGATTCAAGGGGATTTGCCTTTGTTTGTGATCATTTCAATTATGGTTTTTGGTTTAAATAATATAAGAGTAAGCAAATATACATTCAAACTTTTATGTAAAAGGATGTTTTACTTAGCTGCTTTATAAGAAACTAAGAATTAAATTCTAATAAGAGAAAATACAAAGTTTTATCTAATATATACAAAACACTAATTTTGTTGTTAATTTTCCCATACTTGAATTTTTAAAATTTCAAATATAATTTATAAATTCATTGGATAAACAAACTTATTATTGACACATTTTTAAATAATGCAAACTAACAAAAATTGTAAGTTTAATTATTATCTCTTATTTCATGTTTGTCACTCATTACCATAGGAGTCCTGAAGGGTGTTCGTGGTGACACACCTACTATCTGGAAATGTGCGTGCACGTATTAGTCAAAATATATTTATTTATTTATTTTGGTTGTCTTCCAGTAAAGTTTGAAGGCCACAACCCATGAACACGGAAAGTCGTATCATGAAATGAAGTAGAGCTACATGTTTTTATGGAAAGAAACATGCAATAACTTGGTGGTCACTACATGGAGAGTTTGTAGAAGTCAAATGAAAAAACATGGCAAGATAAAACAAATAATGACAAAATTAACAACGATGGAACATTTTAGACATAAAGATTCAAGGAGGTTGCCTTTGTCTTTGTAAACATTTCAGTTCTAATTTGGGGTTTAAATAACTGTAAGAGTAAGCAATACACATTCAAAGTTTTATGTAAAAGGATGTTTTATTTAGCTACTTTATAAGAAACTATGAACTAAATTCTAATAAGAGAAAACACAAAGTTTTATCTAATATATACAAAACACTAATTTTGTTGTTAATTTTCCCATACTGGAATTTTTGAAATTTTAAATATAATTTATAAATTCATTGGATAAATAAACTTATTATTAACAAATTTTTAAATAATCAAACTAACAAAAATTGTAAGTATAATTATTATCTCTTCTTCCATGTGTGTCACTCATTAATAGAGGAGTCCTGCAGGGTGTTCGCGGTGGCACACCTATATGTGTGCGCGCATATATTAGTCAAATATATTTATTTATTTTGGTTGTCCTCCAGTAAATTTTGAAGGCCACAACTCATGAACATTAAAATTCCTATCATGAAATGAAGTTGGGCTGCATGTTTTTAAGGAAAGAAACATGCAAAAAGTTGGTGGCCACTGCATGGGTAGATTCTAGAAGTCAAATGCAAATACATGGTAAGATATAATGAATAATGACAAAATAAAAAAGGAGTACAACATTTTAGACATAATGATTCAGGGGGATTTGCCTTTGTGTTTGTGATCATTTCAATTCTGGTTTTTGGTTTAAATAATATAAGAGTAAGCAAATATACATTCAAACTTTTATGTAAAAGGATGTTTTACTTAGCTGCTTTATAAGAGACTAAGAATTAAATTCTAATAAGAGAAAATACAAAGTTTTATCTAATATATACAAAACACTAAATTTGTTGTTAATTTTCTCGTAATGGAATTTTTAAAATTTCAAATATAAATTATTAATTCATTGGATAAACAAACTTATTATTAACAAATTTTTAAATAATGCAAACTAAAAAAAAATTGTAAGTTTAATTATTATCTCTTATTTCATGTTTGTCACTCATTAACAGAGGAGTCCTGAAGGGTGTTCGCGGTGACACACCTACTATCTGGAAATGTGCACGCCCGTATTAGTCAAATTATATTTATTTATTTTGGTTGTCTTCCAGTAAAGTTTGAAGGCCACAACCCATGAACACGGAAAGTCGTATCATGAAATGAAGTAGAGCTACATGTTTTTATGGAAAGAAAAATGTAAAAACTTGGTGGTCACTACATGGACCTTTGTAGAAGTCAAATGCAAAAACATGGCAGGATAAAATAAATAATAACAAAATCAACAAGGAGTGGAACATCTTAGACATGAAGATTCAAGGGGTTGCCTTTGTCTTTGTAAACATTTCAGTTCTAGTTTGGGATTTAAATAACTGTAAGAGTAAGCAATACACATTCAAATTTTTATGTTAAAGGATTTTTTAATTTAGCTGCTTTATAAGAAACTATAAACTAAATTCTAATAAGAGAAAACACAAAGTTTTATCTAATGTAACAAACCACTAATTTTGTAGTTAATTTCAACATATTGAAATATTGAAAATTTCAAATATAATTTATAAATTCATTAAATAAACAAAATTATTATTATCAAACATATTATTAACAAATTTTTATATAATGCAAACTAACAAAAAATATAAGTATAATTACTATCATTTGTTTCATGTTTGTCACTCATTAGCAGAGGAGTTCTGAAGGCTGTTCGCGGTGGCACACCTATATGTGTGCGCGCATATATTAGTCAAATATATTTATTTATTTTGGTTGTCCTCCAGTAAATTTTGAAGGCCACAACTCATGAACATTAAAATTCCTATCATGAAATGAAGTTGGGCTGCATGTTTTTAAGGAAAGAAACATGCAAAAAGTTGGTGGCCACTGCATGGGTAGATTCTAGAAGTCAAATGCAAATACATGGTAAGATATAATGAATAATGACAAAATAAACAAGGAGTACAACATTTTAGACATAATGATTCAGGGGGATTTGCCTTTGTGTTTGTGATCATTTCAATTCTGATTTTTGGTTTAAATAATATAAGAGTAAGCAAATATACATTCAAACTTTTATGTAAAAGGATGTTTTACTTAGCTGCTTTATAAGAGACTAAGAATTAAATTCTAATAAGAGAAAATACAAAGTTTTATCTAATATATACAAAACACTAAATTTGTTGTTAATTTTCTCGTAATGGAATTTTTAAAATTTCAAATATAAATTATAAATTCATTGGATAAACAAACTTATTATTAACAAATTTTTATATAATGCAAACTAAAAAAAAATTGTAAGTTTAATTATTATCTCTTATTTCATGTTTGTCACTCATTAACAGAGGAGTCCTGAAGGGTGTTCGCGGTGACCCACCTACTATCTGGAAATGTGCACGCCCGTATTAGTCAAATTATATTTATTTATTTTGGTTGTCTTCCAGTAAAGTTTGAAGGCCACAACCCATGAACACGGAAAGTCGTATAATGAAATGAAGTAGAGCTACATGTTTTTATGGAAAGAAACATACAAAAACTTGGTGGTCACTGCATGGAGAGTTTGTAGAAGTCAAATGCAAAAACATGGTATTATATAAGGAATAATGACAAAATCAACAAGGACTAAAACATTTTAGACTTAATGATTCAAGGGGGTTTGCCCTTTGTGTTTGTGATAATTTCAATTATGGTTTTTGGTTTAAATAATATAAGAGTAAGCAAATACACATTCAAACTTTTATGTATAAGGATGTTTTACTTAGCTTCTTTATAAGAAACTATGAACTAAATTCTAATAAGAGAAAATACAAAGTTTTATCTAATATATACAAAACACTAATTTTATTGTTCATTTTCTCGTAATGGAATTTTTAAAATTTCAAATATAATTTATATATTCATTGGAAAAACAAACTTATTATTAACAAATTTTTAAATAATGCAAACTAAAAAAATTTGTAAGTTTAATTATTATCTCTTATTTCATGTTTGTCACTCATTAACAGAGGAGTCCTGAAGGGTGTTCGCGGTAACACACCTACTATCTGGAAATGTGCACGCACATATTAGTCAAAATATATTTATTTATTTTGTTTGTCTTCCAGTAAAGTTTGAAGGCCACAACCCATGAACACGGAAAGTTGTATCATGAAATAAAGTAGAGCTACATGTTTTTATGGAAAGAAAAATGCAAAAACTTGGTGGTCACTACATGGAGAGTTTGTAGAAGTCAAATGCAAAAACATGGCAGGATAAAATAAATAATAACAAAATCAACAAGGAGTGGAACATTTTAGACATGAAGATTCAATGGGTTGCCTTTGTCTTTGTAAACATTTCAGTTCTAGTTTGGGATTTAAATAACTGTAAGAGTAAGCAATACACGTTCAAACTTTTATGCAAAAAGGATGTTTTATTTAGCTACTTTATAAGAAACTATGAACTAAATTCTAATAAGAGAAAACACAAAGTTTTATCTAATATATACAAAACACTAATTATGTTGATAATTTTCCCATACTGGAAGTTTTAAAATTTTAAATATAGTTTATAAATTCATTGGATAAACAAACTTATTATTAACAAATTTTTTAAATAATGCAAACTAACAAAAATTGTAAGTATAATTATTATCTCTTCTTTCATGTTTGTCACTCATTAATAGAGGAGTCTTGAAGGGTGTTCGCGGTGACACACCTACTAGTGTGCGCGCATATATTAGTCAAAATATATTTATTTATTTTGGTTGTCTTCCATTAAAGTTTGAAGGCCACAACCCATGAACACGGAAAGTCGTATCATGAAATGAAGTAGAGCTACATGTTTTTATGGAAAGAAACATGCAATAACTTGGTGGTCACTACATGGAGAGTTTGTAGAAGTCAAATGAAAAAACATGGCAAGATAAAACAAATAATGACAAAATTAACAACGATGGAACATTTTAGACATAAAGATTCAAGGAGGTTGCCTTTGTCTTTGTAAACATTTCAGTTCTAATTTGGGGTTTAAATAACTGTAAGAGTAAGCAATACACATTCAAAGTTTTATGTAAAAGGATGTTTTATTTAGCTACTTTATAAGAAACTATGAACTAAATTCTAATAAGAGAAAACACAAAGTTTTATCTAATGTAAACAAAACACTAATTTTGTAGTTAATTTCACCATTTTGAAATTTTGAAAATTTTAAATATAATTTATAAATTCATTAAATAAACAAAATTATTATTATCAAACATATTATTAACAAATTTTTATATAATGCAAACTAACAAAAAATATAAGTATAATTACTATCCTTTGTTTCATGTTTGTCACTCATTAGCAGAGGAGTTTTAAAGGCTGTTCGCGGTGGCACACCTATAAGTATGCGCGCATATATTATTCAAATATATTTATTTATTTTGGTTGTCCTCCAATAAATTTTGAAGGCCACAACTCATGAACATTAAAATTCCTATCATGAAATGAAGTTGGGCTGCATGTTTTTATGGAAAGAAACATGCAAAAAGTTGGTGGCCACTGCATGGGTAGTTTCTAGAAGTCAAATGCAAAAACATGGTAAGATATAATGAATAATGACAAAATAAACAAGGAGTACAACATTTTAGACATAATGATTCAAGGGGATTTGCCTTTGTGTTTGTGATCATTTCAATTATGGTTTTTGGTTTAAATAATATAAGAGTAAGCAAATATACATTCAAACTTTTATGTAAAAGGATGTTTTACTTAGCTGCTTTATAAGAGACTAAGAATTAAATTCTAATAAGAGAAAATACAAAGTTTTATCTAATATATACAAAACGCTAATTTTGTTGTTAATTTTTCCATACTTGAATTTTTAAAATTTCAAATATAATTTATAAATTCATTGGATAAACAAACTTATTATTGACAAATTTTTAAATAATGTAAACTAACAAAAATTGTAAGTTTAATTATTATCTCTTATTTCATGTTTGTCACTCATTAACATAGGAGTCCTGAACGGTGTTCGTGGTGACACACCTAATATTTGGAAATGTGCGCGCATGTATTAGTCAAAATATATTTATTTATTTTTGTTGTCTTTCAGTAAAGTTTGAAGGCCACAACCCATGAACACGGAAAGTCGTATCATGAAATGAAGTAGAGCTACATGTTTTTATGGAAAGAAACATGCAATAACTTGGTGGTCACTACATGGAGAGTTTGTAGAAGTCAAATGAAAAAACATGGGAAGATAAAATAAATAATGACAAAATCAACAAGGATGGAACATTTTAGACATAAAGATTCAAGGGGGTTGCCATTGTCTTTGTAAACATTTCAGTTCTAATTTGGGGTTTAAATAACTGTAAGAGTAAGCAATACACATTCAAAGTTTTATGTAAAAGGATGTTTTATTTAGCTACTTTATAAGAAACTATGAACTAAATTCTAATAAGAGAAAACACAAAGTTTTAACTAATATATACAAAACACTGATTTTGTTGTTAATTTTCCCATACTGGAATTTTTAAAATTTTAAATATAATTTATAAATTCATTGGATAAACAAACTTATTATTAAGAAATTTTTAAATAATGCAAACTAACAAAAATTGTAAGTATAATTATTATCTCTTCTTTCATGTTTGTCAATCATTAATAGAGGAGTCCTGCAGGGTGTTCGTGGTGACACTCCTACTAGTGTGCGTGCATATATTAGTCAAAATATATTTATTTATTTTGGTTGACCTCCAGCAAATTTTGAAGGCCACAACCCATGAACATGAAAATTCCTATCATGAAATGAAGTTGGGCTGCATGTTTTTATTGAAAGAAAAATGCAAAAAGTTGGTGGTCACTGCATGGAGAGTTTGTAGAAGTCAAATGCAAAAACATGGTATTATATAAGGAATAATGACAAAATCAACAAGGACTAAAACATTTTAGACTTAATGATTCAAGGGGGTTTGCCCTTTGTGTTTGTGATAATTTCAATTATGGTTTTTGGTTTAAATAATATAAGAGTAAGCAAATACACATTCAAACTTTTATGTTAAAGGATGTTTTACTTAGCTTCTTTATAAGAAACTATGAACTAAATTCTAATAAGAGAAAATACAAAGTTTTATCTAATATATTCAATACACTAATTTGGTTGTTAATTTTCATGTAATGGAATTTTTAAAATTTCAAATATAATTTATAAATTCATTGGATAAACAAACTTATTATTTACAAATTTTTAAATAATGCAAACTAAAAAAAAATTGTAAGTTTAATTATTATCACGTATTTCATGTTTGTCACTTATTAACAGAGGAGTCCTGAAGGGTGTTCGCGGTGACACACCAACTATCTGGAAATGTGCACGCACGTATTAGTCAAAATATATTTATTTATTTTGGTTGTCTTCCAGTAAAGTTTGGAGGCCACAACCCATGAACACGGAAAGTCGTATCATGAAATGAAGTAGAGCTACATGTTTTTATGGAAAGAAAAATGCAAAAACTTGGTGGTCACTGCATGAAGAGTTTGTAGAAGTCAAATGCAAAATCATGGCAAGATAAAATAAATAATGACAAAATCAACAAGGAGTGGAACATTTTAGACATGAAGATTCAAGGGGGTTGCCTTTGTCTTTGTAAACATATCAGTTCTAGTTTGGGGTTTAAATAACTGTAAGATTAAGCAATACACATTCAAATTTTTATGTTAAAGGATTTTTTAATTTAGCTGCTTTATAAGAAACTATAAACTAAATTCTAATAAGAGAAAAAACAAAGTTTTATCTAATGTAACAAAACACTAATTATGTAGTTAATTTCACCATGTTGAAATTTTGAAAATTTCAAATAAAATTTAAAAATTCATTAAATAAACAAAATTATTATTATCAAACATATTATTAACAAATTTTTATATAATGCAAACTAACAAAAAATATAAGTATAATTACTATCCTTTGTTTCATGTTTGTCACTCATTAGCAGGAGTTAAGGCATTCGGTGGCACACCTATAAGTGTGCGCGCATATATTAGTCAAATATATTTATTTATTTTGGTTGTCCTCCAGTAAATTTTGAAGGCCACAACTCATGAACATTAAAATTCCTATCATGAAATGAAGTTGGGCTGCATGTTTTTATGGAAAGAAACATGCAAAATGTTGGTGGCCACTGCATGGGTAGATTTTAGAAGTCAAATGCAAAAACATGGTAAGATATAATGAATAATGACAAAATAAACAAGGAGTACAACATTTTAGACATAATGATTCAAGGGGATTTGCCTTTGTGTTTGTGATCATTTCAATTATGGTTTTTGGTTTATATAATATAAGAGTAAGCAAATATACATTCAAACTTTTATGTAAAAGCATGTTTTACATAGCTGCTTTATAAGAAACTAAGAATTAAATTCTAATAAGAGAAAATACAAAGTTTTATATAATATATACAAAACACTAATTTTGTTGTTAATTTTCCCATACTGAAATTTTTAAAATTACAAATATAATTTATAAATTCATTGGATAAACAAACTTATTATTGACAAATTTTTAAATAATGCAAACTAACAAAAATTGTAAGTTTAATTATTATCTCTTATTTCATGTTTGTCACTCATTAACATAGGAGTCCTGAAGGGTGTTCGTGGTGACACACCTACTATCTGGAAATGTGCGCGCACGTATTAGTCACAATATATTTATTTATTTTGGTTGTCTTCCAGTAAAGTTTGAAGGCCACAACCCATGAACACGGAAAGTCGTATCATGAAATGAAGTAGAGCTACATGTTTTTATGGAAAGAAACATGCAATAACTTGGTGGTCACTGCATGGAGAGTTTGAAGAATTCAAATGCAAAAACATGGCAAGATAAAATAAATAATGACAAAATCAACAAGGATGGAACATTTTAGACATAAAGATTCAAGGGGTTGCCTTTGTCTATGTAAACACTTCAGTTCTAGTTTGGGGTTAAAATAACTGTAAGAGTAAGCAATACACATTCAAACTTTTATGTAAAAGGATGTTTTATTTAGCTACTTTATAAGAAACTATGAACTAAATTCTAATAAGAGAAAACACAAAGTTTTATCTAATATATACAAAACACTAATTTTGTTGTTAATTTTCCCATACTTGAATTTTTAAAATTTTAAATATAATTTATAAATTCATTGGATAAACAAACTTATTATTAACAAATTTTTAAATAATGCAAACTAACAAAAACTGTAAGTATAATTATTATCTCTTCTTTCATGTTTGTCACTCATTAATAGAGGAGTCCTGCAGGGTGTTCGCGGTGACACACCTACTAGTGTGCGTGCATATATTAGTCAAACTATATTTATTTATTTTGGTGGTCCTCCAGCTAATTTTGAAGGCCATAACCCATGAACATGAAAATTCCTATCATGAAATGAAGTTGGGCTGCATATTTTTAATGAAAGAAACATGCAAAAGGTTGGTGGTCACTGCATGGAGAGTTTGTAGAAGTCAAATGCAAAAACATGGTAAGATATAATGAATAATGACAAAATAAACAAGGAGTACAACATTTTAGACATAATGATTCAAGGGGATTTGCCTTTGTGTTTGTGATCATTTCAATTATGGTTTTTGGTTTAAATAATATGAGAGTAAGCAAATACACATTCAAACTTTTATGTAAAAGGATGTTTTAGTTATCTTCTTTATAAGAAACTATGAACTAAATTTTAATAAGAGAAAATACAAAGTTTTGTCTAATATATACAAAACACTAATTATGTTGTTAATTTTCTCGTAATGAAATTTTTAAATTTTCAAATATAATTTATAAATTCATTGGATAAACAAACTTATTATTAACAAATTTTTTAAATAATGCAAACTAACAAAAATTGTAAGTATAATAATTATCTCTTCTTTCATGTTTGTCACTCATTAATAGAGGAGTCTTGAACGGTGTTCACGGTGACACACCTACTAGTGTGCGCGCATATATTAGTCAAAATATGTTTATTTATTTTGGTTGTCTTCCAGTAAAGTTTGAAGGCCACAACCGATGAACACGGAAAGTCGTATCATGAAAGGAAGTAGAGCTACATGTTTTTATTGAAAGAAAAATGCAAAACCTTGGTGGTCACTGCATGGAGAGTTTGTAGAAGTCAAACGCAAAAACATGGCAAGATAAAATAAATAATGACTAAATCAACAAGGAGTGGAACATTTTAGACATGAAGATTCAAGGGGTTGTCTTTGTCTTAGTTAACATTTCAGTGATAGTTCGGGGTTTAAATAACTGTAAGAGTAAGCAATACACATTCAAACTTTTATGTAAAAGGATTTTTTAATTAGCTGCTTTATAAGAAACTATGAACTAAATTCTAATAAGAGAAAACACAAAGTTTTATCTAATGTAAACAAAACACTAATTTTGTAGTTAATTTCACCATATTGAAGTTTTGAAAATTTTAAATATAATTCATAAATTCATTAAATAAACAAAATTATTATTATCAAACATATTATTAACAAATTTCTATATAATGCAAACTAACAAAAAATATAAGTATAATTACTATCCTTTGTTTCATGTTTGTCACTCATTAGCAGAGGAGTTCTGAAGGCTGTTCGCGGTGGCACACCTATATGTGTGCGCGCATATATTAGTCAAATATATTTATTTATTTTGGTTGTCCTCCAGTAAATTTTGAAGGCCACAACTCATGAACATTAAAATTCCTATCATGAAATGAAGATGGGCTGCATGTTTTTAAGGAAAGATACATGCAAAAAGTTGGTGGCCACTGCATGGGTAGATTCTAGAAGTCAAATGCAAAAACATGGTAAGATATAATGAATAATGACAAAATAAACAAGGAGTACAACATTTTAGACATAATGATTCAGGGGGATTTGCCTTTGTGTTTATGATCATTTCAATTTTGGTTTTTGGTTTAAATAATATAAGAGTAAGCAAATATACATTCAAACTTTTATGTAAAAGGATGTTTTACTTAGCTGCTTTATAAGAGACTAAGAATTAAATTCTAATAAGAGAAAATACAAAGTTTTATCTAATATATACAAAACGCTAATTTTGTTGTTAATTTTTCCATACTTGAATTTTTAAAATTTCAAATATAATTTATAAATTCATTGGATAAACAAACTTATTATTGACAAATTTTTAAATAATGCAAACTAACAAAAATTGTAAGTTTAATTATTATCTCTTATTTCATGTTTGTCACTCATTAACATAGGAGTCCTGAAGGGTGTTCGTGGTGACACACCTACTATCAGGAAATGTGCGCGCACATATTAGTCAAAATATATTTATTTATTTTGGTTGTCTTCCAGTAAAGTTTGAAGGCCACAACCCATGAACACGGAAAGTCGTATCATGAAATGAAGTAGAGCTACATGTTTTTATGGAAAGAAAAATGCAAAAACTTGGTGGTCACTGCATGGAGATTCAACAAGGAGTGGAACATTTTAGACATGAAGATTCAAGGGGGTAATTTCCTTTGTCTTTGTAAACAGTTTAGTTCTAGTTTAGTTTGGGGTTTAAATAACTGTAAGAGTAAGCAATACACGTTCAAACTTTTATGTAAAAGGATGTTTTATTTAGCTACTTTTTAAGAAATTATGAACTAAATTCTAATAAGAGAAAACAAAAAGTTTTATCTAATATATACAAAACACTAATTATGTTGTTAATTTTCCCATACTGGAATTTTTAAAATTTTAAATATAATTTTATAAATTCATTGGATAAACAAACTTATTATTAACAAATTTTTAAATAATGCAAACTAACAAAAAATATAAGTATAATTACTATCCTTTGTTTCATGTTTGTCACTCATTAGCAGAGGAGTTCTGAAAGTTGTTCACGGTGGCACACCTAAAAGTGTGCGCGCATATATTATTCAAATATATTTATTTATTTTGGTTGTCCTCCAGTAAATTTTGAAGCCCACAACCCATGAACATGAAAATTCCTATCATGAAATGAAGTTGGTCTGCATGTTTTTATTGAAAGAAACATGCAAAAAGTTGGTGGTCACTGCATGGAGAGTTTGTAGAAGTCAAATGCAAAAACATGATAATATATAATGAATAATGACAAAATAAACAAGGAGTACAACATTTTAGACTTAATGATTCAAGGGGGTTTGCCTTTGTGTTTGTGATCATTTCAATTCTGGTTTTTGGTTTAAATAATATAAGAGTAAACAAATACACATTCAAACTTTTATGTAAAGGATGTTTTACTTAGCTTTATAAGAAACTATGAACTAAATTCTAATAAGAGAAAATACAAAGTTTTATCTAATATATTCAAAACACTAATTTGGTTGTTAATTTCTCGTAATGGAATTTTAAAATTTCAAATATAATTTATAAATTCATTGGATAAACAAACTTATTATTTACAAATTTTTAAATAATGCAAACTAAAAAAAATTTTTAAGTTTAATTATTATCACGTATTTCATGTTTGTCACTTATTAACAGAGGAGTCCTGAAGGGTGTTCGCGGTGACACACCAACTATCTGGAAATGTGCACGTATTAGTCAAAATATATTTATTTATTTTGGTTGTCTTCCAGTAATGTTTGAAGGCCACAACCCATGAACACGGAAAGTCGTATCATGAAATGAAGTAGAGCTACATGTTTTTATGGAAAGAAAAATGCAAAAACTTGGTGGTCACTGCATGAAGAGTTTGTAGAAGTCAAATGCAAAATCATGGCAAGATAAAATAAATAATGACAAAATCAACAAGGAGTGGAACATTTTAGACATGAAGATTCAAGGGGGTTGCCTTTGTCTTTGTAAACATATCAGTTCTAGTTTGAGGTTTAAATAACTGTAAGAGTAAGCAATACACATTAAAACTTTTATGTAAAAGGATTTTTTAATTAGCTTCTTTATAAGAAACTATAAACTAAATTCTAATAAGAGAAAACACAAAGTTTTATCTAATGTAACAAAACACTAATTATGTAGTTAATTTCACCATGTTGAAATTTTGAAAATTTCAAATAAAATTTATAAATTCATTAAATAAACAAAATTATTATTATCAAACATATTATTAACAAATTTTTATATAATGCAAACTAACAAAAAATATAAGTATAATTACTATCCTTTGTTTCATGTTTGTCACTCATTAGCAGAGGAGTTAGAAGGTTACATGGTGGCACACCTAGTAAGTGCATATATTAGTCAAATATATTTATTTATTTTGGTTGTCCTCCAGTAAATTTTGAAGGCCACAACTCATGAACATTAAAATTCCTATCATGAAATGAAGTTGGGTTGCATGTTTTTTAGGAAAGAAACATGCAAAAAGTTGGTGGCGCATGGGTAGATTCTAGAAGTCAAATGCAAAAACATGGTAAGATATAATGAATAATGACAAAATAAACAAGGAGTACAACATTTTAGACATAATGATTCAAGGGGATTTGCCTTTGTGTTTGTGATAATTTCAATTCTGGTTTTTGGTTTATATAATATAAGAGTAAGCAAATATACATTCAAACTTTTATGTAAAAGGATGTTTTACTTAGCTGCTTTATAAGAAACTAAGAATTAAATTCTAATAAGAGAAAGCACAAAGTTTTATCTAATATATACAAAACACTAATTTTGTTGTTAATTTTCCCATACTGAAATTTTTAAAATTTCAAATATAATTTATAAATTCATTGGATAAACAAACTTATTATTGACAAATTTTTAAATAATGCAAACTAAAAAAAAATTGTAAGTTTAATTATTATCTCTTATTTCATGTTTGTCACTCATTAAAAGAGGAGTCCTGAAGGGTGTTCGCGGTGACACACTTACTATCTGGAAATGTGCGCGCACGTATTAGTCAAAATATATTTATTTATTTTGGATGTCGTTTGAAGGCCACAACCCATGAACACGGAAAGTCGTATCATGAAATGAAGTAGAGCTACATGTTTTTATGGAAAAAAAATGCAAAAACTTGGTGGTCACTGCATGGAGAGTTTGTAGAAGTCAAATGCAAAAACATGGCAAGATAAAACAAATAATGACAAAATCAACAAGGAGTGGAACATTTTAGACATGAAGATTCAAGGGGGTTGCCTTTGTCTTTGTAAACATTTTAGTTCTAGTTTGGGGTTTAAATGATTGTAAGAGTAAGCAATACACATTCAAACTTTTATGTAAAAGGATGTTTTATTTAGCTACTTTATAAGAAACTATGAACTAAATTCTAATAAGAGAAAACACAAAGTTTTATCTAATGTAAACAAAACACTAATTTTGTAGTTAATTTCACCATTTTGAAATTTTGAAAATTTTAAATATAATTTATAAATTCATTAAATAAACAAAATTATTATTATCAAA
Source organism: Vicia sativa (assembly GCA_021764765.1). Taxonomy (NCBI): domain Eukaryota; kingdom Viridiplantae; phylum Streptophyta; class Magnoliopsida; order Fabales; family Fabaceae; genus Vicia; species Vicia sativa. Next base: position 65,644,529 of record CM038795.1, read on the forward strand.
CATATTATTAACAAATTTTTATATAATGCAACCTAACAAAAAATATAAGTATAATTACTATCCTTTGTTTAATGTGTGTCACTCATTAGCAGAGGAGTTCTGAAGGCTGTTCGCGGTGGCATACCTATAAGTTCGCGCGCATATATTAGTCAAATATATTTATTTATTTTTGTTGTCCTCCAGTAAATTTTGAAGGCCACAAGTCATGAACATTAAAATTCCTATCATGAAATGAAGTTGGGCTGCATGTCTTTATGGAAAGAAACATGCAAAAAGTTGGTGGCCACTGCATGGGTAGTTTCTAGAAGTCAAATGCAAAAACATGGTAAGATATAATGAATAATGACAAAATAAACAAGGAGTACAACATTTTAGACATAATGATTCAAGGGGATTTGCCTTTGCGGTTGTGATCATTTCAATTCTTGTTTTTGGTTTAAATAATATAAGAGTAAGCAAATATACATTCAAACTTTTGTGTAAAAGGATGTTTTACTTAGCTGCTTTATAAGAAACTATGAATTAAATTCTAATAAGTGAAAATACAAAGTTTTATCTAATATATACAAAACACTAATTTTGTTGTTAATTTTTCCATACTCGAATTTTTAAAATTTCAAATATAATTTATAAATTCATTGGATAAACAAACTTATTATTGAGATATTTTTAAATAATGCAAACTAACAAAAGTTGTAAGTTTAATTATTATCTATTATTTCATGTTTGTCACTCATTAACATAGGAGTCCTGAAGGGTGTTCGTGGTGACAAACCTACTATCTGGAAATGTGCGCATCGTATTAGTCAAAATATATTTATTTATTTTGGTTGTCTTCGATAAAGTTTGAAGGCCACAACCCATGAACATGGAAAGTCGTATCATGAAATGAAGTAGAGCTACATGTTTTATGGAAAGAAACATGCAATAACTTGTGGTCACTACATGGATAGTTTGTAGAAGTCAAATGCAAAAACATGGCAAGATAAAATAAATAATGACAAAATCAACAAGGATGGAACATTTTAGAAATAAAGATTCATGGGGGTTGTCTTTGTCTTTGCAAACATTTCAGTTCTAGTTTGGGGTTTAAATAACTGTAAGAGTAAGCAATACACATTCAAAGTTTTATGTAAAAGGATGTTTTATTTAGCTACTTTATAAGAAACTATGAACTAAATTCTAATAAGAGAATACACAATGTTTTATCTAATATATACAAAACACTAATTTTGTTCTTAACTTTCCCATACTGGAATTTCTAAAATTTTAAATATAATTTATAAATTCATTGGATAAACAAACTTATTATTAACAAATATTTAAATAATGCAAACTAACAAAAATTGTAAGTATAATTATTATCTCTTCTTTCATATTTGTCACTCATTAATAGAGGAGTCCTGAAGGGTGTTCGCGGTGACACAGCTACTAGTGTGCATGCATATATTAGTCAAAATATATTTATTTATTTTGGTGGTCCTCCAGCAAATTTTGAAGGCCACAACCCATGAACATGAAAATTCCTATCATGAAATGAAGTTGGGCTGCATGTTTTTATTGAAAGAAACATGCAAAAAGTTGGTGGTCAATGCATGGAGAGTTTGGTAGAAGTCAAATGCAAAAACATGGTAAGATATGATGAATAATGACAAAATAAACAAGGAGTACAACATTTTAGACTTAATGATACAAGGGGGTTTGCCTTTGTGTTTGTGATCATTTCAATTATGGTTTTTGGTTTAAATAATATGAGAGTAAGCAAATACACATTCAAACTTTTATGTAAAAGGATGTTTTAGTTATCTTATTTATAAGAAACTATGAACTAAATTCTAATAAGAGAAAATACAAAGTTTTGTCTAATATATACAAAACACTAATTATGTTGTTAATTTTCTCGTAATGAAATTTTTAAATTTTCAAATATAATTTATAAATTCATTGGATAAACAAACTTATTATTAACAAATTTTTTAATAATGCAAACTAAAAAAAAATTTAAGTTTAATTATTATCTCTTATTTCATGTTTGCCACTCATTAACAGAGGAGTCCTGAAGGGTGTTCGCGGTGACACACCTACTATCTGGAAATGTGCACGCACGTATTAGTCAAAATATATTTATTTATTTTGGTTGTCTTCCAGTAAAGTTTGAAGGCCACAACCCATGAACAAGGAAAGTCGTATCATGAAATGAAGTAGAGCTACATGTTTTTATGGAAAGAAACATACAAAAACTTGGTGGTCACTGCATGGAGACTTTGTAGAAGTCAAATGCAAAAACATGGCAAGATAAAATAAATAATGACAAAATCAACAAGGGGTGGAACATTTTAGACATGAAGATTCAAGGAGGTTGCCTTTGTCTTTGTAAATATTTCAGTTCTAGTTTGGGTTTTAAATAACTGTAAGAGTAAGCAATACACATTCAAAGTTTTATGTAAAAGGATGTTTTATTTAGCTACTTTATAAGAAACTATGAACTAAATTCTAATAAGAGAAAACACAAAGTTTTATCTAATGTAAACAAAACACTTATTTTGTAGTTAATTTCACCATATTGAAACTTTGAAAATTTTGAATATAATTTATAAACTCATTAAATAAACAAAATTATTATTATCAAACATATTATTAACAAATTTTTATATAATGCAAACTAACAAAAAATATAAGTATAATTACTATCCTTTGATTCATGTTTGTCACTCATTAGCAGAGGAGTTTTAAAGGCTGTTCGAGGTGGCACACCTATAAGTATGCGCGCATATATTATTCAAATATATTTATTTATTTTGGTTGTCCTCCAATAAATTTTGAAGGCCACAACTCATGAACATTAAAATTCCTATCATGAAATGAAGTTGGGCTGCATGTTTTTATGGAAAGAAACATGCAAAAAGTTGGTGGCCACTGCATGGGTAGATTCTAGAAGTCAAATGCAAAAACATGGTAAGATATAATGAATAATGACAAAATAAACAAGGAGTACAACATTTTAGACATAATGATTCAAGGGGATTTGCCTTTGTGTTTGTGATCATTTCAATTATGGTTTTTTGGTTTAAATAATATAAGAGTAAGCAAATATACATTCAAACTTTTATGTAAAAGGATGTTTTACTTAACTGCTTTATAAGAAACTATGAATTTAATTCTAATAAGAGAAAATACAAAGTTTTATCTAATAGATACAAAACACTAATTTTGTTGTTAATTTTCCCATACTCGAATTTTTAAAATTTCAAATATAATTTATAAATTCATTGGATAAACAAACTTATTATTGACATATTTTTAAATAATGCAAACTAACAAAAGTTGTAAGTTTAATTATTATCTCTTATTTCATGTTTGTCACTGATTAACATAGGAGTCCTGAAGGGTGTTCATGGTGACAAGCCTACTATCTGGAAATGTGCGCGCACGTATTAGTCAAAATATATTTATTTATTTTGGTTGTCTTCCAGTAAAGTTTGAAGGCCACAACCCATGAACACGGAAAGTCGTGTCATGAAATGAAGTAGAGCTACATGTTTTTATGGAAAGAAACATGCAATAACTTGGTGGTCACTACATGGATAGTTTGTAGAAGTCAAATGCAAAAACATGGCAAGATAAAATAAATAATGACAAAATCAACAAGGATGGAACATTTTAGAAATAAAGATTCAAGGGGGTTGCTTTTGTCTTTGCAAACTTTCGATTCTAGTTTGGGGTTTAAATATCTGTAAGAGTAAGCAATACACATTCAAACTTTTATGTAAAAGGATGTTTTATTTAGCTACTTTATAAGAAACTATGAACTAAATTCTAATAAGAGAAAACACAATGTTTTATCTAATATATACAAAACACTAATTTTGTTGTTAATTTTCCCATACTGGAATTTCTAAAATTTTAAATATAATTTATAAATTCATTGGATAAACAAACTTATTATTAACAAATTTTTAAATAATGCAAACTAACAAAAATTGTAAGTATAATTATTATCTCTTCTTTCATGTGTGTCACTTATTAATAGAGGAGTCCTGCAGGGTGTTCGCGTTGACACACCTACTAGTGTGCGTGCATATATTAGTCAAAATATATTTATTTATTTTGGTTGACCTCCAGCAAATTTTGAAGGCCACAACCCATGAACATGAAAATTCCTATCATGAAATGAAGTTGGGCTGCATGTTTTTATTGAAAGAAACATGCAAAAAGTTGGTGGTCAATGCATGGAGAGTTTGGTAGAAGTCAAATGCAAAAACATGGTAAGATATGATGAATAATGACAAAATAAACAAGGAGTACAACATTTTAGACTTAATGATACAAGGGGGTTTGCCTTTGTGTTTGTGATCATTTCAATTATGGTTTTTGGTTTAAATAATATGAGAGTAAGCAAATACACATTCAAACTTTTATGTAAAAGGATGTTTTAGTTATCTTCTTTATAAGAAACTATGAACTAAATTTTAATAAGAGAAAATACAAAGTTTTGTCTAATATATACAAAACACTAATTTTGTTGTTAATTTTCTCGTAATGAAATTTTTAAAATTTCAAATATAATTTATAAATTCATTGGATAAACAAACTTATTATTAACAAATTTTTAAATAATGCAAACTAAAAAAAATTTTAAGTTTAATTATTATCTCTTATTTCATGTTTGCCACTCATTAACAGAGGAGTCCTGAAGGGTGTTCGCGGTGACACACCTACTATCTGGAAATGTGCACGCACGTATTAGTCAAAATATATTTATTTATTTTGGTTGTCTTCCAGTAAAGTTTGAAGGCCACAACCCGTGAACAACGAAAGTCGTATCATGAAATGAAGTAGAGCTACATGTTTTTATGGAAAGAAACATACAAAAACTTGGTGGTCACTGCATGGAGACTTTGTAGAAGTCAAATGCAAAAACATGGCAAGATAAAATAAATAATGACAAAATCAACAAGGATGGAACATTTTAGACATAAAGATTCAAGGGGGTTGCCATTGTCTTTGTAAACATTTCAGTTCTAATTTGGGGTTTAAATAACTGTAAGAGTAAGCAATACACATTCAAAGTTTTATGTAAAAGGATGTTTTATTTAGCTACTTTATAAGAAATTATGAACTAAATTCTAATAAGAGAAAACACAAAGTTTTATCTAATATATACAAAACACTAATTTTGTTGTTAATTTTTCCATACTCGAATTTTTAAAATTTCAAATATAATTTATAAATTCATTGGATAAACAAACTTATTATTGACAAATTTTTAAATAATGCAAACTAAAAAAAAATTGTAAGTTTAATTATTATCACGTATTTCATGTTTGTCACTTATTAACAGAGGAGTCCTGAAGGGTGTTCGCGGTGACACACCAACTATCTGGAAATGTGCACGCACGTATTAGTCAAAATATATTTATTTATTTTGGTTGTCTTCCAGTAAAGTTTGAAGGCCACAACCCATGAACATGGAAAATCGTATCATGAAATGAAGTAGAGCTACATGTTTTTATGGATAGAAACATGCAAAAACTCGTTGGTAACTGCATGGAGAGTTTGTAGAAGTCAAATGCAAAAACATGGCAAGATAAAATAAATAATGAGAAAATCAACAAGGAGTGGAACATTTTAGACATGAAGATTCAAGGTTGTCTTTGTCTTAGTAAACATTTCAGTTCTAGTTTGGGGTTTAAATAACTGTAAGAGTAAGCAATACACATTCAAACTTTTATGTAAAAGGATTTTTTAATTAGCTGCTTTATAAGAAACTATAAACTAAATTCTAATAAGAGAAAACACAAAGTTTTATCTAATGTAAACAAAACACTAATTTTGTATTTAATTTCCCCATATTGAAATTTTGAAAATTTTAAATATAATTTATAAATTCATTAAATAAACAAAATTATTATTATCAAACATATTATTAACTAATTTTTATATAATGCAAACTAACAAAAATATAAGTATAATTACTATAAATTCACAGCGAGATACTTGATGTCACGAGAGAATGTTATGATACGATGTCGAATTGTGTTAGCAACACATAATCTGAAGATAAATAACACAATAAGTTGTTCACCCATTGGTTCAACCTACATCAGGGGCTACCAAGCCAGGAGAAAGTTCACTATTAGCGTATCAATTGAAGACCCTACAACAACACACGGTTTGGCCTTCTCACTTAATCACTACCAATGACCCTTTTACCTAAGTCCTACTTAGATATGAGTTCCTACTCACTCCCCTCAATCACAGTGATATCAACCTATTGACTAATTGAATTGTGAAGACACACTTCAATAAAATATCTTGATCTTGCTTCAAAGCTCAATCAAGAGACAAACACTCGTGCTTTAAAGCTTTGAGTGATAAACTACTTACAACAAATCCTAGTCCAATGCACTTATCAATTGATAGTTGCTTGGCTCACAAGAGAAACTAAATTACACAATACCAACTGTTACTAACCTTAACGTACACAAACAAAAGTCTTCAATGTCTTCAATGAAATCGAGGCGTGGTAGAGTAAGGTTGAATTCTTTATATAGAAGCGATCCTGAATCTTGGTTTTGGGCTTCCATAAAGATAGCTAGGGTTTACTTAATTTCTCCTAAAAACATGGTTTGTTCAATAACCAATTTAGGTTTAATTGAGATTAACCTAGCAGCCACGTGAGCATGCTTTCTAATATGAGAAAAACATAAATAAAATGCTCAACAAACTTCACGAAAAATCTCGGGAAAAGCGATTGCAGAATGTCATGCTGAATGTCATAACATCATTATGACATCGATATTCTGCAGAATTTCACAGCTTTAGCTTCCCATTACGAGTTGTACTTTTACCATCCTTGTCCAGTAGATTTATCTTCAATCTCTGAATGTCATGACATCTATCAAGACATTTCTAAAGCCTAGTTTTACCAAATTGATGCCAACTTAAAACACTAACAAACTCCCCTTTGGCACATTTTTGGCTAAAACTACTAGACCTATCAGTACAAAATGCGTGAAGACTAACAACTTAGTTCTAAGTTTTCCTAAGCTTTCCTAAGCAAGTAACTAGAACTAAGAGAAGATAAATTCTACCATACACAAGTCCCACATTTCCCACATTGCCCTACATACAATTGCCCACAAATTTTTAAACTCCCATACAGTTTCCCAAAATTAATACTTCCACAGTATTTCTTCTCCCTTTTTAGCCACAAAGGGCCGAAACCATACAATTGTCCCCAGACCTTTAATCAAAAGTGTCAACAGCAACAAAAAAAAAATACACAAGTAATTAAGTACCAGTAGTATAACGAGGATACACATCGTCAATAAAGGATTACAAACATCCAAACAAAATTGGAAAAATACAGCAGAACATAAAACAATTGTGAGAATATTGGAAGCAACACAACGTGGGAGCTTCAGTGCTTTCTCCGGAAGAAGCACTGTGGAAGGAAGCATCTTGAGCCTTCTTGCTAGCCATCTGAATATCATCATCTTGACATCACCAACAGCATCATTATCGGCTTTCTCTTCATCCTCAACCTACGTGTCCTGCTCTGGTTGAAGATAAGCTCTTCAGACTTTGCTTTCTTGCTTAAGCTCCTTGCAGTTGCTTTTAGCAACAATGACATTTGCCTTCGAGAATTTTCTTTGTGGTGATGTCTCGGTAGATGTCATGACAATGTCAGGACATGCTTCCCTTGAGCAGTTTGAAGTGGAAGCCAAGAGCGGGGCTCTCTGAATGAATCTGTCACCAAGAATGTCGGATCTTGATCAATTATAATTCCACACGGGGAAGGAAGGCTATTGGTCCTTTGATAGCATATGTTAGCATGCTTGAGTGTCGATCAAATATGTAGGATCCATAGTCAAAGGTAGCTTGAGTTCCTCGCATAAATGAATCTCCCAATCCATTAGAAATAGTGGATTTGTGATTGGTTGGGACCAGTTTGCACACCAATCTTATGCGGTATGGCAAATTTGACACTCGATTTGCTAGGTGAGATTTTCCCTTTAGAGGCCATTGTCGACTTGTTTGGCGGTGATGGTTTGACAAATCTTGTTGTTTCCTCCGACTCTGGTGAGTGTTAGCGGATCTACCTAGGAATCTATTGATCACATTTGAGAAAACTTGACTTTTCTCTCACATAAACAGTCGGTAATCATCAAAATTCCTATCCCACGCCATTTGAGATTGACAATAAACTCTCTTACCAAAGTTTCATAACAGTTTGAGAGTTTCTCCTTTGTTTTCATCGATCCTCCTTAATCACAATCTCTTTACACTCGAGCACTCTTATTCACTCCCTCTCCAAAGCAATCCTCTTGACAAACATACTTCCATCTCGGCATTCTCGGGATGATGGAATGAGATGTTGTCAATGCCGCCGGGCACCATGGGCGTTTCCCAAGATTTGCCTTCTTCCTTGGATGGATGTCGGTGACATTCATTTCAACATCAAACTCGAATCTTGATCGACTCTGAAGATTCGAGGCATTTTCTTTTCTTTACAATTGGTGTCCTCTTGGGTGCGGAGCCACCACCAGCAGTTTTGCTCTACATTTCTTTGTAGAGGTTGACCTTAGTCTGTTTCTCCTTAGAAACATTTACATCAACCTTTTCTTTAACAAGGCTCGTGAGGCGCTGTTTCCTTTCTTTCTCATCCTCTTTGCAATGCTAGGATTAACATTGGCAATGAGGTCATTGTCTGAGAATACTTCATCCGGTCTATGGCGGGGTTTCATCAATTTCGAATCTTGAGCAGGGGACTTTTCAAGATTATCATCAATTGGTTTCTGGAGTCTCTTCTAGGATACTATCGGAGATATAGTCGGCAGGAGTTTCATCGAAATACACTTAGTGGAGATTCCTCAAGAACATCATCGAAATCACATCTTCATTATTCTTGATAGGAAGTATTATGATCACGGATGTCTTGACATCCTCTGTGACATCTGGATCCTTTGCTAAGCTAGGGCTAGCGGACTTTTCATTAGAGGGACTGAAACTCAAGGTACATATTGATTCTCATTTAGGATACTCATCACTATCCTAGCTATTGCTACATGCGCAGACCTAGACCTCTGGGTTCACTTTTACGGGGAGCGAAGATGATGGAGCAGGTCTTACCAGGAGGGGATGCTTGTGATCTTCTTGCATTTCTTGCTAATTTCTTAACTTTTACGGATCGGTAGCTATGCAATGGAGTAACCTTGAGTGCTTGACGCATGGATTCAACATTTCCCGACTTGACCATGGAGGGAGATGGAAACTGTCTTTGGGATGATGCGAGGATGAAGACATTTTTTGTTGGTTGTTGAGAGGCGAGCGAAATGGCAAGGGATTCGAGTTTCTTTTAGATGAAGAAAAGTGATACTACTTTCGAAGGAGAAACTTTTATATGTGGAGTCTCTTCCTATTCTTGGACTTTTAAAATGAGGATGAAAATACTTAAATAACCACTTATGAGTAATTGAAAAAACAAGTCCATTTTATCCCTTGTTGTAAGCAGTTAATTGCTCAACTCCTCGTATTGACACAATCCAATTTGTCCCTTAAAGTCTTAAGGTGACTAACCTCAAGAACTTTTGTAACAATGTCACGATACAAAGTCATGACATCACGTATGACATTGTATTCAATCGACATCGCTTCATCGGATCATCGAGAACAATTGCTACCGGTTCTATGTGATCAACTTTAACCTTGTATAGGTTAGATAGTTTTGTTTCTTCTGATCCAAAACATTAGGCTGTTTCTTAAGCGGGAACATCCATCAAGGACTTTTACTCAAGCTTTGAGCAACCCTTTCTCCACTGGATTTCTTGGACAGCTTCAAATGTGGATAGGTAAGAGTCCTAGAGTAACTGCCATTATTCAGTGCAAGCTTCTTGACACAATTCCTTGCATACTTGCTCTGTGAAGGAAGTGTTGAGCCTTCCATCAATGTGTCTGACATTCCTTCAGATACTATGCTATTGACATAGATGGATGCCACCATGACCTTTTTCCCTCTGATTGAAAGAGTTTCATTCGGGACTCTCTCCTGTATCCTTTGACAATAAGACAATTGGTTATCCTTTCATGCCAGATCCTAGTACTTTGCTTCAGTACCTTACAAGTGGTCAGATGTCTAGACATTGAGAGTGACATTCTGACTTCCTGTTCAGCCTCATACTTATCACAGATTTTCCTTTTGTCTATGAACAATCTTGGTATCCTTCTGACTCCCCCTATGGAACTAAACCTCTTCATTCCTCGAGGTGTGGATGACCGATATCTTGCTGCCACAACTCTACTTCCTCTTCATCTGTGGAACTCATAGGAAAGAGTGGTGCTTTGATTCCACTTGTAGCGGTTGTCCTTTGATCTGACTCCTCTCATCATCACTACTTAATCACCATTGATTACAAGACATTCAGAATTAGTGAAGCTGACTGTGAATCCCATATCACATAGCTGACTTATGCTAATGAGATTTGCAGTCAAACCTTTTACAAGCAATACTCCATTTAGGCTTGGAACTCCGGACCAGTTTGAGTTTCAATACCTTTGATTTCTCCTTTGGCTCCATCTCCAAGGTAACCACGGTGGTAGAGTGATGCTTAACATTGAGAAGCTTCTTGTCTCGATCATGTGATTAGAACAACCAACATCAAAGTACCAATCTTGCTTGATAGACATACTAAGGAAATGTTAGCTAACGAGTGAACTTCTTCTCCTTCCTTGTTGAGAGAGTATGACTGTTGGTTTTAGGCTTCACATAAGACCCTTGATTAGGATATCCATGTAGCACTGTAGCAAAAGGATTTTATGTGACCAAACCTTCCACAATAATGACATCTCCATCTTTGAAACCTTTTGTTCATGTTCCTATGATTTTGATGTTGCACTGATGTTGTGACATCTGTTTTGACATGGTCCATTAGATCTGTTCTTCCTTTTGTTATTAATCCTCTTTGTCTCCATATCACGAGGCAGACCTAATCCTTGACTTGTGGTATGACATCTTCTTTGTCATTGACTTCCCAGGTTTGTTCCATTCCTGGTTATTAACAACTCTCTTTGCAGTCATATACCCTGAGCCAGACACATTTCCTGTTTTGGGTTGTGACACCTGCTTTGACATTGTTTTCCTATGTCTATTCTTCTTGATGTCATCAACAGGTTGCTTTTCAGCCACATATCCTAGACCATGCTTATTTCCAGCATTTTGTCCAAGCTGAAGAATTTCTTCCAACTTATCAGTTCCATTGGTCAGCATTTTGACAAATTTAGTCATCTGATCAAGCTTGGAATTTAACACTACAATTTCACAGTTGAGATGACTTATAGTATGATTCTCCTTCTCACTCTTCTTGCCTCGACTTCTCAATCGCTTTCTTTTCATTCGCGACATACTTCACCACGCCGATACGGTTTCTTGTAAGTATCAAGTTCTTCAAAGGTCACTTCCTCATCACAGTCATTATCGATTACATCTTCCGAGAAGGTGCGGTGACAAGTTTGGCTGCTTCTTCCTGATTCACTTCGACTCACTATCGGACAAGTGGTTGTCGTCCTTTCCTTTGTTTCTTTAAAAGGTGGGACATTCAGCTAACATGACCATATCCTTCACATTCATGACATTGGACTCCTCTGCTTTGACTTCCTTTTTCTTTGACTTGGATCTTCTGTGGAATCATAAGATCTGCGATATCAGATGCAATGTCCTTGACATGTGACCTTGACTTTGGATCAATTCTCACGATCGTTTGTTGGTATCTTCCAAGCATGGCTATAGCCGGATATCTTCTCCTCATCTTCCTCCTTGCATCCCTCTTGAATTGGATACAAGTGTTATGCTCTTGTTCTTCTTGTCAGCAGTTTCAGGATTCCCATCTCAAAGTCATAAGAGATCCTATCGGTTCTTCAACCTTCAAGGTCTTGATGTCTGAGCCTCTCTATTGCGTGACTTTCATTGCAAATCTCTTAGGCAAGGATCAGAATCTTTCTCACCACTTCTCTTGACATCTTTTCACCAAGTGCTCCTGAGGCATTGGCAATTTCAAAATATTCATGTGAAATTCATGAATATTCTCATCTTCCTTCATCTTCAAATTCTCAAATTTGGTAGTGAGCATCGGAGTCTTGACATCTTCACCTTAGATGTTCCTCATGAGTAGTTTTGAGGTGTCCCAAACATCCTTGGCCGGTTCATTGATGAACCAATCGAAGATATTTACATCAATACCATTAAATAGAGCATTCAATGCTTTAGAGTTTCCCGCCGACTCTCTTCCTCTTTGCTCCATTCCTCCTCGGGTTTCAAGACAGTAGACCCATCTTTCTCAACCTTGGTTGGATGTTTCCATCCTTTATCGACTCTCCAAGCCTTGATATCCACGATCTTAAGAAGGCAACCACGGGCTTCGGCTCATAATTAGACCCATCCGAATGGGTGGTCTACCCAAATCCTTCTTTATCCATTATGCGAACTATTCTCCTAGATCTCACCCGAAATAACAAGCGGGTGCGCTCGATGCCAATTGAAATTCTGGCGGCGGATGCTTGATGTCACAGAATGTTATGACACGATGCTCGACACTGTGTTAGCAATTCGATAAATCTGAGCGATAAATAACACGATAAGTTGTTCACCAGTTCGGTTCAACAAACCTACATCGGGGCTACCAAGCCGGGGAGAAAGTTCACTATTAGTGATCAATTCGAAGACCCTACATGACACACAGGTTGTGACCTTCTCACTTAATCACACCCAATGACCCTTTACCTAAGTCCTACTTAGATATGAGTTCCTACTCACCCCTCATCACCGCGGTGATATCAACCTATTGACTAATTAAATTGTGAAGACACACTTAATAAAATATCTTGATCTTGCAAGCTTGATCAAGAGACAAACACTCGTGCTTTAAAGCTTTGGTGAAAACTACCCTTACAGAAATCCTAGTCAATGCACTATCAATTGATAGTTGCTTGGCTCCAAGAGAAACTAGAATTACACAATACCAACTGTTACAAATCCTAACGATTACACAAACAAAAGCCTTCATGTCTTCAATGAAATCCGGAGGCGTACGTAGAGTAAGGGTTGAATTCTTTATATAGAAGCGATCCTGAATCTTGGTTTTGGGCTTCATAAAGATACCTAGGGTTTACTTAATTTCTCTCTAAAACATGGTTTGTTCAACAACCAATTTAGGTTTAATTAAGATTAACCTAGCGCCACGTGAGCATGCTTTCTAATAATGAAAAACATAAATAAAATGCTCAACAAACTTCACGAAAATCTCAAGAAAAGCGATTTTGCGAACAGAATGTCACATTGAATGTCATAACATCATTATGACATGATATTTTCTGAAATTTCAGCCTGACTTTAGCTTCCATTACGGCTGTACTTTTACCATCCTTGTCGAGGATTTATCTTCAATCTCGAATGTCATGACATCTATCAAGACATTTCTAAATCCTAGTTTACCAAAATTGATGCCAACTTAAAACACTAACACTTATCCTTTGTTTCATGTTTGTCACTCATTAGCAGAGGAGTTAAAGTTGTTCGTGGTGGCACACCTATAAGTGTCTTTATATATTAGTCAAATATATTTATTTATTTTGGTTGTCCTCCAGTAAATTTTGAAGACCACAACTCATGAACATTTAAATTCCTATCATGAAATAAAGTTGGGCTGCATGTTTTTATGGAAAGAAACATGCAAAAAGATGGTGGCCACTGCATACTGCATGTGTAGTTTCTAGAAGTCAAATGCAAAAACATGGTAAGATATAATGAATAATGCCAAAATAAACAAGGAGTACAACATTTTAGACATAAAGATTCAAGGGGGTTGCCTTTGTCTTTGCAAACATTTCAGTTCTAGTTTGGGGTTTAATTAACTGTAAGAGTAAGCAATACACATTCAAAGTTTTATGTAAAAGGATGTTTTATTTAGCTACTTTATAAGAAACTATGAACTAAATTCTAATAAGAGAAAACACAAAGTTTTATCTAATACATACAAAACACTAATTTTGTTGTTAATTTTCCCATACTGGAATTTTAAAAATTTTAAATATAATTTATAAATTCATTGGATAAACAAACTTATTATTAACAAATTTTTAAATAATGCAAACTAACAAAAATTGTAAGTATAATTATTATCTCTTCTTTCATGTTTGTCACTCATTAATAGAGGAGTCCTGCAGGGTGTTCGCGGTGACACACCTACTAGTGTGCGTGCATATATTAGTCAAAATATATTTATTTATTTTGGTTGTCCTCCAGCAAATTTTGAAGGCCACAACCCATGAACATGAAAATTCCTATCATGAAATGAAGTTGGGCTGCATGTTTTTATTGAAAGAAACATGCAAAAAGTTGGTGGTCACTGCATGGAGAGTTTGTAGAAGTCAAATGCAAAAACATGGTATTATATAAGGAATAATGACAAAATCAACAAGGACTAAAACATTTTAGACTTAATGATTCAAGGGGGTTTGCCCTTTGTGTTTGTGATAATTTCAATTATGGTTTTTGGTTTAAATAATATAAGAGTAAGCAAATACACATTCAAACTTTTATGTATAAGGATGTTTTACTTAGCTTCTTTATAAGAAACTATGAACTAAATTCTAATAAGAGAAAATACAAAGTTTTATCTAATATATACAAAACACTAAATTTGTTGTTAATTTTCTCGTAATGGAATTTTTAAAATTTCAAATATAATTTATAAATTCATTGGATAAACAAACTTATTATTAACAAATTTTTAAATAATTCAAACTAAAAAAAAATTTTAAGTTTAATTATTATCTCTTATTTCATGTTTGCCACTCATTAACGGAGGAGTCACGAAGGGTGTTTGGTGACACACCTACTATCGGAAATGTGCATACGTATTAGTGAAAATATATTTATTTATTTTGGTTGTCTTCGATAAAGTTTGAAGGCCACAACCCATGAACACGGAAAGTCGTATCATGAAATGAAGTAGAGCTACATGTTTTATGGAAAGAAACATGCAAAAACTTGGTGGTCTTTGCATGGAGAGTTTGTAGAAGTCAAATGCAAAAACATGGCAAGATAAAATAAATAATGACAAAATCAACAGGAGTGGAACATTTTAGACATGAAGATTCTAGGGGTTGCCTTTGTCTTTGTAAACATTTCAGTTTAGTTTGGGTTTTAAATAAGCATGAGAGTAAGCAACACATTCAAACTTTTATGTAAAGGATTTTTTAATTAGCTTTATAAGAAACTATAAACTAAATTCTAATAAGAGAAAACACAAAGTTTTATCTAATGTAAACAAAACACTAATTTTGTAGTTAATTTCCCATATTGAAATTTTGAAAATCTCAAATATAATATATAAATTCATTAAATAAACAAAATTATTATTATCAAACATATTATTAACAAATTTTATATAATGCAAACTAACAAAAATATAAGTATAATTACTATCCTTTGTTGTTCCAATGAATTTATAAATTATATTTGAAATTTTAAAAATTCCATTACGAGAATATTAACAACAAAATTAGTGTTTTTATATATTAGATAAAACTTTGTTTTCTCTTATTAGAATTTAGTTCATAGTTTCTTATAAAGAAGCTAAGTAAAACATCCTTTACATAAAAGTTTGAATGTGTATTTGCTTACTCATTATTTAAACCAAAAACCATAATTAAAATGATCACAAACACAAAGGCAAACCCCTGAAACATTAAGTCTAAAATGTTGTACAGTTTATTTTGTCATTATTCATTATATCTTATCATGCTTTGCATTTGACTTCAAACTTACCATCTCTTTGCATGTTTCTTTAAAACATGCGCTCATTTCATGATGATTTTCATGTTCATAGGTTGTGTCAACTTGTTGGAGACAACAAAATAAATATATTTTGACTAATATGCACGCACTGGTAGGTGTGTCAGGAAACTTGAGGACTCGTCATTATGAGTGAGAAACATGAAGAAGAGATAATTATAGCAATTTTGTTAGTTTGCATTATTTAAAATTGTTAATAATAAGTTTGTTTATCAATAATTATAAATTATATTTAAAATCTTAAAAATTCATTATGGGAAAATTGACAACAAAATTAGTGTTTTTATATATTAGATAAAACTTTGTATTTCTTATTAGAATTTAGTTCATAGTTTCTTATAAAGTAACTAAAAAACATCCTTTTACATAAACTTTGAATGTGTTATTTACGATTGTTTAAACCCAATTAGAACTAAAATGTTTACAAAGACTAAGACCCTTGAATTATGTCTAAAATGTTCCATCTTGTTGAACCCCCTGCATGAGAGTTTGTAGAAGTCAAATGCAAAAACATGGCAAGATAAAATAAATAATGACAAAATCAACAAGGTGTGGAACATTTTAGACATCAAGATTCAAGGGGGTTGCCTCTTTCTTTGTAAACATTTCAGTTCTAGTTTGGGGTTTAAATAACTGTAAGAGTAAGCAATACACATTCAAACTTTTATGTAAAGGGATTTTTTAATTAGCTTGCTTTATAAGAAACTATAAACTAAATTCTAATAGAGAAAACACAAAGTTTTATGTAATGTAAACAAAACACTAATTTTGTATTAATTTCCATATTGAAATTTTGAAAATTTCAAATATAATTCTATAAATTCATTAAATAAACAAAATTATTATTATCAAACATATTATTAACAAATTTTTATATAATGCAAACTAACAAAAAATATAAGTATAATTATTATCCTTTGTTTCATGTTTGTCACTCATTAGCAGAGGAGTTCTGAAGGTTATTGCGGTGGCACACCTATAAGTGTGTGCATATATTATCAAATATATTTATTTATTTTGGTTGTCCTCCAAATTTTGAAGGCCACAACTCATGAACATTAAAATTCCTATCATGAAATGATGTTGGGCTGCATGTGTTTATGGAAAGAAACATGCAAAAAGTTGGTAACTTTGCATTGGTAGTTTCTAGAAGTCAAATGCAAAAACATGGTAAGATATAATGAATAATAACAAAATAAACAAGGAGTACAATGTGACACCCCAAATAATTCGATAATTAAATAATTATGATTTTGAATTATTAATTTAATTGAGAATATAATTTATTAATATATTGGAATTATTGAGATAATTATGGAATTATTAGAGGTGTGTTGAGTAAAGTGAGGGTGAGGGTAAAAGACTCTACTCACATTATTTAATTCATTTTATTTATGTCAGAGGAATAAAAGGAATTAAAATAAGGAAAAGAGGAAAAAGGAGTTATTTTGGAGAAAACACAGATACGTGAAGTTGAGAAGAGGGAGAGGAAGGAAGAAAACCTAAAGTGTCAGAATTCGAAGAACCCACAAGGTAAGGGGTGATTTTGATTAGTTAATTCATATTATCGGTTTAGATATTCAATGGTATGGATCGTAGTATGTTAGAAATCTCGGTTTAGAGTTTCTAGGGTTCCGTAGGATTATCCCTATTGTGTCGGATTATAGATTGAAAACAATTATAGTGTCAGTTGATGAATAGAAATGATGGAATATTGTGGTTTGATGTTATAATGGTTCAAAATAGATGTATTTTGGTGTTTCTCATATAGCAATTCGTATGGGTATGTTTGGGTTTGGTGGAAAATGAATGAATGCTGTCAAAAGTGCAGAATTTGGCTCGAACACGTTGGGAACCGGTTCCCAGTAGAAAGGTTCCACTTTGAAAAATTGTAAAACTTGAAAATTGCACTCGGGAACCGGTTCTGTATGGGTAGGAACCGGGTTCCCAACTTTCAGGCGAGTTTTGAAACTTTTAGGAACGGTTCCTGTATGTATAGGAACCAAGGTTACGCTATTTTTGAAAATGTCAAACTTTGAAAATTCATAACTTTCAAACCGTAAGTCCGTTTTTAAGCGCCGTTTTGGACGTTATTTATTAAATTTAATGCTCTATTTTATAAAATGAAAGAATTTCCAAAACTTGAAATTATTTTGAAAATGAGCGAATTCAAAATTGGTGATTATTGGTAGCATATTGATGTATGTGTAGGGGAACCCAGAGGTGATGAATGTATTGGTATTGTGTGGATGTAAAGCATGTTATGCTTTCCTAAATTGTATGCATGATGGTTGAAATATCATGTTGTTGGTTTGATTCAATTATGATAAGTTGATGTATTTCATAGACCGATTTGATGTTGCATGCTAGTGATGTGCGTGCATATGCATTGTTTTGTAGTTAATTCCCATTGTGCGGAATTTGACTTGGATTGATAACCGATACCCGAGTGAGGATGGGTGGTTAGGCTGATTTGTGTCCGGGTGTTTATGGACGAATCGATGGTTACCGTATCCAGGTTGATGATGGATCGTTGGGTGACTTGATCACGTGTTGGTACCACATGCATCAGTTCGCATTTGTGTTTGCATGGGATTGTAACATGTTAGGATGTCTTCCAGTGTTGCAATTCTTTTGTTGTCTATTGATTATGCATAATGACTTGTAGATTGTGATTGTGTGTTGAATTTGAATTTATGCTATGGGTGAAATATGCTTGTGATATATTGTTGATTGAAAAGCTTATAATGTGTTTTAATTATGAGAAGTCTCACCTTACTTTAACAATTTGATTAAAGTTAGAAGCTGAGGAGTTGGTGAGGATGGCTCAGAGCTTATTTAAGTTTTGCTGCGAATATGCTCTGATTAGGTTGTAACACTGGGGAACGTTTAGTTGAGGATTTAGTTTTATTCAATTGTTTCTTTGGATCTCCTTGAGAATAATTATGGTTTAATCAGTTTTGTTTTTGGTATTTTCCGCTGTGTAAGACATGGTCTTAAACTGATTGAATTAGTTGGAATAATGATCCTCAGTGTAGCATGGCTACTATTTATTTGGAGGTTTTATTTATTTATGAATTATGTCCTGTTCCGTGTTAACTCTCGATGAATTATGACTTTAATCGTCGATAATTAATATTATTCGAGGTATCGTATGTTACAATAGTGGTATCGTATATAGTCGGTCTTGTCTTGTGTCGTTATCCTTTTAGTATGACTAGTGTAAGATGACACCGTCGATACTGTGTGTTGATGAGGTTGTTTTGTAATGTTCTGAACAATGGCGGGAAGAGTAACGGAAGGAATGATGATGCTATTACTGAGGCTTTGGAATGTCATTGAGGTTTTGAGGGAACCAGTTAGAGTCTGTGTTTGGTGATGACAGACAATTGGGGAATTTCAGAGGAATAATCCATTGTTCAAAGGCACATGATCCGAAGGTGCTCAGTGGTTGAAGGAGATCGAGGATCTTCGTAGTGATTGACCTGTTTGAAGGGGTCAAGGAGGCACAGACTCACATGTTAAAGGAAGCCGATGACTGGTGGGTTGCTACTAACCGAATGGAAGAATATGGTATTGCATTGACTTGGCTGTGTTCAGAGAGCTTTTCGAGAGGTACTTTCCGAGGACATCGAGGCAAGAAGGAGATTGAGTTTCGGAACTCAAGCAGGGTATCAGGATCAAGGAGTATGCTTCAAGTTTACCGAAAGAAGGTATATTATGCTCATACTAACGATGCAGATGGAGAATTTCCAAATGTATCAAGTTTGAGAATGGTCTTCATGATGAGATAACAAGGTATTCGGTATCGCCAGATCCGAAGATTTTCTGATCCGTTGATCGCAGGATTCTAGAGGAGGATCTTACACACTAAGTCGAATGCTCGAGGGTATGTTGATAGGAAAGGTAAGCACGGATGGATCGTGGTAAGCCTTATGATAGAGTAATCGGAGATCCAAAGGTTGGAAGAAATCTGTGGAGGAGATTCCTGGTTCTTCCATTAAGTGTGGTGAGACAGGGCATCGTATGGATCAGAAGAGTAATGATAAGAAGTGTTTCAAGTAAACGGCCATGGCCAATGATTGCGAGTGAGAGTGGTGACTTGTTACAATCCAGTGGTGGAAGGTCATACTGTTCTCGGTACACAAAACCCAAGAAAGAGCAAGGGTGGTAAAGTGTTTGCATTGTCCGGATCGAGACTAAACCCATGATCGGTGATTAAAGGTACATGTTTTATTAATGACACACCTTTGGTTGCTTATTATTGATACTGGAGCTACGCATTCTTTTATTGCTTTGGATTGTGCTAAAAGATTGAATTTGGAAATTTCTAATATGGATGGAAGTATGGTTATTGATACTCCTGCGTCGGGTCGTTGACTACTTCATACGTTTGTAGGAATGTCCATTGTGATTTTGGTAGGGGTTTCGGATGGATTTAGTGTGCTACCGTTAGAACAACTTGATATCATCCTTGAATGAACTGGTTGAATTCAACCAGGTTCATATCAACTGTTTTGCAAAGACGGTTATTTTTCCTGAAGAGGTTGGTGTTGAAGATGCGACTATGTCGGTTAAACAGATGAACCTAGCTGTGAAAGATGGTGTTGTGGTGTTTATGTTGTATTTCGCGATAGAAGCGGAGGGAAAAGCAAAGATGGATCATTAGTGGTGAATGAATTTCAGGTGTTTCCAGAAGACGTTAGTGAATTGCCACCTGAGAGAGAGGTCGAATTTACTATAGATTTGATTCCTGGAACTAATCCGGTGTCGATGGCGCCTTATCGCATGTCGGCATCTGAGTTAGCTGAACTGAAGAAGCAGTTGGAGGAGTTACTCGAGAAGAAGTTCATTCATCCCAGTGTTTCGCCGTGGGGTGCTCCGGTGTTGTTGGTTAACAAGAAAGAAGGCTCGATGAGACTATGTTGATTATGCATACTGAATAGTTACAATCAAAAATCATCCTTTGCCGAGGATTGATGATTTGATGGATCAACTCGTTGGAGCTTGTGTATTTAGTAAGATTGATCTGAGATCTGGATATCATCAGATTCGTGTGAAGTCGGAGGATATTCAGAAGACTGCATTTAGAACGAGGTATGGGCATTATGAATATTCTGTCATGTCGTTTGGAGTTACTAATGCACCGGTGTTTTCATGGAGTATATGAAAGTGATATTTCATCCGTATCTTGACAAGTTCGTAGTAGTGTTCATTGATGATATTCTAATTTATTCGAAAAGTGATGAAGAGTATGCGCAATATCTGTGTGGGTTGTATTGGAATTGTTGAAAGAGAAGAAGCTTTATGCGAAGTTGTCCAATTGTGAATTCTGGTTAAGTGAAGTAAGTTTTCTTGGCCATGTAATTTCCAAGAATTGAATTGTTGTGGATCCTACGAAGGTAGAAGCAGTATCTCAGTGGGAAGCGCCGAAGAATGCTTCTGAGATCCGTAGTTTTCTGGGTCTTGCAGGTTATTACCGGAAGTTTATTGAAGGATTTTCCAAACTAGCATTGTCGTTGACTAAGTTGACCAGGAAGGGCCAGATATTTGTTTGGGATGTTGAATGTGAGAAAGGATTTCAAGAGCTGAAGAGGAGGTTGACAAGTGCTCCGATCTTGATTTTGCCAAATCCGACTAAGTCTTTTGTTGTGTATTGTGACGCATCATTAATGGGATTAGGTGGTGTATTGATGCAAGATAAGCAGGTTGTGGCTTATGCTTCGAGACAATTGAAAGTGCATGAAAGGAATTATCTGACTCATGATCTAGAGTTGGCAGCTGTGGTATTTGTTTTGAAGTTGTGGAGGCATTATTTATATGGTTCTCGGTTTGAGGTATTCAGTGATCATAAGAGCCAAAGTATCTCTTTGATCAAAGAGTTGAACATGAGGCGTAGAAGATGGTTAGAATTCCTAAAGGATTATGATTTCGGTTTGAATTACCATCCGGTAAGGCAAACGTTATTGCAGATGCTTTGAGTAGGAAGTCCTTGCATATCGGACATGTTAATGGTCCGTGAGTTAGATTTGGTTGAAGCAGTTCAGATTTAAGTTTGGTTTGTAAACTACTCAGGAATAGTGTGAAATTGGGTATGTTGGCGACTAGTGGTATTCTGGTAGATTAGAAATGGACAGAAGTCTGATATGGATTAGTTGATAAGTTGACATTAATCAACCAAGGTCAAGGAGGTGAGTTCGAATTGATGAGAATGGAGTTATGAGATTTGGTGATCGGTGTGTGTTCCGATGTTGCCGAGATTAGAAAGAGTATTTTGGAAGAAGGACATCGAGCGGTTCGTGATTCATCCCGCAAGTACTAAAATGTACCATGCGATCAGCATTGTTTTGGTGGTCGGAATGAAAAGGAAATTGTTGAGTTTGTGTATGCTTGTTTGGTTTGTCGAAGTCGAAAATCGAGCATCGAAACCGCCGGATTGGTGAGCCGTTGTTTGTTCCGAATGGAAATGGGATGGAATTCTATAGATTTT